>JALIGW010000001.1:157105046-157432546 GCA_023053685.1 Diadophis punctatus similis
AAAACATTATTATATAATCTTCAACAGTTCCCTGCATTACTCCAAATCAGGGGTGAAATGCTACCGATTCAGCCCGGTTCAGGCGTACCGGTAGCTGTGGCTTCCAGTGGTTCAGAGAACCGGTAGCAGCGGCAGCACAAGGCTCCGCCCACCCGCCCGGATGTTGCCATTTTCTTGTTTTTAACCCTCTGCGCATGCGCAAAGCCTTCTGTGCATGCACAGAGGGTGAAAAAGCACGCACAATGGTGGTGTGCGCAAAGCGCGCACATCCGAACCGGTAGGGAAGGTAAGTAGATTTCACCACTGCTCCAAATCAATTTACTTACAACTTTTTGAAAATCAGAATTAACTTAAGAAAGGAGCCCGGTGGCACAGTGGTTTAATCCTGACCAGCTCAAGGTTGACTCAGCCTTCCATCCTTCTGAGGTTGGTAAAATGAGGACTCAGATTGTTGGGGGCAATAGGCTGACACTGTTAATTGCTCAGAGAGTGCTGTATAGCACTATGGGATGGTAGATAAGTTTAAGTGCTATTGCTATTTATGGAATTTTTCTTGGTGAAGACAGGCAAGGCCAGTTTGCATGTACAATTAACTTTAGTGGCCTCAATGCAAGGCTAGCATATATATGGCATCTGGATTGTGATTTATGAAATATTGGGTTGGATTCACAGGACTCCTTTTGTGGGTAAAGAAACTTTTGGAGCCAATCATATGTTTCCAATTACAGTTCATAAAATCCAGTCTATGTGGTCCCACTGAGACCAAGACAACAAAGTAGTTTTGTATTTTGGCTTGTTGCAAATTACAATTATTATCTGAAACAGATTTAATTGCAAAGTATTCTAGTGCAGACAGTTACATTTCCTTTTGAGTTTTTGTTGGTACTTTTTGGTTCAGTATGATTTCTTATGAAGTCATTTAAAAACCTATTCCAATATGTAGCTCAAGACTGCACAGAATTGTCAGATACTGTAAGGTTTATTAACAGTATTACTCAACGTAGGTTTTTTTTAGAAGCTACCGATCTACCTTCTTAACTACCTACCTCTCAGATTTACCATATATTATTCATATGTAGTCCCTCCCCCACTAATTGCCTGTGAATTGTGGGGAGGAGCTCATCTCACATACAGTGAGGGGAAAAATGCTTTTGGAAACTAGTGAATGGGCAGGAATGCAATTGGCTGCAGACATTGTTAAAAATGTCTGAATTAACCATTACTTGGAGGGCTGCTTACTTGCTGAATTTTAATCCTTATTGTAATACTTAAAGTGTTTCTTCTCTCTCTTTGATTTCCTTTCTTCTACTCCAGAGTTCCCCTTTCTCTTTGCATCCTCCATGTCAATCTTTGTTTCCCTCAACTTCCCTTCCCACTTTTTCCTCTTCCTGTGTCTTCATTTTCTTGTCTCACTTCTGTTAAAGGGAAGGCTAGGAATAGATACATGTTTTTGTTTTTGTGTGAGAGTATGGTGGGTATATGCAGATGACAATCAATTAATTTATTATTGAGAAACCTTATTTTACAAGCAATTACACTTGACATCAGTTCAAATAACTTTTTTTCTTTGGGCCTTTTTTTGGGGGGGAGAGAATCTTAACAGGCATGGCACTATACTTTGACCTATTCTTTTCTCTGTTCTTCCTCTTTGACAGAGTTATCTTAAAGTCATGGTTTTCCTTTCCGTAACTAAACTGTTCTATAAATTATTAGCCAGTAAATGTTAATATGCATGAGATATTATATCACCTTGTTTCAAATCACCACAGTATATACCACATTCCTTAGATAGTGCTTTGGCAAATTCCAGCTGTACTATGAAGTATTCTTTGAAGAGACAGTCTGAATTATTCAATTAATGCACAATTTGCCTATCTTCTTTATTACATAACACAAGTCGAAATATTCTTCTGGTTTTAATCAATCAGCAGAAGTCATCAATTCATTTCAGGGTACTATTCAATGTATTTTTCTTAAGCCTAAATAGCTGGTTAACTAAGGGGACACTTTTGCCTTTATCAGGCTCCATGTACACAAAGATCCTCAGAAAAAAACTGAGCGGTGGGGGTGGGGTGGGGGACAAAGCTATCTCAGCAACAGTATAATCTCTTTGGAACTCCCTATTCAGAGGGCATCTAGAGGGCAAGACAGAGGAGGTTTTAAACCAGGCTGGCAATTCATTTTTCTACAATGGCTACAGTGTGTTATGGGTTAAACAAAAAGTGCTAAAATCATTATAAGCTTTATCATTCGTTTTAAAGACCTGGCTTTAAATAATCACTTTGAGATGAAGTATAATGGAAGTAACAAACAAACAAGGATACCGCAAGCAAATCAGAGTCTAAATTTTGTTGCTGTTTTGTATTGTTTTGGTTCTATTGCTTTTGTTTTGTAAACTACTCTGGAAAATTTTGTTGTCATGGGGTAGAATATAAATGTTTATAGCAAATGGAAACAATGCACAAAGTATTTTCAGAGAACAGAACATATTCTATTTGTTCAGCTTGTTGTAGATTTCCTCAATTACCTAGAAAGATGGAACGCTGACAGCTGATATATGTAAATAAATTAAAACAAAATAGTACTTATAATGGTAAAAATGGGATTGACCAAACCAAGAACATAAAAAATAAAGAACCAAAGTGAAGGATAAATAGCTTTTAATACTAGTAATCTACAATCCGAAATAGTAATCTACAGTCCTTCAGATATAATATTTGACAAATCAAAACTTCCAGAGCAGTTGTCAAGTTACAATAAACCCTTCTTATATCATTATCTACTTATGCGCACACATACATGCACAGAAAGAGAGAGAGTTTTGAAAATGATGGCATTGTGTTGCTGTGTTGCTTTGAGGCCTGAAAAACATCCTATCTTTCACATATAGGATGACACAGCATTACAAATCTCAGTCCTGGCATTATGATACTTAAGAAAAACTCACCAAAATCCCAACCTGCTATTGTTTTCAATTCTGACTGTTGAAGAGTGCTTGAATTTACAGGAATTTACTAGGCCCCCTTTCTACTTTATAATCCACCATCTTCTCTCATTTTTCTCCAAGGTGCTGAAAAAGAGGAGCCAAAGAGAAGATTGCCTTACTTTACCTCCTGAAAATTCAAGCACTGCTGTCTAAAGGATAGGTTGAATTTTGCAATTTCTTACGTATTCCACTCAAAAAAGGGGAAAAAATAGATTAAGCTATTGTCAGCATATGAGAATTTATCCTGGCCAACATAACAATGACGGGTCCTTGGTACTCTCTGAGCTTGGTTGTTTTCTTGCAGACGTTTCATTACCCAAACTTGGTAACATTGTCAATGCTAGTAGAGAGTGTTAGACTAGCACTGATGATGTTGCCTAGTTTGGGTCTGCAAAGAAACAACCAAGCTCAAAGAGCACCAAGGAACCCCTCATTTCAACCCTGAGCTGAAAATATTCTCCTTTAGTGGTACAACATAACAATTGTTGCTCCATTAGGTATTACAAGAAAAACAGAATACAATATCAATAAAGAATACAGACAATAAATCTGTTTGCAGATAACATATTTTTTTCAAAATTCTAACTTAGCATAAAACTTATTTACAATATTAATTGAATAAATTTAATAGTAGTAAGATCTGAAACCAATCTTGATAAACCATCCTTTCTAAGCAATACTGAAGCAAAAATTCTTGCACAAAACTACTGGACTTTCCCCCCACCCAGATGGATTTAAATAGTCAGGAATATGTACAAGGGGTTGGTCCCATTTAAAGAAATATGACCCTATCTTCTCAAAGATAAAAAATATATATTTGTTATTGCTAGCAGAATAGCCATAATAATAAATGCCTACCCCTAATTATTTTTTCCAGTTTGAAATAATTCTAGATCTCTTATCAATTATTTGGCTTCATTCATGGCAGAAAAATATGTATTTCTATATAGCACCAAGCAAACAAAAAATACAAAGGAAAAGTATAATGGAAGTTTAGGTACCAAATCTGAAAAATTATTTTTCTACTTTCTAGTTAAAATAATATGATGGAATTATTTGGAATTCAAAAGTTCTCCCATAGCTAAAAGTTAGACTCTCATGGATTTTCTTTTTTTTTCCCCCGCTTTTCTTTTCCCATTGATTCCTGACAATCACATGGATGAACTTATGTAGTTTTCAACTAGCATTTCTGGCAGTGATTTGTCATTGCCTCCTTTCTAGTACTACAAGGAAGTGACTGGCCTCCAAGGTCACCTAACTGCTTTTGTGTCTAAGGCAGGATCAGAACTTAAGATTTCCCTGCTCCTAGTCCATCAGACAAAACTGGCTATCTTCATTCCATTAGGTAATGCAATTCCTCCTCAATATTAAAAAAAATAATTATTACTACCGGTATTACAAATCCATACTGAAAGTTGGAAACAGGTTTTGGCCCCTAATTTTTCTCCTTTTCTCTCCTTTTCCATTTCTCCATCACCCCATGCTTGATACGACTAATTAAAAGAATGAAAAGATAGAGAACTTTTAGGATTAAACATTTGATTATTAACTGTAACCCTATCTTTGCTGACATTTTTTTTTGCAAAAGAATCGATCCACAAGTACTTGCTTGGATTCAAATGAAGAAAGTTTAAAAAAAATCCTTGTGTCAGAATATTGCAAGATACAGGGTCTTCAATAATGGGGAGGCATATAATCCTAAGTAAGTGAGCAAGCTAATAAATATCTTTTAAGTCAATGTGACTTTATGAAAACAATGTTTAAAGAATGGCAATCTATACATTTCTTTAAATCAAAGGTGATTCTCCAGTATTAAATAAAACTCAAATGAGGCAGATTCTTAAAAACCTTAAAATCCATGGCAAGAGGACTTAAGACTTTTAACTTAATAAATTCATTTAACACTGTTTATTATATGAATTCCACTTGTATCTATTTCAACAGTTTATTGATAATTGCAATATATTCAATTAATACGTGGTAGCCCAGTCTTAAAAATTATATTGTATTTGTCAAAAGTTTCTAGATTACATTGCAATATTTGTTACGGTACATATCTCTAATGAAAATGCTCATCATATGACTCATTCTGGATGAACTTTTTTTAAAAATTGGACAAATTACAGAAGTCTTTTATACTTAATGTTAGTTTATTTCTATTTTATCCAAATTATATAAAATGGTGATCAATTACTTTTAAAAAAGCAAAGAGTTTTGAAAGATTAAATGTTTTATAAATAAAAATGATTTAAACTCATTTTTATTTATATCAACCAAATATTTCCTAATAGATTATCTCCAACTACATATCATTTTGATTAGAAATAATAAATGTTTACGTTTTAAAATAAATATATTTATCTATATTACAAATTACACTGTTTATTTATTTTGTTGTTTCAGTTTTCTGAAGACATTTTTCATTGCTTTGTTCCTTTTTTATTCTAGTGTTTTGCTCATCCTTATATGCTGAAATATTTTTAAAGAAATATTTGATACCCCCTTTTTTTCTCCAAGTGCATTAAGATTACTGGAATTGCTATATAGCAGTACCTCCCTGAATGGCATTGTCTTAATGCAATGGACTTCATCACCATCAATCTTTTAGCAAATTCATTAACAGTATCAAAAGAAGGATTATTGATTAAAAACACTGAATTCTCAAATTCTAGCCAGAATAGAAATACACTAAGGATGTAATCCACTTTTTAAAGAAAAGGCAGTACACTTATTTCAATGGGCAGAACAAACATAATAAAAAACCCAACAAAAATGAAATGGAAGTAGCCAAAATAAATGTATTTGTATTTAATGATTAATTCTAGATTTTTTATGTATTAATATAAAGTAGAAAATATTATGTTAAAACACATAGGCTAGATAATTAGTCGATCTAGCCAAGTATTACCAGCTCTGAAGGACAATAGTATATGCCCTAAGGCAGCAATCTCTTATTCAGTTTTCTTTGAGGTAGAATGTGGGACTGTCTACATTCAGCATATATTTTATACTCCTGAGCTATAGCCAGGTATGCTGTGTGCATATGAGATTAAGAAAGAAGGACAGAGAAGGAACAAGATACTGTACAAACATCATCATCCCACAATGTGTATGTTTGATGTTATATAAGGTGTCTGAAACTGCATTGCTAGAAATGACTTCAAAAATTAGTTGCATACTATATGAAATAAAATAGCCAACATTCCCTTTGTACTTTTACTTTTTGTTTGCTTGTTGGTGTGAATCACAGTCTAAAAGATGGTCTCAAGCATTATGAATTAATTTTATAAAAACTTACAAAAGTTTCCTATTTTTATTTTAATAATTCAATTGACCACTCATTAATATGACTGCCATGGTAATTACTATGTTACTCGGGTATTAGTATTATAATGAGTATTAGTATTATAATTTTATAAGCAGTCCTTTGAGATAATGGCAAAATTAAGAAATGTTAGTGCTCAATCAGGATGCAAAGTATTTCAGTGTTAATTATTCCCAGCTCTTCCATACCGTTTTAATTTGCAAATTACTGTATGTACTCTAAGCTTTATATTTCATACTTACAATATACCCATGCAAATAATTTGCGGTCTAATAAACTAAATCTGAACAAAACTGGGGATTATTATTTTTAACAATCAAAAATAAAAATTATTCATTTGTGAGATATTTCCAGGAATTCAAGGCAGATATCCAGTACTCCCTTATCCAATATACCCAATTATAAAGTTTTAGCTAATGTGGACTAACTTCTCACAGGACAGAGTTATTTCTTTAAAAAGAAAAGTTTGGGTTTTTTTTAAAAAAAAACAAAAAATATGTTCATTTGGCACCACTGCAGATTCTTCACCTTATGAAGTATATACAATGTAATTGATAACATAGTCTATAAAAGTTCATCCTATAATGAAACATATGAATGTAACATCGACTATACGTATAAATATCATGCCAATTGCAGCAATTACATTAATCATATTTATCTTAAGACATAAGCATTAAATATCCTTTCAGCCTTTAACCCAAAAACTTGGATTTCACCTCCTTAACTCAATATCCAAGACCAGTGTAAGGAAAACCAAAGGCCAGTTCACATAAAGTCCAAAAATCCAAAGTGGTCTGAACAGATCTGCAGACTCACTTCAAAACCATTGCTTCCCTGTTTCATTAAAAATCCATCTCCAACCTAGGTCTTCATTTATTTGGTAAATGCAAATCTTTCAAAAATTAATCATTTGGCATATTTTTTAAAAAAAATGTGAAGAGATAATAATGCAAAACTGCTTCTACACATTCTCATACCATTCAAATCTGTTCAACTATAAGCTTATGTATTAGGAACAATAATTTTGTAATCTTTTTACATTTTCTCTGACAGTACTAAGAAGAAAAGAAAGTAAAGGGAGGAAACCACTGGCTTGAATTTATAAGAAAATAGACAGGAAGAAGAGCCTCTAACCAGGAGGTCCTCCTTGTACTACATATAAAGTCCTGAATTTATTTGGATCAATTCTAGATATGATTATTTAGCCTTACTCATTTGTGAAATGGATGTTTCAGCCTCCATATACTGTGACCCTTCTCTCCAGGCACAGCAATTCAGCATGTTTAGGCCCACTTTGTATTCCATGTAACTATATTGCCAGCAGTAGTGTGCACGGTGGTCTCACACAGGGCAAATGATGTCCTAGCAGAGCCTGTGTGAAGTCTACTTTATAATACCCAAGAGAGGAAATATCCCTTTAGCTCTCAATTAGTGCTGACAAATCCATGTCTTTATGCACTCAACTATATATGTTATGGCCTTTGAGATGCTTGATTCCTTTCCTATATAAACTGTGCCCAGTGGGTGTGAAGGTTACAAGAAGGTTACAGGTTCCACTATTAGCCACTAATATTGTACTGGGCATAGACTATCTATTTCTGGATTTTTAAAAAAATGGATGTTCAGCTTCTTTTATCATTAAGTTTACATTGCAATGCTGAGGGTGTTTCTTAAATGCAATCATGAGTACTAAAAATCTCTTTTTAAAATATAAATAATAATAAAGTCTTAAATCAAGATTTTGTAAATTTCTAGAAACTATAATGGGCCTCCAAGAATCTGAAAAATCATATTGTTTTAGACATTCTATTTAATTAGTCGAATAAAAGTTATATGTAAAATGATGCAGAACAATCACACACTCACAATAACAATAAACCTATTGACTCATTTACCAGATTCAAATTAAGGAATGGAATAATGGGGAAGAATGTTAGCCAGCCACTTATAATGAATGTGTGTTATAATGCACCACATTCAAATACCTCATTCAAAATATGTTTAAATTTTTTTGAATTGGTTAACATTGTTTATAGTTGCAGCAACTAAAATTCACTTTCACATATATTTACATGCAAACCATGCCCAGGATTATAAATACAACAGCATAACCCTGAATTTATTTATTTATTTATTTGGGAGATTTATATACCGCCTCATAGTGCAAGCACTCTCTAAGCGGTTTACACCATTAAGCAATGTATATACTGTATTTACATTGCCCCTTACAATCTGGGTCCTCATTTTACCTACCTCGGAAGGATGGAAGGCTGAGTCAACCTTGAGCCAGTGAGATTTGAACCGCTGACCTGCGGATCACAGTCAGCTAAAGTGGCCTGCAGTACTGCCTCTAACTGCTGCGCCACCTTGGCTCTTTTAAATTCTCCGTCCAATAGCTCTGATTGGCACTCAGGGTTTCAAAAACAGCACTACCACTTCCCATTCCCTGTTACTACCGCATAGAAAGTTCTTCTCGATGATGAATTAGAGGAGGCAGCTGGGGTGAACAGGAGGGAACCAGCTGAAGTACAGGGAAGATTTTTTAAAAATCTGCTAAATACACAAATACCTGGACCATGAGAATGTCGCCAGACTGACTGAATTATGACCAAATGCTTCAGTGACAAGAGAGAATTTCCTTAACCAAAGGGTCTCACATCAGATGCTTATACATCTGACAAGATAAAAATTGCTCCCCATACACACATATCTCCCATGCCACATGGTTTCTGCAACTTCAGAAGAACATCTTTATTCAAGGAATGGAGAGGAGCTAAACGATGGATGTTTGACCTTGCGTCTCTCCCAACCTACAGGCAAAGACCTGCCCCATTCCCATTCAAATGTATAGGAAAGCAATATTCAAAAATCTTGATTTAGAAAGACATCCAAGCTTTGATGAAGACTCTCTGGGATACATAGAGTTTTAAATAGAATATGGCACACTTTGAAAATGGAGGAAAAAGCTGTCCTGCTTTAAGAAACTTTCTTGTTAAAAGGAATATGACTTTTAAAGCATAGGTTTCTTTTTTTATTCAGAATCATGTCATGCTGATTAAACAAATAGAAGAGAGATGTGGTGCATGTGTGGTCTGATGTTCTTTATCTAAATCATTTTCAAAATCTAGAGGGCCCAGATACAAGGCCCATACCTGATTCTGCTAAACTTGCAGGAATTGAGGACTGGCAGATAAATACCCAGATCTTGCAAGCTAGCCAGTAGATACCCCTTCTCACACTGACTAAATGCAAAAAAAAAAGGTGCAACAGAAAAGAAATCTTTGTTTTACATTATTTAGATGTCCAGAAAGAAAACAAATATCAAGTCTCTTTGTTTAGATCAGGGGTCGGCAACCTTAAATACTCAAAGAGCCGTTTAGACCCAGGCGCAAAGCCTGGGTGAGCATAGCCAATTTGATGTCACTCACTCCCACCAAGTCAGGTCTACCCAGGTTTTGTGGCTATGTTTTCTTTTCTATGGGAAACAGGTATATGTATGTGTGTGTGTGTGTGTGTGTGTGTGTGTGTGTGTGTGTGTGTGTGTGTGTGTGTGTATATATATATATATATATATATATATATATATATATATATATATATATATATATATATATATATATATATATATATATATATATATATATATATATAATATCTTCCTCTCTCTTTCTCTCTCTCTCCCTCTCCCCATCTTTCTCCCTCTTTCCCTCTCCAATTTCTCTCTTTCTCCCTCTCCCTCTCCCATCTCTTTCTCTTTCTCTCTCTCTCTCTCCCTCCCTCTCCCGGTCCTTCCTCTCTCTCCCTATCCCCATCTCTCTTTCTCCCTCTCTATCTCCCTCTTTCCCTTCCTCCCCCCCTCTCATCTCTTTCTCTCTCCCTCTCCCCATCTCTCTGTTTCTTCCTCTCTCTCCTCTTCACTCTCCTCTCTTTCTCGCTCTGCTGAGGAACAATCGCCATCCATGGTGGAGGCTTCCCTTTGGGCGACACTCCTCCCCCTCTCGCGACCCCCTGGCCAGCTTTTGGGGGGGGCGGGAGGGTGCACCCACATGGGGAGACTCTCAAGAAAGCGCCAAAGTGCAGCAAAGGCACGTGGGGTGGGCGGGCGCTCACTTAAGGAGGGTCTTAACAGGACGCAAAAGAATGTGGCTTCTCTCCTGCACAAAGGTTCTGGCCATTGCCTTACCGTGTCATCCTCCATCCCCTGGCAGCTCTTCAGCTGAGTGTGGAGGGCGCAAGCTCCAGCCCAAAATGGCAGGAAGTGAAGTCTGCCTTATGTGCAAATGTGCTGCGAAGGCAGGTACAGGGAAGCTTCTCTCCTGCACTAAGGCTCCAGCCATCGCCTTGCCATGTCCCGCCCCCCCCCGCATGAGAGGAGAAGGAGGGGGAGGGTCGTCAGAGCCTTAGTGCAGGAGCGAAGTGGCTCTGTACCTGCCTTTGCGGCACATTTGTGCGTAAGGCAGACTTTGCTTCCTGCCGCTTCGGGCTGGAGCTCGCACCCTCTGCGCTCGGCCAAAGAGCTGCCAGGGGGATAGGACATGGCAAGGCAATGGCCAGAGCCTTCGTGCAGGAGACAAGCCACATCCTTTTGCGTCCTGTTAAGACCCTCCTTAAGCGAGTGGTTGCCCGCCCCTTTGCTGCGCTTTGGTGCTCACTTGAGGGTTTCCCCGCACGTGCGCACCCTCCCAGCCCCACCAAAGCCGGCCAGGGGGTCGTGGCTGGGTGCTGCTGGCCCATCCCCCTTTCCGATGTCCCATCCTCCCGGATCCCATTCCCACCTGGCCAGCCCTTGTGTTAGTGAGGCCAGCGTTGGTCGCGGCCAGGCCAAGCCAGGCCAGTGTCTTGGGGCAGAGAGCAGGTTGCGCATCTCCCCAAGCGACTGAGGCACGCCACACCCAGCACCAACAAGGGCTGGAAGAAACTCCACAAGAGTGAGGCGCCGGAGAATCAGCCCCAGCCACTTCTGCATTCCCCGCCGTCACCCTTACCTTCTCAGACCAGGTTAGGGAGGAGAGGGTGAGGGGCAGGGCAGCCAGTGATGGGACAGGGAGCCGTGGCAGAGGGACCAAAGAACCTGGTTTAGATTTACTAGACACTGAACAGCATAAATTAACATTAGCCAGATTGTTGTTTTTGTCTTAAACAAGAGTCTGAAGGGAAAAAATAACAAAGGAATACACTGGATGCAAAATAAGAAACAAAGCAGAATACTTGCATAAGTTAAACAAAATATCTGAAATACTAGTCTTCGATTATGTGTTATATGCATTTTCTCCTATAACGTTTTCTATCCAGGTGCCATTTTAAAAATGATGTGGACTTCACTTACTGTTAGATGCTGGAACAGCCATGCCCTCATGATATTTGTGGCTACTTTGGGAAAGATGCCGCGCTTTTTATGTCGCTTTTTGTCCTTATCTGGATCATCATCATCACCTGTGCTGGGAGACGCTACACTGTTGTCCAAGCCGTCACCTGTAAATATAGTGAATCAAATGTTTCACTTTAGCTATTTTGAGATTCTAAAAACTAATTTGGGTAGGTACATACACACCCAACATATGCACTAAACGCACACATGAACAATCATAAACCTAATGAAAATTCACACTGTATTTCATGAAATAATGTTAAACCTTTCATGATTTTTTTTGCTCTTGTGGATTCTAAATCACAACTGCAGCACAATATCATCTATTTTCTGGTTGCAGCTCTAAGGATACTCCAAGTTCCATTTTAAGATGCTAACCATTAAAGCTGAGGTTTTCTGAATGCCAATAATGTGCTCTCTCACTGAGCTACACACCATATATCCAAACCAGATTGAATTTTTATAGACTTTTTAAACAATGCCAAGCACTTACAACTAAAGCTATTTGTAAGTATGGAAGATATTATTTGGGATCACGTCTGGGAGATTTAAATAAGGTGAATCACCATTACAAATTCAATGCTTTCACATTCTGATGAGAAGTTACATAATATCATTCTCTCACATTAAGATTAGAATATAATTACTCTTTGGACTTTTCCATTTGTTCAAATGCTGTTATGCATTCTCTGCTTCTCATAAAACAGGTTCAAATTGCATTAAAATGCACGTAACTTTTAGGGGGGGGGAAATCCTTAGGAAGGTGTACTTAAGATAAAACCATATATAAATATTTATTTGAGGAGTTAAAAAAATAGCCACACATATTTAAATAAAACTTTTGTTATGCTTTTTTTTTCAAATTATCATATAAAAACAAAAATAGAGTCAAACTAAATTATGAATGGGCACATGCAAACCCAGGGTAGCCAGGAAATAGAATGATTCATTCAACTCTTATCATTGTTACACCATCTACAATCACCGTATCTCCATCAAGAGCCTGCCTTTCTGAATTTTATTAGTGAAGTTCAAACTCAAATTTATAGAAACCAGTTATTTATGCTGTAATTTTAGCTTATTTTTCATACTGCAAGAAACACAGCAGGAAGACCAGCAGTTAAAACCTGAAAAGCATTTTTCAGGATAGCTTAGAATAATTACTTATATTTCAATTTCATTTTTTTCATACAGACAAGATGTCAAATTGGAGCTCCCACTGTCACAATCTTTATAAGCATTCATGTTTTGATCTGATTTAGGCAACTACTATAAAAAAAAGAAACACTTAGAAAGCCTTTGTTTTAAACAGGCATTTTAATTCTTCAAAATAATGATTGAGCATGCAATCTTGTAAAAATTCATTCTTTAAAAAATGAGTGTGACTACCTTCATAGAAAGCTCTTTGCTTCATGAAAGTTCAACTGAGGCATTCATATTTCTAAAAAGGGACCCTCATAGTAATACTTTAGATGTCTTAGGCTGATAAAAGTCTTTGAAAGGTTTTATTCAGAGAAGCAATTCCCCATATAAAGTAATGATTCATAAAATAAACATAAGCAAACAATGGCATTTAAAATTTCCCTGTACTAATCCACATTCTCTAGTCTGATGGGCAATTAAAGGAAAGGAGAAAGGTATCAGGCGGTCAATGGTTAAAAGTAAAAGGGCTTCTAATGTGATGACATCCTATTGCTTATTCTTTTTTTAAATATACTTTCAGCTCCCTTACCACCCATCCACCCACCCCCACCCTGGCTTCAAATTATTTTAGCAAGCCATGCCTTGTGCCTGGATAGAAGAGAATTCATTGATAATTTATGGAAATATCTACTATAATTCAATGGAGATTTTTTTTTTCCAGCTTTGTGCATCAATAGATAATCAAGGCCTCAAAGCAGCCTTAGCTTAGCATTACCTCAGGCCAAAGAATTCCTGAAAGCATGCCTTCGGGGCACCTGAATTATAGACTCCATTAGGAGGGGGGAGGCTTTCTGCATTCCATGAAGAACCTTTCCTGTTTATTTCTGCTGTATGAAAGCAGAAACATTAGGAACAGAAACCACCATCCCCACCCCCTTTTTGAAAGGGGAGGCTTATGGAGATACAATGGAAAAACCTTTCAAGCAAGACCCAGATCACCTCCCGTCAGTCCCAGGCAGTGACCTATCCCAAATAAAAGATTTCTGTTACATCATTAGCTCAAGCCAAAACCAGCCTTGGCTTAATGCACAGTTTGTTCTTCCTACTGTTTTTAGGCAAATACAGCTACTTTACTCCCATCTGGGAGGGAAATTACACTGCTGGGCTGTAATCTAAGACAAGGTTTTCATTGGAAGCAAATGCTTTCAATCCCATGTAAAATACTTGTGCACGCTCAGAGAAGCTTAAAACAATAAACTCCAGCCCAGTCCAACAGAAGATAAAAGAAGGATAAGAGGGAGGGAAAGCAAATTAATGAAACAAGGTCCTTTAGAAGAAATTACTTCTATAGATTTTAATGCAATTGTTTCTGGAGGGGGGGGGAAGGATTCGGAAACTTGATTCTTTGTAAAGGAAAAATCTCAGCTAAAAGTCTAAACAGCATGTCCATTCACTCTGCAATTCAATACTGTCACCTCTCTAAGGTCTCTTGAGAATACTTTTCCTCTTCTGCTTTCTCTACCCTATTTTTTTTTAAAAAAAGGATTCGAAGACTGACTAACTAACCAACCACATGGTAGCAACTATGAACCATGTTTGAGAAATGTCAGCAGTGACTTCATGCTTGAAGTTGACTTCTCCCACTGCCAATGAAGGCAAGCTGAAAAGGTGGAAATAATCATAAAAATGATGCTAGTCCATAAACAAGCTTACAGCCTCATTAGTATAGCAGTAGATTCCACTGGGTGATTTATACTCGTTTTGCTGATGCCATGAGGAAATGCCATAGGGCAACTTCAGCCAACTCCTAATGGTTTCTGACAGCTTCTTAGCAACTAGTGCAAGCAACGCTGTGGCGTTTGCTAGTAAGAGAAACTGAAAATGTCATATTATCTGTCCATGTGCCACAATGTCCATGTGGCAATTAACTAGTAGTCCAGTGACTGAGGGGCCAGAGGCTTTTAAAAATGCCCCTTGGCTATATAAGGGCATTGCTTGAATTTGTGTTGCACATATATGCAAGTTTCTAATGCAAAAGGCTGGGTGTCACTGGCATCTTTCTCATGGCCATTGATAAGTTGGCCTGCACAATATGCTCTTGGAGGGGCATATTTTGGAAAGGGGAAGGGAAATCCATTTCCTTTCTTCTTTCAACACTAATGACGTTATCAGAGTAATTTAGCCATTAAAAAGTACCTTGATAAGCCTTGCTTGTAAATAAACTTTGCTTGCAAAATACCTGGACCCCTGCTTTTGAACAATGAGTGGATGACAAAAAGAGCTCGTTCTTTTTCTCCTTTTTCACAAATTAGTCTAAAAGGATTTGAGATCACTGAAGCAGACTCATTGCCTGTGAAATTGCTAGAAGCATAAGAACTCAGCATAGCAAGTAGAAGACACTATTTAAGCAAAACAAAACAACATAAAACACATACATCACAAATCTTACAGCAACTAAAATGCCAGCTACGGCTCTACAGTGCAGTTTTTCAGATCTCAAAATAATGCAACATATGTTAAACTTTTAAAGCCTTTTAGTGTGGCCTTTTGATCTTTCAAATAATATTTAAGTATTATTTTTAAAATACTTTGCAGGTTGTGGTTTCGTGAAAGGGGACAACTAACAAAGATATTTGTACAACAATCTGCCCACATACAATTCCTCACAAATTTGGGGCCTAACCCACAGAGCAGGGCAGATGACCTGTGACAACTCACAGATTGTCCTGAGGCTCAGATTTCAAACGCACTTACCTCAAACAACTCAGAGTTGCCTATTTAAGCATACCCCAGCATTTAGGCTGTGCTATCTTGTTTCTTTCAAGACAGGATAAAGAAGCATTTATTGTATTCAGGCCATTCAGTGACTCAGACTGGCCATGTCAGCAGGGGTTCCTCTCATTCAGGTCAAATCTCTACCCTTTCTCTTCCTAAAAGTTCCCCTTTGGTTCTCTTGATTGTCCCTTTTTACTTCCCCTCCCTCCCAAGAAAGTTACACACAGAGAATGCATAGGGAAAAATCCTAGAATTCCATTCTTCAGCAACATTACATTGAATGAGCTAAGGCTCGCAATGAATGCCAAAAATAACCAAAAAAAAGTTCTTTGACTTTTCTCTTGTTCCTTACGTACCCCAGAAAAGATTCTTTGGGTATGTGAGGAACAAAAGTCAAGGGAAAACGTCCATTGGTTGGAGAAGATGGCATGTTGGGCAGAGAGAACAGGAAGAAGGCTCAAATACTAAATTCCTATTTTGCATCTGCTTTTTACAAAAGAAAAAAAAATGTCAGGAGCTATACCACATGGGAGCAGAAGCAAAATGCAGGTTCAAATAGTCAAGGAAGTGAAAAGAAAATGCCTAGTTGTTTTGTGTGAATTCAAGTCGCTAGGATCAGACAGGTTACATTTGAGGGTACTAAAGGGACAAGTGGATGTGATCTCAGAACCACTGAGTGTAATAATTGAGAAGTTATTAGTAGAAGCTAGCATAAGTTTATTTAAAAAAATGTTTGTACTAGACAAATCTTACTACATTTTTTTGGACAAGTGATTAGTTTAGTAAACAAGGGAATGCTGTGGATATAGTATATGTAAACCTGAATTAAGCATCTGGTATAGCTGATTACAGACTCCTTGATGAAATGGAGCAGTTTGGGACGAGAGAGTCCTATTATGAAGAGATGAATTCAATTCTGAAGAAGCATACTCAACACATGGTCCTTAATCTTTAAGGACCATGTGTCTTTACATGGTCTTTACACAGAGGGAGGTACCTCAGGGCTTTGTCCTGGGCCCAGTGTTCTTCAATGTTGACATAATGCTTAAAGTCTATTAATTTCAAAGGAACCAACATTATTATAAACAACTTAGGAGAGAGAGGGGCTCAGAATTAACATATATATTAACATATATATTGATAGTCTTAAACATTTATTTATGGGATTGCTAAAACTCTAGAAGAGAGAAATAGTGCTCCAAATCACCTTGATAAGAGAGAGAAAATTGTCTGAAAGTAACAAAGACCTCTGAGATCCCTTCCAACCTAAGATTTCACACATAATTACCAGCTACAATAATAAGTTGACAAAATAGCAAGAAGCATCAACAAATCTTTTGAGAGTTTTCTATATGCCCTGAAACTGTGGACTCAAAGAATCTTGTTTTTTCTTAATTCCCATGAGTAAAATTGAAATGTTAACTACTACGTGTTTAGAATATTCGGTTTTAAGAAAATCCACATTTTGCACAAATGTTAGCATCCTTTGTAACATTATTATTCTTTAGAACAGACATCATAAGTGATTAGGCTCAAAATTTAGACTAAGGAAAACACTGACAATTTAAAGAGACCCCTGCTGGCCCAAATTCCCAGTTTAAGAGTTTATCTCCATCTCACACATTTTAACAATAACAACAAAATTCCAAATTCTCAATGCTTTTATAACTGTGATATAACAAATGGGTAAAAATCAAATGGTAGGATATAATTTCTTTTTATCATATGAAATAGGGTAACATAAGGAGATACTAAACTTCTAGGTACCTCCACTGGTCTGTAATCATTTCTGATATTACCATAAAGATATGAAGAACACACATCAGATTAACAATTAAGTAAAAGACTCTATGTATAAAGAATCATGCAATGGTAGTCAAAGAGAAAATGAAGTAAAAATAATAATGCAGTATTGTCCTGTGGTGCAATGTGTGTGTCTGTGTGTTGCATTTGTATTATATCACATTATGCAGATTGTGTGTATATGTGTGTATACATAACATTATATACACACACAGAGAGAATATATACTACACCTGACTCGTAGATGAACTGCTATGAGAAAGTTAGAATACATATTGTGCTGAAATCATTTGCCAATTTCCCCAAAGTCTCTTTCCTCCTGAGAAAGAGGTTTCCCTTTTTTCATGTTCTATTTTTGACTTTTTTTTCCCTGCAAGATAACAGAAAATTGCTCTCTCTCTCTCTCTCTCTCTCTCTCTCTCTCTCTCTCTCTCTCTCTCTCTCTCTCTCTCTCTCTCTGTGTGTGTGTGTGTGTGTGTGTGTGTGTGTGTGTGTGTGTGTGTTCTGTTACACATTCCTCCACCACTCTGTGGCCTTCCCCAGTTATCTATACTTCCTGATCTAAAAATTCCCACAGAGGAATTCCCCCAAGTTTTCTTTCCTGAAATTAAGTGAAATGTAG
This sequence comes from Diadophis punctatus similis, assembly GCA_023053685.1. Classification (NCBI taxonomy): domain Eukaryota; kingdom Metazoa; phylum Chordata; class Lepidosauria; order Squamata; family Dipsadidae; genus Diadophis; species Diadophis punctatus. The sequence goes on from JALIGW010000001.1 coordinate 157,123,072, forward strand.
AAAGTTAGAGAGAGCGCTGACTTCTGGAGAAGTTACCATAGATACGAAGGTAGGAATTCACATTGGCCACTGTGTAATTAAAGAAAGTATAAGCACTCCACCTCTTACCAACGATAATTCATTTATTGTACTTGTTTTCCTTCAAAGAAAAATGAAAACACTTCTCCATTCAGTTTAATGATAATGGTTTGATTCAATACAAGATAAATTTTTGGAATAGCATTATCCTTTAGGCATGCTACTGCTACCAATATTTGAACAGAAAAATAATATTCCAAGGGTAGCTTTATTCCCTAATGTTTATTTCTTAAAAAGAATAAGACAGCAAAAGGTAAAGGTCAGCAAAGAAAAATGCACGCAAGCCATACAGATAGCTCCTTAAAACCTTTCTTTCCCAGTGATTGTACCAAACCATAATCATCATCCAACTGTCACCACATCAGGCCAATCTGCTATTAAAGAAAACACACGTACTCACATTTCTCTCATTTTTTAAAAAAAATACTAAACTCCAATAAGCCTTGCTCACCAACTGCCCATTTAGAACATTTAAAATGTCTCCTTCAAGTGGATTATGTGTGATAAATTAAAGCTATTTAGAAAAAAATTTGGACAAAGCACTGGAATTTACTGTGCTGAGGAACAGATAGTGCATAAGCCTGCATTCCAAGCTCCAACTTGTAACAATCCATTTAGATAAGAATCTATCTCCAGTACTTTAATTTTTTTTTCAGGAAGTGCATGTGAAGAAATGTACCAAACATCATTAGAATAACAGAAAGCTTTAAAATGTGCCTTTGCTTGTAATACAGCATTATCATTGAGGTCTGCCAAATTAAGCACCTTCTGGTTAAGCTTCTTCCCCCTTTCTCCCTCTAACTCAGCTTCTCTCCTTTTTCACAATAGAAGTCATTTTAGTCATTTAAAAGAAGACATTTCAGAAGCACATTTTTGTTCTCAAGAAGCTAATACAATAAAAATATCTAGACTGACCACAGACTGTTGGGTTTCAGATGGCATGTTGTTCTCAGTTGCAGTTAAATAGTAAAAACTATACATCCTACCTCAGTATATGATCCTTTAAGATAATGCATTTTTGTATTTTATTTTATTGTGCATTCATTAAATGAAGATTTTAAAAATATATTATCTTTCCTCAAATATCCTTTTTCTTCAATAAGTAATTTAATATAGTACATTGTCTCTTTTAAAAATGTAGTTTTAGTTCAGAGCTTTCATATTCGGAACCGATTTGGAATATGGATTTTTACACTTGTCAATCAAACACGAGTTAACATGTGAATCTTTAAATTATCTGCCCCTAAACCCATCTTCAAACATCTCTTTCTTTTGCACATTAAACAAAATTCTATCTTGGCAACCTTTCTTAATTTTAAACATTTAGACTTTTGTTTCATTCACAGTAAACTAAGGATCGTATGATCAAAGTTAATTCATTAAAAAACCTAATTATTCAGATTTATCATTGAACAAAAAATTCTGGGCTTTCATTTCCAAAACTGCAGATACATATTTCATGTCTGGATTAAAATATTCACAGAAACAAATCCATATGAGTTCAATGGACATTTTACTGCCAATTAAATGTAGATAGAATTAAAGCATCAGAAAGTGAACACTAAGCTGTTTTAGAAAGATAACTAGCAGTTGGATATTTGAACCAACTTCAATGAAGAGCTTCATGCTTGAGCATGTAAAGATTTCCACAGTGCTTGATCTATGAATATTCATTCATATGGACAAGTTGCAGTTATTGTGACACACATGCACATTAAGAATATGCTACATATATGTATAAAGAAATGGCTGAGATTTGAAGTAGCAATAGTCTATTTTGTACCTTTAAAGGAAAAAGAGTTTCAGCAGTGCATGAGCAGTACATAAGGAACAGGGGTGGGTTTTAGTTACCTCACTGCCGGTTCGCTTCCTCCCACGCCACGTGGCCACACCTCGTGGGCGCGCACATGCTTTGCGTGCACACACATGCGCAGTGGCAAAAAATACCCCCCCAAAAAAGAGCTGAAAACAAGATGGCGACCAGGGGGGCATGGTCAGCTCGATGTCACTAATCAAGGCTCTGTTTTCGGCCACAATGGCCCTCCCGGGCTCCATTTTCGGCCACGACAGCTGCCTGCAGCCTCTGCCAGTGAAAATGGAGCTCAGGAGGGCCGTGCGTGGCCTCCCTAAGCTCCATTTTTGCTGGCAGAGGCACCGCAGACCGGTCCTTTGCTGTTTCCAGGGCGAGCCCACGGGCTAGATCTAAGCACACCATGGGCCAGATCCAGGCCCCGGGCCTTGAGTTTGACACCCCTGGTTTATCATAACATAGATTTAACTTCTAGATCTAGAAAGAGAACAAAGAATAGTGGAAAAGACTGCAGCGAAAATACCTTAAATACCATACATCTCCTACCTAACATTATTCAGATTTGTGGCTGTACTACTACTGCTGTTGGGAATGATGGAAACTGAAATCTGGAGAGCTCCTGATTGGGAAAACTAATAAAAGCAAAAGCTGATAATAATCAAAATAATAATTGCACTTTTTCCAGTGTAGTCTTTCATATAAGTTTGACATGTCAAACTTGCTTAGTTGATAAAAGGATACAAAATTAGAAATCCTTAATTTCTAGCAACAACTTATGTTTTTAAAATGATAAACATCTGTGAGTGAAAAGTGAAACAACTATAATAAGTACCTTAACGAAGATGGGAAATTGCTTGTCTTTCATATATTACTGGACTACAGTTGCCATAATCACTGATCACTGTTGTTTGCAGTGACAGGAATAGAAGTTCCATGACATCTGGAAACCACAGATTACTGCTCTTTCTCTAAACACTAAACTAATGCTTCCCAATAAATTAGTAAATCTATACATAGAAATGAAAATTAGCCTTAAATAAAAATATGGCAACCTACACACAACACATGCTGAGTGGACTAATTTAAAAAAGCAATACAAAATTTAAACCACAAAATTGGTTTGAACATAAAGCTTGACTCTTGGAACAGACCTACGTTTTTCAACAATATCATGTAGGAACAAGACAGGTTTTTCATTATGCAACACCATTACAGTTCATCAAAACACACAACTGAGTAATACTAAACCCAAAATCTCCACTGGAAAAAAATTAAGTAATGCTTTTGTTTAAAATTAAACGTGCTTTGAAAAGAATGCAGTCCTCAATTCAAGTGCATACCATGTTTCCCCGAAAATACGACTTACCCTGAAAGTAAGTCCTAGCTAGATTTCTACACCCAATATAAGCCTTACCCCCCCCCCAAAATAAGCCCTAATTAAGACCCCGCCCACTTCAGGGTGCACGGGTAAAAATTAAGCTAGGGTGGGGATGGGGGGTGGAGCTGCTCTACTACTTACCTTCGGACAGTTGCAGCCAGGCCTCACACACCCGACACCTGCCTTGCCGGCCTATTTCTTCTGCAGCCAGCAAGGCCTTTGCTGAAGGCCTCTGCAGCTGATAACAGAGCTCGGGATCGATCCAGAGCTCTGTTATCAGCTGCAGAAGCCTTCAGAAAGTCTTGCCGGCCTTGTCGGCTGCAGAAGAAGTCCCTGAAGGTCTCTTGACAGCGAAAAGGAGGCTGGGGAGTGACGCACGCAAATGAGGTGAGTCAGTGAACAACATCCCCTCCCCAAAATAAGATCTGGTACCATTTTTGGTGGAAAAAATATATAAGGCAGGGTCTTATTTTCAGGGAAACACAGGTATAAACCAATTCACTGACCCCATAATTTGAATGCATTACACATTTCTATGTGATGCTTTGACAAAGAGTTGACATCTGGAAAAATATTAGGGTTGCTCATTTTTTTAAACAATAAGTATGATCTCTTAAAGAAAACAGAAGAAATTCACATATATATCCCAATATCTCGATTAGGTTTGATAGATTAATAAATACACGAAGCTGGAATTAATGGCATGACCCTTAACCATTACAAATCAGGTAACATAGCTCTTCTAAGGAGTATAAATCCTTCCATTCCCCACCATCCAGTCAGAGCTGAAGAATCTTCTTGGATGAGAAGCAAAACATCTTCAATGAAAAACCAGAAAGTCCAGTTGCCTCTTGAAAAAGCACCTCTGGGACAACCATGACCTGGATGACTGAGAATCTTCATAGATATATAGCTCTTCTAAGGAATGTTTGTGTGTGAAAAGTGTTTAGTAAGGCAGAAATCAATTATAACTATTGTATAACAAAGATTTAATTAGAACATCTATATACTAATAAAACTCTCTTGTCTGTTTATGTGTTTGTAACCTTCAATTAGCATTATACTACCGTGTTTCCCCGAAAATAAGACCCTGTCTTACATTTTTTTGAATCCTGAAATAGGCGCTTGGCCTTATTGCCATGCACTCAAAAGCCCGATTGGGCTTATTATCAGGGGATGTCTTATTTTGGGGGAAACAGGGTACAAAAATTGGTGCATCAGAGTACAAAACAATTTGAATCAAGGTACTTCAAATCTGCTAACATAAAAAATGCATAACAAATCCAAGTTCTGTTACTACCAAATTTCAAGGATTTCACCACCAGTTGAAATCACAAAATTGTGGCCACTACAGAGTCATCACAGTTGGCCGCTGACACCTGATCATGATTTCCAAGGCTTCCTTTCAGCTTCCACCAAGCTAAGTCAATGGGGAAACTTGCAGGAAATCAGAAGTTACTCCCACCAACTCTTTGCGTGCTCATGGTCCAGAGGTGGGTTGCTCCCAGTTCGGACTGGTTTTATAGAACCGATAGCGGGAATTTCCCCCCTCTCACCGAACTGGGAGCGATCACTGGTTGGCCACGCCCCTGAACCGGCTTTAATGGTGGCGCCATAGGTGCCACTATCTTGTTTTTGGCTTCTGCGCATGAGCAAAACCCGGTTTTTGCTTCTGCGCATGTGCAGAAGCCAAATTTTTGGCACTGTGATGCGTGCACATGTGGCGCACAACGTGCGCACAGCCACATGGCACAGGAGGAAGTGAACCAGTGGTGAGGTAAGGTAGAACCTACCCCTGTCATGGTCATTCTGGTTCTAAGTTTAGGTAAGGAAATATCTCTGAAAAGATGATGCAACAGGTCATGGGTCTACTACTTATAAACTTTTAAAAAAGGCAACTGAAGATGATCCTGTGTTTTTTTTTTAATAGAGAGCCAAAGGCAAAGAGTTTGCCTATAATTTGTACTGATTCAGTGAGACTTGACAATTCATGAGTACTGGACACATTCCCTCTTATCATGCTTAGGTCTGGATGTGGAAATTACCTATATTTGAAGCAGGTAAGGTAGCAAGATTTGCTGTTTATCAGCCAGGAGGTAGCCAGTCACTTTATTCATACTACAGTTTTGCTTGAGGGACAGAATGGAATCTCATTCATAGAGAATTCTCAGAAAGTGTGTATCTCTCAGGTTGCTCGCTTTATTTTACTCATTTGAATATATTGTCCCTAGCAGCCCATCAGTGATCTACAATTATGAAGAATGAAGAAAGAAAGAAAGAAAGAAAGAAAGAAAGAAAGAAAGAAAGAAAGAAAGAAAGAAAGAAAGAAAGAAAGAAAGAAAGAAAGAAAAATAGAAGAAGGTTACCGCCATACCCTTCTTTATTCTACAAGTATAGAATAATACTCAACATTATTATAAAACCCATATAGTTTTCCTTCTTCCAAGAATAATGCTGACAGTATTTGGGTGACCTCACACAACTACCAAACCAAGACTCAATTATGTTTGCTCTAGGTAGCAGTATTTTTTCCATTCAAATCATATACAACTGTCTATACGGTAGCAAGAGTCCCTTAATATAGAATAGACAACAGAAGCCTTCATTATGTAAGACCTATAAATACCTAGTACAGCTTAATACAAAGCAGAGCATGTAAGCTTAACCAACCAAAGTAAAAATAACTTAGACACAGCCTCTTCCATCTTTTCCTAATTAATACACATCCATACAGCCACAGAAAAATATTGCAATTCATTAGGTTGCATCAACTCGCCTAAGGATTTTGTAACAATGCTATTAATTTAACATTTTCACAAACAGAGATCTTGACCTAATCAATGTTTAAAATTACAGAATGTTTGAGGTGATTGGGTTAAAGATACAGTAGGTGTATTGGGAGATCTCAAATTGATTTATCGTAGATTATTAAAGATTTCTAATTCCCAATGTTTAACATGAACTTCAGTAAAGGATGATTCCTTCATCCCTATCCTAAACAATACAGTGAAAAGAAGAAAGCTTCTAGTAATTACAAATAATATTTGTGCAGAAAACCTATTAGCTGATGCTTGCAAGAAAAACATGGTTTTTGTGTTATTTAAATTTAAGCCAGTATGTTTTACATCAGGTTTTGGTTGGTAGGACTTGAGGTTACAATAAACAAGCAAATTGGATCCCACAACTTGAGGTCTGTTTACCTAACAACCCCTCCATTATCCATACGTGGAAAGGTTAGATGGTGCAAGAGCATAAATTAAACCATTAGAATCCATGATAATGAAATTAATTAGATTTTAATGCAATCCATATTTAAGCAAAACTATTTAAAATAATGAGGTACTGTAATATTCCAGATTAATTCATTCATTTCTATCACAATACCGATAACCTACCCTTCTAATGAAAAATATGCGGTCTATTCTAAAAGAATCAAAAGAACAGTAAAATAATTACATGAACCAAACTAAATAAGCACAAAGGCTTTCTGTTAAAGTCCTGATTGCATACTATAAAAGAGGCTTATCCTACTAGAGTGATAAGACCTATATCTGGCAAGTATGTTTCACGACATACTGTCTTCTTAGCCATATCCACTGTATTTCAAACTATGGAGAAACCATCAACAGAGTCTTTGTTGTTGAATGAATGACCAAGCAGATTTGTATATAGAAAAAGAGGGCTCTTAAAATATCCTGATAAACTTCATTAGCTGGAACAACACTGGAATGTTATAATCAGAATATTATCTACTTATTGCTGTTTAAATATAGTGGTTTTGTAGAAAAAATTATCATGTGCTAGTCTGCACATACATATGATGATGGGTTAATTACTTCAATATGGACCAAAAAGAAAGGAGAGACTTATAAATAAAATGATCATGTATAACTTCAATTAATGCTTTCCATTGGGGAGGATTTATCTGGCTAAGCTTTTTAAACATGTAAAATGTTATGTCTTCAAAATTGGGCAGTAGCAACTAGCCTACACACAGCTACAAGTATCCTTACTTTTTCATGTTATTAATGCTGTATAAGGACTTGATACCTCCAAACTATTGTCTACTTATTGAGGGAGAGGGGAATCTGACCTACAAGCTGCTTAGTATAATTCAGACCTTGCTCCCAAATAAGCTATGGGACATTGCCTTCCTCACAAATGCTAATTGCAGAGGATTAATGTGTAAGTGGATAATATGTATTAAGTGCTTTTGTATTGGTAAATGAATGCTCATTGTTTAAAAATAAGTACTCAAGGAGAAGTGAATCAAATAATTTCACTGCAAGCACACAGCATCAACTCAACTCCATAAACCACTTTTGTCAACCAATTTATAACTGAGTAAGTTAGGGTAAGGTGGCCCTAGATTGCATCACAGTGAATATCTGTCATGAACTAGTATGATCTTGCTTAAAGTTGTCTTCCTACATGCTATAATAATCCTATTTGAAGCAAGCATGGAGATTGAAAAGATCAGTGAAATGTGAGAGTTTATTTCATTACTTCTAATACACACAGATAATTTGGGGAAGAAAAAGTAAGCAGCCACATGACACTTCCCCTAAAATCTAAATTCTGGCATTTTTAAATTATAGAAAGCCAATGGAAATTTCATGAGTCTTCCCGCACAAAATACACACATCTTTTGATAAGTACATGGTTCCCAATCTCTCTCTAGTTTACAAACGTATACCTCTATCAGTAGCTCATAAAAAACAAGCAGGGGCTCCTAAATCTTTAGAAACAATGCAATTGTGGAAACAAAATTGTACAGCTTAAAAGTCAGGAATGTCCCTTCACTATAAATAATAATAAACCAATTTATTTAATGAGAGTATAAAACAAAAGAGAGAATTGGACACTAAAACATGTCCACCTAATCAAAATCTCCAAAATTCTCTTATGTCTTTGCATAATTTATTCACGTCCTTTTTGAAGATGCAGAACTGGATACAATATCAGAAACATTGAAGTACAACTTTAAGTCACGTTTAGTAGAATATACTATTTATCTAAATTATCTGGATGAGGTCTCAATATCTTGTAGAGGGAACTCATTGCAGAGAACACTTATTAAGCAGGTAATAAATTAGAATATGATAATAAGCAACACTATTTTAAAAAAACACACCAGCCAACAGCAGATAAGAAAAACAAATAGACGATGGGAATATAAATAGCTGGTCTCCAGGCTCTCATCTATAAAATTATGTAAACAGGGTATGAGGAAGCTGAATATATTAAAATATACTCAACATTAAAACAATTTGAATAGCAAATAGGATTAGGAAGCTTAAAGTATGTCTGAACTTTTGGAAGCAGAAGGATACTGGCTGAGAAGAACAAGTTTTAACACATTCACCACTGTGCATGTTGTTTGTTTTTCTAAATCTTACAGAATTAGGTGTGCAAGTCAAATCTGCCCCCAGGCAGCTTTAACTCCAGTGACCTGCCCTCATTCGGCAGAACACCATGGGTCTTGCTGACCTCGCCAGTAGCACAGAGGTCATATTTTCACATGGATGAACAGATCTTGAACAATTTCTCCAATGTATTAAGCACAAAACAGGCTTTTCTTCAACATCAAGCATGCATGACTTAGCCATACACCTCTCCCAATCTAACAGACATTTGGGGAGGTAAGGGGGTCAAGGAACTCCACCTCCCTCCACTATCCACTAACAGGGAATTGTACATATGCCCTCTTTTGCAGTTCACCCAGGATACAGATACAGAATAAGGTTGTTCTACACTCACTTTTATTTGTTTTTATTAGGCTTCACCTTCAACAAGCTAGGGTCAAAGTATCATGTAAAGGCTATTTGTTTCTATTTGTAGTTGTTGATATGAGAAAGTTGTGGCTGTGGTCACTTCTGTTTCAGAGCATGAAGAGCCAATGGAATTTTTGACTAATTGTTGGCCATCTTTCTTTACTTAAGTTTGTGTGTGTGTGTGCATAAAAGTGCACACAATAAATATCAAAGTATTATGTCAGCTGCCAATAAACCATTGCAACACTGCCCTATCTACATTTGCCTTAGAAAAATTTAAACGCCTAGAGCAATTGTTTCTCTGCTTTTGCCTGTAGCCACAATTAGAAAGCTTCTCTCTTAAGCAATCCCAGTCTATCCTAGATCTATATAAAACTGAAGATCATGATCCCAAGTCAACAGATTTGGGTTCTTTGTAATTTTACTACCTCACTCAAAATGAACACACAGGGACTGCATCCTTACTACTTATGGAAGTGGGCTATACATCTTTATTGTGTCATAAGTAATATCCATTTTATAGAAATCTGGCAATATTTTCAATGCAAATTTGATCAAGGAGTAGGTGAATCCGTGTATTTTAACAGTAATTTCTAAAAGATAACACATTAAAACCACAATAAAACTAAGAAGTTACTGCTATGTATCATGGGAACAAAGTCCCATTTTACAGAATTCCAGTTTCTAGAAAAGGCAGCAAGAACGTTACTCTTTTTATATGATCAATGGCTTCTGGGTTTGAAATAATCACTATTCAAATCAAACTAATTCTTATTATTAGAGACATTGTTTGCCATTACTCTCTTGCAGGATATTTTCCAACCTTCCAACCTAGCCAAGCCCCTTTTCCAAGTACTAACCTGGATTGACCCTGCTTAGCTTCGAAGATCAGCCGAGTTGTCTAGGTGCTGCCACCTGCTGAGGCATACAGCATTCTGTCATCAGCTCTAATATCTCATGAAGTAGATTAAAAAAAACTGTGTCCAGTACGTGCCAGAATAAATATTAATTTATAATATAAATATAAATACTCCTCATCTTTATCAAAATCCTATCCTCCAACAGAAGAAAACTGTGGAGACTTTTTATAATTGTCACATACAATTTTAATAAGAAATACAGACGGTGAAGAATAGTAAGTTTTTTGTCCAATAGGTCTTAATCCAAACCTTTCTGTAACACAATTTTGCAAAGATTCATTTTCCTAACTTCTTATACTTTTACCGCATATGCTTTGAAAACATTCTCAAGAATCAAAAGTAAGGATACCTGCCACAAAAGTCCACAAGTGCTTAGGGTTTTGCACATATTCACAGCTTCCCAAATGAGCATGCCACAAATTTAAATATTATTAGCAAAATATGAAATGAGATCATTATTTTTAATATCAGGGGATAGAGGAGATGGATGAAAAAAGAGAAAGAAGAAAAGCTTCCTTTTCATTTTGAGTCAGAATATAAAATACAATTATTCCACTCTAGAAAGACAAAGAAATCTATCTGTTTATAGATCTGAAATATATAAGTGTAACTTCTCAGCCTATAACCTTTCCAGAGAATTTTACAGGAAGACATTCCTACCACTAGGGTTTCAACATGTATATCTGCAAAAGGAAAGAGACAGGCTAGAAATATACTTCAATGTAACTGAACATTCAGGTCAATAAATGATATAAAGCTGTATCATGCAAAAGCTAAAGCACCACCAAAATAAAGTGATATCTACAGAGAAGAATTTGATTTTGATCATGCCCAGCAATGACGCCTGGCAGAACAAATTCAGGGAGAGCTAGCTGATTGCGGGTAAAGTAATCCTTTGAATTTCATTGAAAATATTCAGTCATCCTCTCCCATATATTTAGTATTGTCCATCCTATAAAAACATTGGCTAATATAGAATGAAAATTAAATGACTTGCCACAAGTTTATATTTGATTAATAGTAGAATAGATTTTTGGCTACCACCTGAATTTTGTTCTCACCAACAAGCAGAGTACATGAACGCCGCCCTGAGTCCTTCGGGAGTTGGGCGGCATATAAGAATACCAAATAAATAAATAAATAAATAAATGAAGTACATGAAAAGGTAGATTGTGCTAACAGCCAATGACTGGCCCCAAATCATCCTTTAAGCTCCTTGATATTAAGGCAGAGACATAACCAGTTTTAATTTCTATACTATAGCAGCTCGCAGTTGCTTTTGAGATTACAAGTGAAACCTATAACAATATTTATCTTTTGGATTTGTTAAGGATACTCAGCTCTAAGACTTCTAATGCTAGATCAGATCTCAAATCTCCCATGTTATATCTGTGAGGAAGCAACAGAACAAAGCAGCAAGATGAGAGGTGAAAAAGAATTAGGATATAATAATAATAATAATAATAATAATAATAATAATAATAATAATAATAATAATAATAATAATAATAATAATAATAATAATAATAATAATAATAATAATAATAATAATAATAATAATAATACAGACGGATCATCATTTGTAACACAACACGCCAGATATCACAGTTGTCGAAAACTGAAGCGTACAATTTATTGATATTGCTGTACCAGGAGACGCCAGAGTCGAAGAAAAAGAACTGGAAAAAAGCACGAAATATCATGACCTGGCCATTGAAACTACACGATTATGGATGAAACATGTAACAGTGATACCCATTGCAATTGGGGCACTTGGTACCATGTCCAAGAATTTTACGAAATACATCACGAAATTGCAGCTTCCTGCAATAACACCAGCGGAACTGCAAAAAAACTGCACTACTTGGAACATCATACATTTTAAGAAGATACTTGGTTGATACCTAGGATGCTGGCAGCAACCCATATCAACCATCAGCGCCAGTCTATGATATTTGTGATACATTTTTAAATGTTCAGTTGACTGAATTTCATGTTAAATGGATAAAAGAGATGATAATAATAATAATAGTGTTTGAGTAGTAAATGTTAAAGAAAAGGATATACTTAGACTATAATTGTAAATTGCTTTTATTTATATATGTTTTAATGTCTGTAAACTATGGAAATTGACTTCTCATGGTATTTAGTGCTTCTTAATCAAGCCTCACTTTAGTAAAAGAAGGCTGCATTGTACTCCTTTGAAAATTACATTTGACTGAATGCTCATTCTTCTTCAGGAAATGTTCCTTGTGTGGCCATTTGGAGCCTGTCTGGCCATTCAGACCAATAGTATTTAATTTTCTCCCCCCTAAAAGATAAGCATCTTGAAATCAACTATACAATGGCTAATTCTGCACTCAAGAGATATGGGCTTCCCTATGTTCAGATCTGACAACAAAATTATTTAATTAATGGGATTTTACTATATTCTCAAATTGCATTTGGTTGTTTTAACTTTTTTGGTCTGGTCTTGGGCTGTAATAAGATACTTGTTTATTAGCTGTTTGGAAAATTTGTATTTTTAAATTTGCAAATTAGTGGACTCAAACATTCCTCTATTTAATTATCCATATGTAAACACTGGTACTTTGTTTTGGCATTTCATTTTAATTCTCATTAATTGTTATTGGAAACCTACTTTTACGGGAAATCATAATATTTATATGTTGGAAAAAAATAAACTATCTTAAGGAACTAAATCCAATTTTGGAAATGCTCTATACATTCCTCTATAATTATCTTAAGTTCTATAGAATTTTCTAATGTTCCATTAATGTGGCGCCAAGATTGTAAATGCTTAATATCCAATAATGGTTTCTCCTGAGAGGTTCATATCTTATGCATTTTATTCCTTCCCTTTTGCATTATTTGTTTCTAATTATGTTTCACATTCATATTCTCACTAAAGTTCTAATGTTACTGCTTATTCCCAGTTATTTGAAAGGGATAGCAGAACCCTATTCATAATTTTCTAAGTATTAATCCTATATATTCTCTACAGTACTTATTTGGTAAGGGACAAGATTTGTTTTTAAAGAGAGGTACAAATCCTTCTCTTAAATCTAACATTCGAAGATATACTTTGAATTCCTTACTCATCTATATGAAAGATCCATAAAAGCACATATTTAGAGCTGATCTTGAAAAGCTAAGCAGGGCCACGCCTGACTAATGCTTAATCATCCATCATCATCATCATCATCATCATCATCATCATCATCATCATCATCATCATCATCATTTTATTAAATGTATATGTCACCCAACTCCCAATAACTATGGTCAATTGAATTGGATTCCACCAGGAAATACTAGAGTTGAAACACTTGAAGTACAGTAAAATATCCCAGAAGGCTGAAAATTACATGAACACATCTATGAAGTCATTAGAAGTCAAGCTCACCTTAAAGAAGACTTTCCCTTTTTACTTTGTGATCAGTTATAAATGTTTCCCTTAACAATGCTTATTCAGGGTTCATGGATATCTGCATACTTCTTATCAGTTCAATTAGACTAGCTGATTGACTGATACTAAGAGACAGCATGACAGACCTGTATCTCCTGATAGATCATGAATGATTTACAGTAAGATAAATTGTTTGTTAAATACTTGTTGGTGGGAAGGGAGGGAGGGAGGGAGGGAAGGAAGGAAGGAAGGAAGGAAGGAAGGAAGGAAGGAAGGAAGGAAGGAAGGAAGGAAGGAAGGAAGGAAGGAAGGAAGGAAGGAAGGAAGGAAGGAAGGAAGGAAGGAGGGAAGGAAAAGCTTGCATATATCTAAAATCTATTATCCCTAATTTATAATACAGGGCTTAATTTTTACACAAACAACTATGTAACATTAGTAAATTGCTATATCATTTCCAAATAAACACACATTTTGAAAATATTCTTGAATAGAACTTAGGAAAACGTCATACTAATTATGAATTAGCCAAACTTGTAGTTGACCTACAAGTTAATTAATACCTGAATATGGATGAGCCAACTTGGAGTAGAAAAACATTCAGATGCTGTTATTAGCATAGAACACAAATTATATGTAATGCTTTGAAATAACCTTTTGTTGCTGGTAGATAACTGGTAGATATTAACTAAATTTAGTAGTTGGAAACAGAAACTTTTTTTATTTGGAAAGTTGAGGTTAAGACTTTCTGTGGCTAGCAATGAATTGGGGAGATAAAGATAGAAGAGTCATTGTTTGGAATAAGCATAATAAGCTTCCTGTCAAAGTTACTTGCCAGAACATGTGCGCTACTATGATACAAACCAAGCACCCCATTATATGCTTGTTTTTTTTAAAAAAATATGAATTTGTTCATGCAAAAACTTCTAAGAAAAACAAGTTGTGAGAGTAATCAACAGTAGACTCACTACTTCTGGATGCCAGTTCTTTTATTTTAACAAACACTTCAATCAAGGCAGTTTTTAGACTGTTAATTCACTGCTTTTCTAAACTGAAAGTAGTATCACATTACGCTATTAAGCAAGAGACAATTTTCTAACAAACCATCTGCATCAATAGCTAAAAAGCAAGTGATGCTTTTAAATAAATGCTACTATCAGGTCTGGGCAAATAATATAGAGAATAAATGAATATACAGAAGAGGTACACAGTGCTATCCTATTACTAGCCTTTCCATTTGTTGCTTTTTAATAAAAACTCGGCATTGATAGTGCTTTTTTTTTTTCATCCTCGCTTTTATCTCAGTTGTGCCTAGCCAAGCAGGTATCCATGTCAAAACAGCACCCTTCAGTTGGGGGTTTGTTTGACCTGGGTCACTTAACGGTCAAGCTTTTCCCCAGTTGTTAACACAAAGCTTCCAATCAGCCTCCAAGCCTACATCACAGTTTGTTCCATCCATAAACACTCTGTCCATATTGGGAAGATCCAGCAGTTGCTTTCTGTGAAGTACTATCAAGGACAAATACGCAAACTATCTCCAGATTGGACAGAAACTCAATCTGTGAGTTTGGGGGGGAACGGGGGATTTCAAAAAAGAAAAGTTCCAAATGCTTTTAAAAACAGTATTTATTTTTACACACCTTACACTAAAACAAGACTTTTATTCTAAAGTCGTACACTGAATTTAGCCAACTTATAACATTTTTGAAGACTCTTTAAAACATTACCAAACCAAGTATATACAGGTAGTCCTCAACTTACCACCACAATTTAGCCCAAAATTTATGTTGCTAAGTGAGAAATTTCTGAAGTGAGTTTTGCCCCGTTTTACAACTTTTCTTGCCACATTTGTTAAGTGAATCACTGCAGTTGTTAAATTAGTAACATGGTTGTTAAGTGAATCTGGCTTCCCCATTGACTTTGCTTCTCAGAAGGTTGCAAAAAGTGAGCACATGACCCCGGGACGACTGCAGCTGTCATAAACACTAGTCACTTGTCAAGCATCCAAATCATGTGACCATGGGGATGCAGCAAAGGTCATAAGTTAAAGTGACCAGATTTTTTTTTTAAGTGGGACGGGGGGGGCGGGCCCGCCTGGGCGCCGCCATTTGTTTTGCCCTCTGCGCATGCGCAGAACGCTGTGCATGCGCAGAGGGCAAAACACAGCAAATGTCGGCGTCCAGGTGGGGGGGGAGGAGGGAGGGTGCTTGGATGCCTGGAGCTCGCGACAGGTAAGCTGCCGGCTGCCTCCTTTCCCCGTCTCCCGCCTCCTGTTCGTTGCTTGCCAGCCCGGCCGAAGGGGAGGCGGGAGGCGAGGAAAGGCCTCCCAAAGGGGAAGCGGGCTCCCGAAGGGCTGCCAGCTCCCGAAGGGGAGGCGGGAGGCCTTTCCTCGCCTCCCGCCTCCCCTTCGGCCGGGCTGGCAAGCAACGAACGGGAGGCGGGAGACGGGGAAAGGAGGCAGCCGGCAGCTTACCTGTCGCGAGCTCCAGGCATCCAAGCGCCGCGGTCTCCCGGTCGCCCGCCCGGCCCTAGGGCAACGGCGGCAGCGAGGCGACGGGGGAAGGAAGGGGAGGGGGACGAGGAAGGGCTGTTTGCGCCACCGGAGGGGCCGCTCGTGAGCTCAAACCGGCGACGGCAGCGGCGATGGCTCCTTGTCCCTCACCCCTCCACCCGCATCCCAACAGCAGCAGCGCCTCCGAGGGCGGGGCTAGGGATGGGGCGGGGGAAGGAGAGGAGGAGCAGCCCCCCTTCCCCCTCTCCCCAGCAGGCAGCCGCCTCGCTGAAATTCCGCCCGACTTGCTTCCGGGACCTCTCTTTTGCTTCCCCTTTTAAGGTGACCAGACGTCCCGCTGTTTCTGCATTCTTTTCAAAAAAGCGGGACTTTTTGAAAAGAATGCGGGACGCGGGACACACGCTTGAAAAGCGTGTCTGTCCCGCCAAAAGCGGGACGTCTGGTCACCTTATCATAAGTGTGAAAAAATGGTTAAAGACACTTTTTAGTGCCATTGTAACTTCGAATGACCACTAAGTGAACTGTTGTAAGTTGAGGACTACCTGTGTTCTGAAAGATGGATGGATATATTACACACAGTTATAAAATATAGTAGACTATATTCAATGGTCTCCTGGAGGGAAATCAAGTATTATTTAGACTGATTTCAAGATTTCTATATGGAAAAGATTGAAGTGGAATATGTACATGGGTAAAAACAAATGCCAGTAAAATTCTAATATGATTTAGTTGGTTTTCATCTATCAGCTTTTGATATATTTTTTGTTTAATAGTTTTACATATGCTGCCAGAATATAAAAGTAACTTTCCCATTACTTGAAGTGCTAAAACTGAAAAATGTATTATTTCTTCTTTTTTAAAAAATAATCTTTATTTGGTTTTTTCATTTAAAAACAACATATAAAAAACAAACATACAAAAACATAAGACAAAAACAAACATAGAAACAACTAACCACTTTTACAGCTTTTTTGTAGAGAATGTATTACTTCTATCATCGCCCAGAGAAGGTATTTCAAATTTAACATATGCGTCATCCTCCTTGCTAACTAAAATCAAGGTAATGGGTTTGCAACTGTAAGTCTAGTCCCCCCCCTCCAAATTACAATGATCAAAAATAAATGCTTAAAGCAAACACTATTTCTGTTAACCGTGTTAATGAATTTCCTCTTTACAAAAAAGGTGCCAAGAGGCAGGGGTGAGTTCCTGCCGGTTCGGACCGGATCGGCCAAACCAGTAGTGACCTGCTGGTGACATCACGATGGCATCACAGATCCGGTTCGGTCGGTGCCAGTCCGTGGGCACCGCCATCTTTTTTTCAGAATGTTTTCTGAATTTTTTACTGTTTTGAAGTTTTTTCCTCTGCTGCTACTTGAAAAAGGGACCTCCTGCCGGCCTCCGGGTTTATACTTACCTTTATTCCTTTGCCCGAAGCACAGCTGATCAGCTCCTCAGCTGCGTTTCGGGCTGATTATAGCTACTGAGCATGCGCGGAAGCAGAATTGCATGAGGGGACATGCGTGTGCACGTGAGCAAAATGAGCGTGCACGTGCGAAACGTTGCGATGCAAACCAGTGACAAAGGTAAGTGGAACCCACCCCTGCCAAGAGGTAATATATCGGGGAGGGAATTTTGAAGCTAGGAGGTAGAATTCAAAATTAAGTGGCCATATGTCCACTCATATTATGCAGCCTCTCTACATTATCCTTCCTCCTACAAACTCTTTAAGAAAATCCACTCCAAACCTGAGCAGGTTTTGAGGAGAGGGGGATGCTTCCAAATTCCCCTTGGTGAATGGAAACCAGTTCCATTCATGAAACTGCCAATTGTATTGCAGTTGATGGTTCTGGATATATAAATGCAGTCCAAAACCAAATCTGGAATACAGAAACATGTTAAAAATGTATTAATCTAACAAATATGCAGCAATGCAGGAGACAACACATTGCTGAATAAACAGTTTGGCAATTATTGGCAAAAATGTTGCACATTATGTCGTTTTGTCCAGTCTATTTTTTAAATTATTTTTGTGGGTGGTTGTGAGCTGCCTAGGATCACTATGCAAGAGAGGTGGCTATGTACATTGTTCAAATAAGTAAATAAACTGCCAATTATGAGCACTTTTACAACTGAATTTTGTACTGTTTCAGACCCAGGTCTTGAATCTGTGTGCTTGCATGGTACCAACTGGATTTGAGAATGGAGTTCTTTTTTTCTGGATTCATCCTGATTTACAAAAAGAACACAAGGTCTTTTTTTTTCCCTGCAGAGCTTATGGGAGGTTTTTTTCCCTCTTAACAAGAGTTCTTATCACACTCCATCCTTGGCTGCTAGAATTATTATTCTTTTTCTACACTCACCCCTTAAATCTTAAGTGACCAGACCATGGTGCCTCTCTGTAGGCATTGCTTAGAAAGTATCTTCTCTATTCCATCAAATACAATGATATGCAATGGTGGTTACAACTACTGAAAAGAACACAAAACTACAAAAAAATCCTGAAATCCAGGTTGAAGTTCCTATTTGTCTAACAAAAGTCGCTGGCAGAGTTGGCCCAGTCTTCTCTTTCAGAACAACCTATCAGACAGGGTTGTGATATGGAGATAAAATTAGGGAGTCATGTATACCATCTTTACTCTGAGAATAAAGACGGGAAAATAAATAAATAAAAAATAAACAAATAACAAATAACAAATAAATAAACAAATAAACAAACAAACAGACAGACAATAAAATAAATAAACAAATAAAAATATTTGATGCAATCTTGAACAACCACATTTAAACACTTTTTTGACCACAAGCCAACGTGGACATTTTTAACTCTGTGTAGTAATAAAGGGATCTTGTGCACAGTATCCATGAAAATTCCAACCCACCACATAAAATAGAGTATTGTTGAAATTTTGATTTTTTAAAAAATAGGTCACTTGTAGAATAAAATTATTTCTCATAATTGTATCTCAGCCAGAAAGATATCAGCATATAACTATTTACTTCGTAAGAACATTTCTTTCTCTACTGAGAAGTTTAGTAATACTGTTCAGGAAACCTTTCCATAGTGTGTTATTACATTAGTTTAATAAGTTTTATAGGTTCAGTTATCGCAGTTTATAAAACTCCAAATAACCAACTACTAACATTTTTTAATCTATCTGCCTTCAAGTCAGTCTTGATTCCTGGCAGTTGCCTGGTTAAGTCCTTGAAGTGTTATTGGCAGTATTGTTTGGAAGTGGCTTGTCCTTGTCTTCTTCCTAGGTTTGAGAAAGATTGACTAACCCAAGTTCACAGAGCTGGCTTTGTGCCTAAGCAGAACTAGAACTCACTGTCTCCCAGATTCTAGCCTGGTACCTTAACCACTACACTACCTCTTACTTACTGTATAGTTATATCATGCAGTAAATTTCACTAAAAGGAAGTCTCCTTCAATCTGACTTCAACTTGGTACATCCCAACAAGGAAATGGTCTACCATGGCCTTCTTCCAAGATTATTATATTGTATTCATACACACATGTACATATAGAAATACACACATATAATCTTCTGAGGCTAGCTTATGGAGTAATATGTCAGGGAGTCTCTCATCCAAGTGCTAATGAAGTCCAAACTTTCCAAGGTCAGACAGGTACTGCCACCTTCTAACTGGCTGGTGATTCCATGGAGGTTTTCTTGGCAATCATTTGGACATGATTTGCCACTGCTTTCTTACGTTTTCTTCGACTTTTCAATCTGGACTACAATCCTTTTATTTCCTGGATGATATCCTATATAAGTACTCCTCCATTGCTCTTTTTAGCTTCCAAGTCTATAAAAGATGAACTAAGAGCTTCTACCTACCAAGATGCAGACAAAATTAAACTCTTAAGGGGGAAACCTAATTCTGTTAGGTATCATTTACCCAAAATTCCTCTACTCTTTACTCTCATGCCATAAAACTAAACCTTTATATTACTTTTTTCTTAAAAGTCACCTCAAATCCTACTACAGTCTTCCTCAAATGTCATTCATGCAAAGCAGCAACATAAAAACAAAAAGTATCTGATGAATGCTTTTTTGTTCCATAAAGATTAAAAAGCTTCTATGATTTGTTAGTCATCGTATAACTAATGCTCAACATAAATAAAATCACACAATTAAGAACACAATTTAAAACGAATCAAATAAATTCAGTGATCAAGTACCAAAGACCAAGCAGAAAATAAAATAACATCACATAGATAGAGGTACTATAAACAAAACATAGCAATAAAAATAGAACAGAGCTAAAAGCCCGGAGAAGATAAAAGCTCTCTTGAAGTGGAAACTTTCAATTTATGGAGGTTGTCCTTGCAATTTAGAAAGATTACTAAGGGATCCTCCATGTGCAGCAAAAACTTTCCTGCAGAAATCACTTTTTAACATGTAAGGCGGAAGTCTAAATATGCAACCCTGCACCTCCTTTCTTCCTCTGTCCTAGTAAAATATGAACAAGGTTTAATTTCTTAGTTGCTTTTACATTGCCAGACCAGACACAGCTTAGGATAATTTCTGGATAGTGTAGCCCCATCCACACAAAAAACCCTATCCTAGGTCTGTGTGTGTGTGTAGGGGAAGGGGGGAAGAGAGATAAGAGGGAAGGAGGGAGAGAGAGAGAGAGAGGGAGAGGGAGAGGGAGAGAGAGAGAGAGAGAGAGAGAGAGCCTGCCATTCAAAAGTGTAGGATAACTAGCCAACTGCTCTGCTTGAAATGGAAGGACATATATAAAAGTTTGAATCTTGATTCCTCTATAAATAGAGTCTATATCTGAAACAGGAATAACTGGAATTGTTTCATAATGGCATCTTAACTTTTCTACCACAAGCCTACTTAGCTATGCTTCCCCCCCCCCCAAGACTTTTTGTGTTTTGCCTTGCCAGGTAGAGGAAACCTCATGTGCCCCAAAACCCCTACCAATTAAGTCCAATCCAGTTCAAAAAGTTAGTATTAACTTAGTTTTTTTTTTAAAAAAATTGCAGGCTGAAATAAACACATAAATTAGATTAAGCAACTTTTTAAATATGCATAAACCATGACCTGCGGCAATAAAATGGAGTGTAAGGAATACAACTCCATCCAAGCCACTTTCAGTTTGACCATATGGCCTAGCAAGTCATACATGACTGACTTTCTTTTTTCTTACTTCCTCTGCATCTGATCTAAACAACTATCAACTAACCACAGCCCCTAATACTTTGTATTTTTATTAGCTTTTGTATTAACAAAAACTATAATGCCAGAAATAATTTCTTCAGGGATACTTTTCTATCTGTAAACTATTGAATGAATATCTATCTATCTATCTATCCATCCATCCATCTAGCTATAAATGAATGAATGAATCTATATCTATATGAATGAATGAATGAATGAATGAATGAATGAATGAATGAATGAATGAATGAATGAATGAATGAAACACACACACACACACACACACTAT
This sequence comes from Diadophis punctatus similis, assembly GCA_023053685.1. Lineage (NCBI taxonomy): Eukaryota > Metazoa > Chordata > Lepidosauria > Squamata > Dipsadidae > Diadophis > Diadophis punctatus. The sequence continues at coordinate 157,144,410 of JALIGW010000001.1, forward strand.
ACATATACTCATATACACAGAATATATCTACATATACACATTCATATATACCAGAGTGGGTGAAGATATACCACAATGGGAATACAGCCTTTAATAATGAATACAGAGACCCCCAAATAAGGAAAGAAATAGTAATAATAATAAATAAAATAAATAAAAACACAACATAACACACAATATTAGAAACAGTATAATGAAGGAAGATTGGAAAAATAATCTAATGCTGTTGAAATTATCCATAAGACCCTCTAGAAAAAAAATTGTCTCTCAGTAATTTTCCCATATGCAGATACACAGAAAAACTGGTATTTTGTGTCATTCAACACATACACTGAAATTTGGCTTCAATACAGCTGTGACTGATGATAATAGAGTTTATTTTAAAGTCAGACTACATCTTAATGGGAGTAATTTTGTAAGAGAGAGATGTAATGTTTGGAAAGGAAGGGTTAACATAACAGTGAAATTAAGTGCAAAGTAAGACTAAGCAAATAAATGTGTGATGAAATCTGAAGGGAAGAAACTCATCATCTCAGATGCTACAAATGTAAATATAAACCGAATAGAAATGCTGCAAGAAATAACTGTACACAAAAAAAATCTGATGAAGATCAAGGACAACACAGGCACCCAAAATGATAAATGCCTTCCCAGGACATTAGGACTTTAATCAATGCCCTGTACCAAAAATGATGGCTAAACAAAAATACATCTTAATCTCACAGAGTCCATGAGAAAAGGCATCAAACTTGGCAGTTGGCCATCAGTCAACAAAAAGCCCATGTCTCATTTTATGCACAATTGCTATAGAAAGGTAAAATGGAAATTACTGTAGGGTTGCAGTAAAGAGGTAAACTCCCTTGAGGCCAACACAAGTACTAGTGACATGACTGGAGACATCCATGTAGTTTTCCTGGCAGCAATATGGGAATAGTTTGTCATCACCTTTCTTTCTGAGATTTTTCCCCCCAACTTCCCAATCTACACTATAGCCCTGGGATTCTCTGGAGGTTTTTCATCCAAGTACTAACTTATGCTTAACTTTTAAGTATCAGCCAAGGTCAGCTCTACACTTAACTTCTTATAGGCCTTGTACAGTCACTTGTAACAAAATACAGCTCAAGCATAAAATACATTGCTACATGAAGTACAGGTTTGAATTATCCCCGTTTTCTGTTTTCAGAACAACGTACATGCCGGAAGCATGCTAAAATAAAAATGGGCAGAAGATTGATTGGGATCTACCTATAAACTAGATGAGATACAGTAAAAAAAAAAAAATTCTTGCCAGTTTCTAATGGTTTCACAAAAGCAAGAATAAAAGTGTTCTTCCATCTCTAAATTAAATTGTTAGAACACCTGATTTATGCTAAACCAGAGGTAGATAAAAATACTATGGGAAAATCAACCCATGAGGGTATGACTCATGACGGGAATTTAACTATAACTTTTGAATCAAATTTTTAATGTTATTCTGCAATCTGGCTCTATTATGCCTGTAGTTTTAGAACAGGGGTGTCAAACTCGATCCCATTGTGGGCAGTATCAGGATTTTGTTTGCCCTTCGGGGGCCAGGGTGGGCGTGGCCCAGTCATCACAGCTGACTGGGTGGGTGTGGCCGGGATGGGCCAGGGCCAGCACGGCACGGGCTGGTTCCTCGCCATCTCTGGGATGGCCCCGCAGGACAACTCTGGGTCTATGGTGGGACGGATCCAGCCCATGGGCCATGTGTTTAATATGTCTGTTCCAGAAACTGAATTGATAAAATAAAATCCTGATAAAATATATAATCCAGTCTTAAACAAAGCTACTTTGGAATAAGGTTAAAACAAAAATCCAATTTTTATTAATATGCCAGATTTTATTAAATAAAAAAAGGTGGAGGGTCAAGGGAATATAAACATAAAATGAATATTGATGGTTATATATTTATGAAATCATCCCCTTACATTTTGTATTTACTTTTTCTTTATTACATTTCAGCATAGAGTTGGCACTTTCCAGCGTTTACATGTACAAAGAAATATACTTTACTTGGACATTTCTTCACAGATATATATTTTTGGTATAGCATTTCTCTGAAGGGTCCGTGGTGGTCTCTGAGTTTGATGATTTTCTTGCAGATGTTTCATTATCCAAACCAGTGGTGGGTTGCTACCGGTTCGCATTGGTTCTGCGAACCGGTAGCGGCAGTGGCAGGAGGCTCTGCCCATCCACCCAAACATAATCAAAAATGCTCTGCGCATGCGCAAAGCGCACGCACGCTCCCCTTCCCAAACTGGTAGCAAAGATAAGTGGAACCCACTACTGATCCAAACCCAAACATCATCAGTGCTGATAAGTTACTTAGTCTGGGTAATGAAATGTCTGCAAGAAAACAACCAAGCTCAGAGAGCACCAAGAAACCCCCCCAACCCCCATTTCAACCCTGAGCTACAAATATTCTCCTTTATTGGTAACATTCCTCTATTTCAAGATGTGAGATATTATCCTTAATGTGATTTAGGTTTTTTAAATAAAAAAAAACTTTCCAGGTTAAGATCCTACAAGATTTACCCTGGAAAAATTAAGGATGGGATCTGAATGATACTCTTATGCAATAGGATTCTAGGATTCATTCACAGAACTCTCTGCCTCTGTGTACTCTTTATCTTCTCTAAGTTAACCTTAGCCAATCATCTCATGAGAGAGAGGGCAGATCTCACTAGCCCCTGGCCTAGTTTCCCACTGAAAAATGGCAAATTCTTCAAATGCTCTCTTGCTTGCATTTGCTAGTAGCTTGTGCACTTAGGCAAGCCTTAAGTGCAGTCCAATTACTAGTTTTATTACTCCAATATCTTAATTACACGCATGTACACCTATTACGGTCTCTTCAGTTTTGAACATATTGTACTTCTTCATAAATCCCAAGATAAAGGTAAACATTTATCTGGGTACCTGCCATACTTAAAAAAAGAGGAAGACAGGGTAATGTTTTATTTACGATATATAATACCATAAAATAGGACAGGCCTCTTCCTGATTTTATTTTTGGATTGTAAATAATTTGCTCAGAAAGTTTGTGAAGAGGGACAGGAATCCATGTTTGCAAAAGATATGAATGTCATAAAAAGGAAATTCTTCTCTTTTTTTCCCACAGCCTAAATGAAGGTGAACTATGTAAATTATAGGACACCAACCAGCTGCTGTTTCCCACAGCAATGTGGTATTTTCTGCTGGGAATAATTTTTTTTCGTTAAAACTATCATTTATAACCCTTATCAGTACAACAGCAATCCAGTCATCAGCTGCAATGTTATGTGGGAAAAAAAGCCAAGGTCAACAAGTACTTGCAAGTTGTTTATCTTAGCTGCAATTGTTACCAACAATTCAATTGGACAATAAACATGAAGATCGTCAAATGCTCTCTGCAAAGCAGGTGATCCAAAAGTTATCATAGAGAAAGAGAAGTGCTGCCAAGCAATCAAACAATTCTATTACAACCCCTATGACTGGAGCACATTAATTTATGGCAGAACTCATCTCTCAAATCTAAAAGAATAGAATCAGACCAGTCTCGCTCCTCTGATCCCAAGAGTTGGAAGCAGTAACTAAAATCTGCTCTTAGTTGCCTGACCAGCATACCAAACTGTAATTGACATCATTAATTAATTTCTATAGAACTATCAAATGACATCTAGGCTGTGTAATTCCCAAAGAACTTTTCAAACTTTTTCAGACCTTTGAAAATAGTGAATAACTCAAAATAAATAATCATATCTCATCGACTTGCAACGATAACAACATGCATTCCCACCTCACTGTTAATGAAAAAGATATAGCTCTTGATTGTACTGTAAGTGAAGGTTTGCCATAAAGAAGTCATGCTTCCAGTACCTGTTTCTCTTAACTCTCACCGAGGAGGTATACAGTTTTTGAAAACACTTGACACAGTGGCAAAGTAATCCCTCAGATTCAGAATTAATGAACAACGCCATCCTTTTCTGTACCAGGAAATACTGGGGTAAAACCTCTGATTGTGGACTAAAGAAACACCTGTTCTACTACATCTTTTTGAGCTTGTTCCAGAGTATAGCAAAAAAAGACAAAAGAGAATGAAGACAGAAGACAGCAAAGGTAAAATCCAGCCACATATCCTATTGGAAAGGTTGAGATCACTCTCGAGTTTGATGTTATCCTTCCCGTACAAAAAAGTAAAATGGGAAATGACAAGGGAGTAAGTAAATAAAAGGCATCAGCATTAGCTAACACCTAGATTATTATTTTTTTTCTTTTAATTGGGGCATTATTTTACAGAATAGAAGAGGTTCCTGTAATGTAGAGAGACCTAGACTGTATCTAAATTTAGTGAATAATGACTTACTGGGTGAGGGAAGCCTTAGGACAAAGGCTGATTCAGTTGGAAAGACTGTCAATACAGCACCATCCTGATTCTATCTTCAGTATTCTTCCCTTTTTAGACTCTAAAGTATTGTCTGCCTTTGTACTCAACAGCTATCCTGGGGCAAGTCTGTTGATCATAATCAGGCATATTTCCTATGGCAGCCACTGCTTTTCTATGCAGTCTTTGCAGTCTTTTTCTTAAGTGTATGAAGTTATCTTTTTTAAAAATCTTGTCACATGTATGTAAACAAGGAGGTGGGGTTTTTTTCCCCTTAATGATTTGCTGATAAACAGCAAAATACGCTTCATGCTTTAAAATGCAGAGGGAGGAGGTAGCCATCATTTAGCTCCATGTTTCTTGCAGTTTCTATGTACAGATGCTGACTGTTGTTTGGGCAAAACGTATTCTAAGATGCCAAAAAGCCATTTAATTTTGTAATCCTCCACTTGAACTCAACACACATTCTCAATACACTTTAAACATAAAGAGCATAGCGATGGCTTTTTTCCAAGTATCCTTTGATAGTTCAAAAAGAACAGTGTTTGGAGAACGGACTTCACAATTTGGGTAACAAAATAGCTTCAAGTGGATATAAGAATGTGGAACTGATCATTTTATGCCAACTTGCAAAAGAAAGAGGATAATATCTGGACCAAGATACCAAGGCTTTCTGAAAGAGAAATGGAGAAGATAATTGTGTAATGAGCTCTTAAAGTTGAGAGATTCCTGAAAAAAAATACTCAGTTTCAAGGGGATTAAGAGTAGCATCCACATGAAGTACTCATACCTTTATCTTTGAAAACCAAAGGTTTTCTGATCTCTCTGTCAGAGCCAAGAGTCCAACAATTAATATTCCTCATGACTGTTATGTGGGAAAGACTAAAATCTTTGTGGAAGGAGGTTTCCTACTGAAAGTTCACTAGATAAAACTAAATGACCGATTCCCAAGAGTCTTCATGGTAACATCTCCTCATACCAAACCATAAAAGAGTAAAATGTTATTTTGTCTTTACCAGGATGTCTGCATAGATAGACAAACTCAGAGCAACATCTCTTTATTAGATTTTGCTGGAGGAAGAAGAAGCATATCCCAATTCCACTGGCTGTAATGGGACTGAAGATTCAATCACTGCAAAGTGACCAGGAAGGGCGGTTAGTTGATGCTGGCATGAATTCAGGAAGGCTTATTCTTTTTGGCTTATTTGGTAAATATTTGGCAATGAGGGCAGGTTTCTATATTCTGAATTATACTCTGAATTAAATAAATAGAATGGCTGTCAAATGAGACACCTTACTATCTTATTAAGAGCACTTTCTGAATTCTGATTGCCATAGGTCCATGGACTGAGCAGCAGAACCAAGAGCCATAACTTCAAACACAGTTTTACAAATACAGATTGATGGAAAAACAAAAATATAGTACAAAGACAGAAGAATATAAGAAAACTCACGAGGGCTGAAAATCATCTTCTGCATCTTTATCATTACTACAGCAATCATTAAAAAAAAAGGAGAAACTGATGTTTCCAGTCCAAACCCAATCTTCCATTCACTTAGCAATGTTACTGGGGTATAATTTCCATGTTCCTTGAGCACAGGCCATGCTAGTTGGCCTTTTGTATGAGTCAGAGTTCAGTACCTGAACTTGTCAATGACAATTCAGTCAATATCTGAAGAATCAATATTGTTTCCAATTAATATGCATCACTTTTTAAAACTAAATGTTGATCACAATAGCATATTCAATGGTGGCCACATAGATAAGTCGAAGGTTATTGCAACTTACTCCAATTAGTTATTTGAATGTCCTGCTATGTTCTGAGAGATTTATGCATAAATAATTGAAAAGTTTTTTTCTGCTATTTACACTGTTGGGAGGAGGGAATGTTTACTTTGTTTTCAATTCTAGAAATTTATTTTGATCCCCGTGAGATGTTAGCAATATTGGCATACTGATTTTTTTTTAAATGTAACCAGTCACCTGAAAAATCAGAAAAGACATAATGCATTTAACGATCATTTTTTACATATCTGCCTTAGATACTTATATACCTGAGAGGAAAGGAAAAGAAGGGGAAAGGAGAAGAGGGACAGGATGTCAGCAAAAACTGTTTGTTGTATTTATATCCCACTATTCCTCCAAATAGCTCAAGGGTATGTATTCAGTCAGCTGTGTCCCATTTTATCCTCCTAGGTACTCTTTTATGTGGGTGATTCTTAAGAAATTTGCAATAGCTCCAAGGTCAGGAAAGTCAAATGTTCACTCAACTTCCTAATTCTGAAAGTAGGCTACACTTAAGGAATATCTTAAATGTACTGTATCTGTGTGTGTGTGTGCATGTGAGTGTATGCATGAATTACAGAGAGCCTGAAGAATACAAATATGTGTAGTCGGAATTACTATTTTTCTCCCCACAATAATCTATGGCTTTTGATTATCAGTTCTTCTCTACAGGTAATTCATCTGATTGATCTAATCCAGAGCTTTTTTTCTTATACTGGAGTCTTTCCAGCAGCCACATTTATTTACGGGTAGTCCTCGTTTAGCAACTGGGAGTGGCAATTCAGTCATTAAGCAAAGTGAAACGGCAATCATGCTTATGTTCTTACTGTGGGTTTCATTTGCTTTACAGACCTGCCAGGGTCATAAACGCAGGTATTGGTTGCAAAGTTACTTTTCAATATCATCATAACTGTGAACAGTTGTTGTAGCATATGAGGCAATCACTAAATGAGGACTACCGTGCCTGTATTTACTGTTTCTTTTTAGATCATATAGAGTTTGTAAAGACTGGCTTGGAAAAAGAAAGTTCTTTAACAATCCTGATAAGCCATGTGAGATAATAGAAAGGTGAAGTTTTATTGGAGATAAATTAGTTTATGACTATCCTATCCATAGCAATTGAGATTCCGGTTCAGTTATGGTGGTGTGCAAATCAAACAAACGAAATAAATAATTGAACAAAGAGGAACAAAATTAGTGAGTATTTAGTATTATACATTTGAAAAGGTTAAGATAAGCCATTCTGAAGTATGAGAAAAGCATTTTATTTCTAAATGTGAATAATAATGATATCCCTGTGGCAAATAAGATACTGGAAACACACATTAAAATAATTAATGTTGAATATTTAGTTTAATTCTAAACAAATAGACATGACAATATACAGCATAGATACATAATATGTAAGCATCTAGGGTGTAAAATCACAAAGAAATGTAGCAGTTGATTAATTATACATTAACAGTGATAAATGATTTTAATAGGGTTAAAATACAATTTTAATTGCTTTTTCACAAACAATAACCCTCTTTTACAGCTTAATTTTGAAAAGCAATTAATTTTTATATAAATGAATTTTGGGAAGAAATATTAGGATACCAATCAAACTTATTTTTTCCAAGTGTCTTAAAGTACAAAAATAAATTATGGGTGGTTCATGAAATCATTTCCTTCCCAAAACATACCCCCCCTCCAATACATCTGGAGGGTTTCATAAACAGGAGAAATAAGAAACAAACACATCAGAACTCCCTGTTTTTTAGAAGGGCATCTCTGGAGAACTTAGGCTAAGATAAATTTTTATCAATACCCAAAGATATGTGTAGAAAGTTAGCACCCATCCCCTCCTAGAAAAAAATGAAATATCCTAGGAAATATTGAAAAAGGAAAGAATATGTTTCCCTGAATGAGGAAAGGAGAAATGTTTAAATACAAAGCAGCTTCCTGCAGCTCCCTGCCCCCACCCTTTGCCAATGGGCCATTAAGGACTGGGCCCAGCTCACACATTCCTCTCACCTAGCCTGGAAGTCTTCTGCATAACAAAGAACCATAATAGGAATCCCAAAGCCTTTTCATTATACCACATGGGACCTGGGAAGATTACATCAGTCAAGCCTAGGACTTGGGACAGCCCACAAGAGTTGCCCCAGCATGCCCCTGGGGGTCTGACAGCCAATGGAATACATTTCTATATAGGAACAGGAAACAGTTAGGGAGGGGCCCAAGAGAGAGTATAAAGCAAGGAACTCAGCATCTCTTCCCCCCTTTTTTTTCTCTTCACCCACATCTGGAAGCATGTAATCTACCTTTTCTGTACAGGGGCTTATGCCATGTGCTCCTGTCCACCATATTAAACCTTATTTCCAAGCAACTTTCATGAATCCAGTGTCTTTTCCCCCACTTGAAACTGAACCCAGAAGGATATTCCTTACAACATATGTTTTAAACATAGAACTCTATTTAGAAATAAAATACCAAGCTAAGGTAGTTGGAAGCAACTGGCATTACAGAACATATTCATAATCAGAAAGCCACCACCCCTTCCTAATAGATGCCTTGCCTTTTTCAATTGAGGGTCACATCTAGTCAAGCCAGTAGTATGATAATGGCATCAGGAAAGGTCAGTCAAAGACAAGCTGTAGCTCCCTCTCTGGCTGACCTTCGGAGCTTATGACAAATTGCTATCAGTCAATGTCAGCTAATGACAGCAGCTCTTTGGCTAATCAATTGTTCTAGAAATGATCAAGAAAACTACTCACAGGAAAGCTCATTTTCACATCAATGCGTATGAAGTATGAAAAGCTCATTTTTTTTTTAGTTTTTAATAAGCTCATAAGTAAAGCAGTTACTTGGTAACAGAGGTCACCTTATTGAAAAGACAGCACCTTTGTCTGCCTTTTACGTATCTTTTTATTACCATACTACAGTAAAAATATGCATGCTATTACAGTGCCAGAGGGCTACATAATAAAGTAGGTAACACATCATACATTTTGAAATAAATGTGATTATTTCTAAAGGTTCTCTAGATTCAGGTTTATTGATCTTTCCAAATATTCCAACTATTAAGCAATAGTTTTATTAAAGAGATATCCAACCTTTAACTCTAGAGATCAATTTGTGCAGGTGCTTACTGGCATATCACTGTTTATATTTTAGTTTAAGGGTCTCCTATTTTTATTAGCTCGGTGGGAAACATATGTTCAAATTTGAAGAAATGATAACAGAAAATTGCAGGCATGAGTTTTAACTTTTTCTTTGAAATCATACTTTTTTTCTATCTTAGAATACAAAACTGCTTGGTTTGGCTTCTATACTATTTAGAATATTCCCTATAGTATTCCCTAGCTATAGTTGATATTCCTTAACAAACTAGGCTCTACTTAAGGAAGTCCTTCCTATATTACTCATATGAACACACTGAACAAAACTTATTTTTAGCCATCATTCTAAAGACCTATACTTTTGATTTGCATTTACACATTGAATAATTACGCAAATAACAATGCTGTTTTGAATGTACTCTAAGGACTTGACAACTGTAGCCACAATTATGGTTTGCTTTCTTTGAAGAGTAGGAAGTCAAAATGCATTTTAGGGCATCACATTACAGGAGTCTCTCTTGAGAAACAGATGTGTGGGAACAAATAACATATCGTTCAAACTCTTGAATTTACAGAGTAGGAGAGCAACACGGAAGGATTTAAATGCAAGTTTTATCTATATATTTGAATCTTAACTATAAAATGTTACCTGAAAAAAATTATTTAGGGAAAATTACAGAATGATGGCAGTTTCAGATTACATATTAAATAGTGAACTGCCATGGTATTGCTCAGATGAAAATATCTCAACCACTCTCAAGTTGTCCATATAGGAGCAGACTATAAAAGAGTGAAGGAACACTTAAGCTGTGCCATAATTGGAAGTATGTGAAAAATGAAGTGTCAGTTCGGTCAATAAAGGGCAAAGGTCAAGGGGAACTGCCGCCCAAACTCTGCAAAATGTGCTCATTAAGACATCCAATCAGAGAGCTCTTTCCCACCTATCCCATTAGTCATCAGATATCTGACTGCTTCAGATGCCTGGGTCTGGGCTGTTATTACTTTTCTTTTTCATGTAAAAAGGCGAGCTGATGTATAAATCGTTGTTCAGTCATCTGGAACATAATGTGTGCCCCTCCCTTCCCAGTTCATCTAACTCTGTCTGCAAGCTTCACAACCTCCAAACAACTGCCTTGAAATTCTCTCCAATAATAAATGGAATTGCCTTTTGCCAATAGGTTGCCTGAACTCTTCTACAAAAGCCAAGAAAACACTACCAGCGCTGATACTTTTTCTCTAAGAAGAAACATTCATTTCCTTTTGCTTTAAAGAACAATTCTGCATATCAAGGTCTGAGTCATGGACACTAGTAGCCCAATTGTGGGGAGGGGAATGGGCATTAGACAAAGAAAGCCTAAGCTTTGGAATATTTATTTATTAAAATTATTTGCTGCCTATCTCATTTTGAAGTGACATTATATAAATACAGTTGAATATAAATAAATAGGAAATAATTTCAATGCCCAAATAAGAATTTGATCCAGTTAAACACAGGGATTTATTAAGCTATATATTTAAGGCATGGCATTGAATTTGCACTGAGAACTTTTACTCAATTGTATTTGAAACCAAGAAGCAAAAGAAACAACCTGAAACTCCTTGAAAACTTTCAAGCAGGTGAAAGAAGCAAAGCAAGAAAAATCAGTATCCTTACTCATTCATTCTAAATTTTCCCCTACATAAAGACAGACCTAAAACAGCAACTAAGCTGACTCAGGAACTCCCCTCTAACTGTGTCAGGTTTCTTTGGATTGAACTCCAAAAAGTAATTGGGGTGACTATCCCTCAAAAGTAATATTTCTCAAGTGAAGACAGATTTCCTAATGCTCAACATGTAAAAGAGTTGCAACCTTAAGTAGAGTGCTCACAACAGTTTTGGCTATTGGTCCATGTATTTTGGCTTTGAGGAATTATATGAGGCAAAGAGTCCCTGGGCTGTTTTGGTTTCGAAACCCTTGTGGAGCATTTACCCTGGACTTAAGCCCTGATGCCATCACAGATTATGTTCATTTAATTATGAGCTTGTGAAGTTCATTCCTGAATATAAAACAAGGTCATCCAAAGATCTGAAAGGATAGGAGAAGATTTAAAGAGATTCATCTCTTCCCAGGCCAGTTCCTTCCCTTTGAGGTTTTTTTTTAACACCGGTTGGGTAAAAATGTAAAAAGGCCTTTGAGGAGAAAATTTAAATACGAAAATGGGTGTTTATATAACCATATATGTCCTCCTTTCCTTCCCTCTGTATCTTCACGCCATACCTCATTCTTTTCCAAAAAGTCCCCTTCTGGATCCAAACCAGATTTCTAAAATTGCATATGATCTCTTCCATCACCATCATCATCATCATCATCATCATCATCATCATTATCATCATCATCACCGAGGTGGCGCAGTGGTTAAAATGCAGCACTGCAGGCTACTTCAGCTGACTGCTAGTTCAGCAGTTCAGCTGTTCAAATTTCACCGGCTCAAGGTTGACTCGGCCTTCCCTCCTTCCGAGGTGGGTAAAATGAGGACCCAGATTGTTGGGGGCAATATGCTGAACTCTGTAAACCGCTTAGAGAGGGCTGTAAAGCACTATGAAGCGGTATATAAGTCCAAGTGCTATTGCGACCATCAATCTCCAGCTTATTAAAAGTCAAGATTATAAAATGCCAAACATTTTTTCTCTAAAACCAACCAGTGTAATTTATGCATGAAGGAAAATCTTTCTTTCTCCATAGTGACTAGGGCAGTGGTTCCCAAACTTTTTGTGATCGAGTACCACTTGGAGGTCCCGTACAGTCGCCGCATACCACCTGGTTCCAGAGAAACTAAATTCGATCAGATATCACTTTATTTCCATAATTGTACCGTTCCTTTTTGGCCCCGCTCATCCAGCAACTGGATTCTCGGGCTGCTGGGACCAGGTGGGTGGCATGTGGCAACAGTTGCAAATCATTGCCAGATTATCTTGTGTTAGGCAGTAAACATTTTTGTGAAGTAAAAAATAACTAACTAAAAATCGTTCATGACCCCGAAAGTGTTCGCGTACCACCTGGAAGGCCCTCGCTTACCACTAGTGGTACACGTACCACAGGTTGGGAACCACTGGACTAGGCAAACAATGAAGCTCTGCTCTACCATACAGTACAAAAAAAAATACAGAAAGAATAATGCAGATTACTCCCCAATCATTGTCAGATCTTTTGCAGCAAAGTCCCCTTCCATAAAGTTTGCTTTCTACACGGTATTCTACCATAGCATCCATCATCATAATTAAGCTTGACTAACTAACTGGTTGAGTGTGTTTTTTAAATAATATTCTTTTAAAAAAAATACTAGATAATATTCAGACTTGCTTTGGAAAGCTAGACTTCTTTAAGAAGGATTTTGTAGAGATTCTGATTCTGTAGCTCATTACACCTTGCTCTTTGTAGCATGCACCTTGTCACTGACTACTTTATTGAGATACCAGAAATAGCCAAGAAAATAAAGAAGTGAGTGTGCACACTATTATCCAATGTACAATATAATTAGAAGTACCACCACACATCATTCTGAGTACAGCAAACCCTTTGTTCAATTATCTTCTCTCAGCCCAGCCTACATCAGAAATTGTTGCTACAGGGGTATTTTTCTACATTTCTCCTTGCACTCCAAGCCAAATAGCAAGATATGAATGCAAATATAATAAAGAGGCAGGGGAAAGCATTCCGAGTGAGTGAGTGAGTGAGTGAATTAATAAATAAATATAAAAATCGAAAGCATCCATTGCCTTAACAGGAACCACAAAAGTTCTTTTCCCCATGAAAGACATTGGAGCACACCAGGGGTGAGTTCCAGATTTTGCTACTGCCGGTTTGCTTAGGGACATGCTGCGCGGGTGCAGACATGTTGCACACTGCATGGGCGCATGCGTAGTACTAAAAGAAAGCTTCTACGCATACACACTAGCAAAAACCAAGATGGTGCCGAGAGAACCGGCTCAGGGGCGTGGCAGGCCTGGGTTGCTGCTGGTTCCAGCAACCCAGGCCACCAAGTTACTAACGGTTCTACAGAACCAGTCAGAACCGGTAGGAACCCACCTCTGGAGCATACACACCTATTATATGGACTGCTACTAGCGAGAAATGGAATGAGGCTGCAGTTGGGAAAGTTACTCAAGGAAGGAAGTTTTCCAAATGAAACAAATTTATTTGTACAAATGCAATCAGTATCTTAAAAAGATTTTTTAAAAGAAAATCAATTCATTTTAGTTCTAGGCGTTCTTTTTATGGGTACTCCAATGATCCATATTTATCTTCTTGATCAAATTAGATTCAAGAAACTTCAACCATTAATGGCAACCCTATTCAGTTGAATATGATAGTAGGATGTGAAACACTAATAAGAAAAACTAAAATAATAATAAAAAAAGTTGCTGGAGTTGCAGTATGCATTAGGGCATCTGCATAAAACCAATTCAAGCAAGTGGGTGTCATACAAGTGTGCAAATGTGGAGAAAGGGTTACACATGGATTTTTCTTTTGTATTGATACTTTGAAAGGCCTCACTGAAAGCAGCATTATTCACACATTAAATCATTTAAGTATTTTTAGCAGCAAAAGTGAGGACGGAGACTTTGTACTGCACTCTTAAAGAAGAGTTCACTTCATAAAGATAAATTATGCAACAAGAAATTTAATGTTACAATTGGGATGAATTTGGAAAATGTGCCAATTTTGCAGCAATGCATATATGAAGAAATACTTAAAAGAAAAAAAAAAGGCCCCTTAAATTTATGTTGCATATCATTTTCCAGTAAAGTCAGAGGTCAGGGGGTTACCCGTTTCTGCTTCAACTCTTCAACAATTTGCCCATTCTGGGGCCCAGTTTTTACCAGACTTCACTTGTGATTAAGTCAGCAACTTTTTTAAAAAAAAAATAAAAAATAAATACTTAAAATTCCATATAGAATAGAATAGAATAGAATAGAATAGAATAGAATAGAATAGAATAGAATAGAATAGAATAGAATAGAATAGAATTCTTTATTGGCCAAGTGTGATTGGACACACAAGGAATTTGTCTTTGGTGCATATGCTCTCAGTGTACATAAAAGAAAAGATACATTTGTCAAGGATCATGAGGAACAGCACTTAATGATTGTCATAGGGTACAAATAAGCAATCAGAAAATCAGTCATATCTAAAGCAATCATATATAAAGATATATGGCTTGAAAATATGTAGTTTTGCATTTGGACAAAAAATAGAACACTATCTCAGTTTAAAAACTATTTTTATTGAACATAAAACTTTGCTATTGTAGCAAATATTTTCCATTTTTTTAAAACAGTTAAATCACTGGCTGTCCAACAACATTTGAATGAAACAAGAACATAAAACTATATTTTAAAATGTATGGGCATTGTAGATTTAGAACCTTCTTCAGTAACAGAAGAAAGTTCTTTTTAAACTCAAATTGCATATAATTATCATGAAATCAATTGCAGTTGGAGTTTGCATAAGTAAAAATGGACTTTTTAGTTTGAGCAGTGTTTTTTTTTAAAAAAAATAACCAATTGTTATAACCAATAGGAAGTACAACATCAAATACTTATAACAAAGATCCATCTCTTTCTCCTTCAATGAACCATTAGTTTGGCTCTGAAAGTAACTGGCATTCTTGTAAAATAAGCAGAACATGGGAAGGGCCAAGAACAGCTATATATACCGTGCAATTTTAAATTTTCTCCATGCACTAAACATTTAGATTAAAAAATTCTAATATTCCACTCTCCTTCTTTTCTCTCTACTTAATCCTTTCTATCAATTACTAAGATATAGAAACAAAAATGGATTCTGGGGGATGGTAGAGGACAGGAAGGCCTGGAGGAACGTTGTCCATGGGGTCGCGATGGGCTGGACACGACTTCGCGACTAACAACAAAAAGAAACAAAAATGGTGGATTCCTTTCCAGTCTGAACTGGGATCTCCATGGAACAACCATAGGCAAAATACTGTTTGATATTTTTCCTCCCTAATCAAAGTAAAACATTGGTTGAGGTGGAGAGACATAGGAGAAAGCAAAGGGTAGGTGTAGAAAGGGGAGCCTAAATAGAAAAGGGAAAGAAGATTCCATTTTGCAAGTCTGAATTATGATATCATAGTGGTAGACTATGTTTTATAATTTAAAAGAAAACTATGCCTGGAATGTAATATACTTGCACATTATCTGCATCTTGTATGATGGCCCTCTTGTAATTTACTATCCATATAATTGAAAAGAAAACCTGTGTTCCAGAGATATCCAGGAACCAGCTACAGGGATTCTTGCATTACCAATCAAAAGACACTCAGCCTTACAGATTTCATCTTTATCTCCTTAATAGAGATAGAGCAAGGCTGGTGGCCTCCTAAAAGATTTGCACAATTAAAAAAACCCGTCTCGAAACAACCCTGGTGATGAAGGTCAGGTTGAACAGACTATCAAGGACAGGCATTTGCCCCTATGAACTCAAGCAAAGCTTATTACATGTTTCCATATCATATTTAAATTTCATTACAAAAGCTATTTCTAAAACAGTGGAAGTATTGTGCTAGGGGGCTGGAACCCCACAAAACACCAAGATTCAGAATAAAGTTCCTACCTTGTTCACTGCTGTTGTCCCCACTGTGTGATGTGTGGCCCCCACTGGAGGGCCCTGGCGTTCCTCCTGACCGTGTTGATGCTGTGTCATCATGGTCTCTATTCCAAGAAGGCTGCTGGATGGAAATCAAACAAATTATTAAAGAGCAAGCGATATCCTCCACAGCACAGGGGGAAAAAAACAATATACAACTTAGATAAGTTTCTGAAGATGACCGAAATAAAAATTGAAAACATATTAACATATGTTAAAGTACAGTCTAAAAATATCATACTAACTTTATACAGTGTTGCCTATTTTAAAGAGAAATTACCTTAGATTGTTGGGAAAGGAGAAATTAACACATAACAGTTTGTATAATGCAATCTCATACAGCAAACACAGGAACATGTAAAAATATAATTAGGAATCAGGTTTAGCATACTTAATATGTCTGCTGCATAGTGTATGGGTAATATGGTCAAGCTTTAGAATAAAAAGTTAATTAGAGCAACAATGCCTTCATATGGAGTGTATATATTCAGCTATATGTAGAACATTTTTGTAGTACTGAACAGAAGACAGATGTTGGTTCTTATCATTAAGCACATTGAAAATGACATTCAGACAGAAAAAAATTATCTGTAAAATACATTCTTAAGGAAAATAATCATGGCAACAATCCTCCCATCTTCCTTTATCTTCAGAATTTATTTTAATTAGCTTTTAGTACTAAGCTATTAAAATACCAGTGACTCACTGGACATCTATATTTGTACTGCAAGTAAGCAATATTGTGTTATTGTTGACAGATAATTAGTGGATGGGGAAAATAAATAAACAAGTCAACCACTATATTTCTATCACAACCAGAACTATTTTAATAACATTAACTATGTTAAAATAATTATAACATAAACTTTAGACCATTAAGTCAAACAGAATTTAAATGGTAGAAGCACATGTGACAAGGCTGTTCCCTTTTCCTATTTCCATGCACCAAATCAATAATCAAAATCTGCTTTTGTACAATGGAAGAACTCAGATAAGGATGAAACCACCGTTCTGCATTCTTTGTTATTTGAGGTTTGTCAATGGCTAGTCTGATTGTGAATGTGGATTAACAGAGAGGGAAAGTGTTTGGAGGGAAGGGTAATGAAGAAATTAAATAGAGCTTCATCTACCTTCACTTACGTATCTTATTAACATAAACATAACATTTACACTCAATGAATGCAAAGCCAAAAGTGAGTGCCTCCCATCATGTCTAATTTGTCCCCAAAGCAAGCATCTTTAAGAAAGATGTTCACAAACTTGTAATTCAGTCAATAAAATACAGGTTTATATGTCAAAAGCGCTATAAAATGTCTTTCTAACCAGTTAAAATACCCTTTTCCATTTTTAAAAAACTTGGTACACAGAGACAGAGAGAGAGGCAGAGAGAGAGAGAGACATATGTTATGGATAAATTGCATCCTCACAATTAAAGAGAAGGCCTGGAAAAACCCCACATTGTATTTTAATTCTTCCGTCGCCCAAACTGTGAAAGCCAAATTTGTTCATTGATCTGGTAATTGAAACACTGATGTGCAAATTCTGAAGAAGAATTCCCCCCTCTGACAAACAAAATTGTTTGCAGCACACAGCAGCATAAGAATGCTGTGAGAGGAAATCTGGGACACATGCTCAGAATGCAAACAGTTAATGCATAAATTTCCAGTTTGTACAACTGCAGCTTTTAAAAGGGGGGACTTGTTTATTCAGAGCTCTGCAGAAAGAATGGTACAGCACCCAGGGGACAGACAATGCCAGGCACAAAGCCCTCATGTGCCTCAACATGTAAAAGGAGGATGTTTTTCTATGTGCTACAAATCCCACTTGAAAATATAATTAGAAAGAGAAAATGGCAAACTATTGCATTAACTGTAATTGAAGAAAAGGCTAGCAAAGCATGTGGGAGGTTGCAAGAACCCATGGGAGCTCCAGGATGCATCAGATCCTCAGAGTTACATCTCCAGGGTGCACTCATGCTATTTATGTTGCTCCTGACTACTATTGTTGACTAGTGATCTGACTTGTAATTAATAGAAAAGCCACAGATAACAAGGTAAAATATTGAACCACCACCATAACCTCAGCAGAAGTGTTCATTAATATGATTAGAAGTACGAGACCCTATTCAAGGGAAAGGGTTGCTCAGAAATAAAAGAATGATATGCCATGCTATCTATATGCTGTGGGTAGCCTGTCCTCCTTTATGTGACAACGGACCTGAAATATTCACTATCTTTTAATGAGCTCCACTGATTTATTCAGCGCCATTTGGTTTACTCCCCCACTTCTCTACTGTGCGGGATGTAGATTAATTCAATGCTTAATTGTTTAGTAAATTCAATTTTCCACATTCTATTCTGCACAGCTTTAGCTGAAGTTCTTAAATCTTCAGCGGTGAGCCCTGTGTTTCTGATCCGTGCCTACCTTTTTTTTCAATCACCATTTTTCTTCCTCCACCACTTAATTCACCATGAAAAGATTTTCCTTGCTGGAAATTCTGATTCCGCTATGATCTGTGAGGCATTCCGATTCATTGCATTTCTATTGTGTTAGGTCTTAGAGGCTGGGCTCTTCTTTTCTCACAGCCATGGCCACATTATACAGCCACTCATGCAAGAAATGTTGGATTCCACCTCAGTTTATCAAAATTTTGTGCATCCCTTGTGTTTACATTTCTGTATTCAGAGGCATCGCTTAATATTTATGCCTATTTGCACTCTGACTGAGTTGTTCTTTCTCTGTTTCAGACCTGTTGAAAACTAAGATGCTTCTAAAAGCAATGTTGAAATTGGTGTTGTTTTCAAAAGAATTCTTTTTTTAAAAAAAACAGTGCTTATCTACGGATCACTAACCTAAACTAGAAATTATTTCAGAGTCTTATAAAATAGGGGATAGTTGGAACTCTTAAAAGTTAAGAAAGATGAATCTGTTGGGTGAAAGTGATCTGCCCATAAAGAATACTTCCAAAGTAACATAGCTCAGAAGTATCCATTTTGGGGGGCTTCTACAACAGCAGTAAAATATTAGACATCACTGCATTATTTGCAATATTATTGCAAATATATGCTTTTTGAATGAAGATCATGTTATAAGATTCCCTTCTCGTTCGTTAATCTACATTAGCATATATTTGGAAAGGAAAATAAGCAAGAAATGCCTTCACATAGGTTGTATTCTACCAGCCTATGGGAAACTATATAGTCTGTGTTTACTATATTCTACCCTTCTGCAGAATGGAAGAACCAGGTTTTATTTATATTACATTTGAAAATAAATACTGGAAGTTTCAGTTTAATAGCTTGTGGTTTGTGGAAATATATTATTTATTTTAAAAAAGCACATATGTTTCATAAATCACTCCAACAAAACAACCCCCCCCCCAATAAGTCAAAATACAGACATTTAGCTATTTATGGTTGATATTCTATATTCAGCATAATGTTGAGAATATATTTTCACAGGATCCATCCACGTTTCTAATAGACCAACTTCCAAATGAAAACAAAGAATGAACAAAGATTGCTAGCTCATCAGTCTGATTAACACTGATTAACCTAAAGAATCCCTGAGATCAGTTCTCCAATTTCTACAATATTTTCCCATATTTCTTCCTAGATACAAATAGCACATCCTTGTGCTAAGGTAGATACATACATGCCTTGTATTTATTTTAAAACAGCTTGGGGGGGGGGGAGCTAGGGAAATAATACAACTTACTCTGTTATAATTCCATTATAAAAGGTTAGTATCACTATACACCAGTCATATAGAGCAGCACTTGTGACAGGTCCCCTAAAGCCCCTAAGGACATTTAAAAGAACGCATTCCAGTCCCAGACTCCACAATGCCCCATCACTATTTTTGTTTACCATGGCTTGATATGTTCTCACATATCGCATCTGACCATTAGGATGGTTCCCAATACAATAACATCAGCATACCCTACTGCTTACAACTCTGGCATAAAATCATTTCACTTATCAGTCTACAGTGGCTTTGAACATTTTACGAACTTTTTAATCTGCAGAACAGCTTGTCCTATACTGCTGGTACCTCACTATCTTGTCTTTTTTTTATGTTGAGTATTAGAAATTAGATCAGCAAATCTTAAAACCACATATTCTATCAAAAGTAGTTTAGACAGATGGATGTACTTAAGTTGTACAGAACTTCATCACAGATATTATGTTCAATATAATATACACTGCATATAATCTTAGGTTCCATTTACAGAATACTTGATAGATTTGTCTTAATTGATTTAATTCCCTCAACCAAATAATTAGTTCTTAAATTCAGCAATGAACTATGAGTTTAGTTGCAACAATGGACTGAGGTCTGTATAGAAGATATGCATGCAGCTATCTGTTGGAATATTCATGACTGGGAGAGCCATGTGATTGAGTCAGCCAATTGGGCTGAAGTGTTAATTGAGCATGTCCAGAAACTTAGCAAGAAGAAGGGTGTGGTTTACTCTGTCCACCATTATACTCCAGTATGAAAACATCTCAACATGTGATCTGAAACAAAGTGTGGTATTGTTAATGTTTTATTCTACTTATAAAGAAGTTATTTGAATCAGCAAAATGCAGTTATCTTTTGAAGCTTCTGATTTATTGCGTAACTCTGACAGGTTATGGGCCCAGGAATCGCTCAAGAAGTAAAGTTAAAACTGCATTGTAATTTAAAGCTGATAAGAAGCTGTGTTGTTAAAGGAACAGGCAGAGAAGAAAAATAAAGCAGGATGGCTGCTGCTATGGAATTTAAAGACAGTCCAATACCCAAATTGGGGAAGAAAAATTATTTAATTTGGGCTGCAAAAATGGAATGTTTTTTGAAAGCAAAAGAATTATGGGACATCGTAGCAGACCCCCCACAAGTGCTTGGAGCAGCAGATCAAAAGGCTCATGACAAAGCTATGGCTTATCTTCTTTTAAGTCTGGGGGATGATCAATTCTTAAATGTAGCTGAATTAAAGTCTGCAAAAGAAATATGGCAGAAATTGAAAGCAGTACATGTCAATGTTTCTGCGTGTAATGTGGTCCAACTTTCAAGAAAGCTTTTCAGAATGAGTTTGCAGACAGGAGATTCTATGGAAGATCATTTAATGAAAATGCAGTCTAATTTTCTAGAATTGGAGCAACGTGGAGTAAAGTTTCCAGAGTCCCAAAAAGTTTTATTAGTGTTAAATAGTTTGGATCAGAGCTGGGAGACTGTATCAGCTATTTTTTGAAAGTAAGCCAGAAGCAGATTTGAATTTGGAGGCTTTGAAATCGTGTTTATTGAATGAATATGAGAAAAGGCTTTTCAGCCATGCTGATGGAAAATTCCACAGGCGGGGGCTCAACAAGGAGTACAGTGGAAACTTACAGCAAGTCTCCAGCAAAATTTTCCACAAGCTGCCTATCTCTAGCAACAGCCGAGGTGTCTGCAGACAAGAGGAAAGCAGAGGCAGGAGAGATCAAGTTACACAGCAACAATTCTTCAAGCAAGTTAAGAAAGCGTGTTTCATTTGTGGAGAGACAAATCATCTGCAGAAAAGCTGTGCACAGAGAAGAAATGTGCAAGACAAGAGACATTATTTGCAAGGACAGATTGCAGTTGCAAAAGTTTGTTATAATAACAATAGAGACAAATGGTTGATTGACAGTGGGGCTAGTCAAACAATTGTTAATAATTCTGACTTATTTTCCAGATTTTTTCCAGGAAACAATGAAGAAGTGGCCTTAGCCAATGGTCAAAAGGCTAAAATCATTGGAAGAGGCGATGTGCAAATTCCATATTTGGACTCCAGGTTTACTGATGTGTTATGTGTACCTGAAATGGAGCATAATTTGTTAAGTGTGTCTAGTTTAGACAAGCAAGGTTATGAAACCACATTTGTTAATGGGAAGTGTATCATCCAAAGAAATGGGAATGTTTGTGCACAGGGCATAAAAGAGGATAATCTTTATGTATTGCAGGGAGAAAAGGTGCCACATTGTTCCCAGATATTTAAAAATGTAGCAGAACACAATTCATGTGTTCATCTTCTGCACAGACGACTTGGTCATGCTAATTTTAAGGTTGTTCAACAAATGAAAGAATTTGCAGAAGGATTAGATTTGAAGGGATGTAAGGCATATTTGGATTGTGTAGTATGCAAAGCATCGAAATCCAAAGCATTCCCAGTGAGCAAGTTTAGCACAAGACAAACCACAAGAGCTCTAGAACTGGTGCATGCTGATTTAATTGGGCCTATGCAAGCCAGTTTGGGAGGAGCAAAGTATGCACTGGTCATTGTGGATGACTACAGCAGGTTTGGGTTTTGCTACTTACTTAAGAGTAAAACAGAGGTGCTACAGCAATTTAAGCAATGGTTAAGTTTTGTAGAGAGAAGGTACAAACAACAGGTATGTCAGTTGCAAACTGACAGAGGTTCTGAATTTATGTCAACAAATTTTCAACAATGGTTGAGACAATTGGGAATAAGACACAGGCGCACAAATCCTTACACACCGGGAGAGAACGGAGTGGCTGAAAAGAGGAATGGTGTTTTGCAAACAATGAAAGACTCATTACTGGAGGATTCTGGTATGAGCAGGTCATATTGGGGTGAAGCCATACTGACTGCCAATTATTTAGTAAATAGGTTGTGGAGTTCATCCATCAATAATACTCCATATGCAATGTTATATGGGAGAAAGCCTTCTCTAGCACATTTAAAAATATTTGGAAGTACTGCTTGGGTACATATTCCAAAGGCAATCAGAAGAAAGGGACAACAAAAGGCTAGAAAGCTCAGATTTGTGGGCTATGAGCCAGGCTCAAAAGGGTATCGCTTTAGCGATGGAAGTAAAAGGATAGTGATTTCAAGGTCTGCTAGTTTTGCAGAACAAAATTGGAACAGAATTGATGCAAATTCTGAAAATGTCTCACTTAGTGACGGTGATCCGCTTAGTGACGGTGATCCACTTAGTGACAATAACTCATTTAATGATGGTGAATCATTTTCTGAAGGTGTCTATGTTCAGGGAGGAGAGTCTGAACAAGATATGAAGCCAGAAAAGCTTGAAACACAAGTACAGGCAATGCCACGTAGGTCAGAGCGTAGGAACAGAGGGGTTCCGCCAGACAGGTATTCTGCCAGTAAAGTTAAAGTGTGTAATGTGTGGTATGAGCCAAGAAACTATAAGGAAGTATTGGCATTACCAAAAGTTGAACAAGAAAAGTGGAAGGAAGCCATGGATAAAGAGATGAAATCCATGGGAGATCATGAAGTGTTCACATCTATGACTTTGCCACAGGGTACGAAAGCTGTAGGATGTAAGTGGGTATACAAGAAAAAGGTATTACCCAATAATGAAGTACAGTATAAGGCAAGATTGGTGGCACAAGGTTTTTCTCAATTAAAGAATGTGCACTATGATGAGGTGTTCGCGCCAACTGTAAAAGCTGAGAGCATAAGACTAGCACTGGCATTAGCATCAGCATACAGGCATAGAATTTGGCATTTTGATATAACCACTGCATTTCTCAATGCTGAATTAGAGGAAGAAATTTATATGGTT
The DNA here is from genome assembly GCA_023053685.1 of Diadophis punctatus similis. Lineage (NCBI taxonomy): Eukaryota > Metazoa > Chordata > Lepidosauria > Squamata > Dipsadidae > Diadophis > Diadophis punctatus. Next base: position 157,167,878 of record JALIGW010000001.1, read on the forward strand.
CAAGCGCCAGGGTATGAAAATAAAAAGCCTAACATGGTGTATAAATTGAACAAGGCCATTTATGGGCTGAAGCAGTCAGCCAGAAATTGGAATATCTGTTTAGATACTGCATTGAAAGGTCTTGGGTTCAAGAGTTGCAAAGCTGATGGTTGCATATACACTGGAAAGTTACAAGGTGGGAATTTTCTACTATTAGCATTTGTGGATGATCTTTGTTTCATTGCAAAGGATGCATCACAAATTAAAGAATTTGCTAATAAGTTAGAAAAGAAATTTGAATTAAAGAATTTGGGAGAAATAAAGAATTATCTCGGTGTAGAGATACAAAAAACTGAAAAAGGTGGTTATATTCTCAGTCAAAGGAGAAAAATTGAACAATTATTAGAGAAGTATAACATGAAAGATTGTAATATTGCTCCTACACCTATGAGCACAGATTTTTACAATAGTTTGGGTGAGGATAAAAGTGAAGCCTGTGATCAGGAGATATATCACTCTGCAATAGGGAGTTTGTTATATCTGTCACAGTGGTCCAGACCAGACATAGCTTGTGCAGTGAGCATTCTAAGTCGCTTTACTGCTACACCTACAAAGTTGCATTGGATGGGTGTGAAAAGAATTCTCAGGTATTTGAAGGGAACTGTGAATTTGGGTCTTCAAATAAAGGTCACTGAAGAATTAAAATTGAAATGTTACGTTGATAGTGATTATGCAAATGATGTAAAAACCAGAAAGTCTAATTCTGGAATTGTAATAATGTTTGGAGGGGCTTTAATTGGTTGGAAGTCCAGAAAACAAACAACGGTTGCTATTTCAACTGCTGAAGCAGAGTTTATTGCATTGTCTGAGTTATGTTCTGAAGTAGTTTGGTATGTACAGTTGTTACAAGATTTAAATGTAAATGTAAATGAAGCTGTAACTGTTTATGAAGATAATGCTGCTTGTATAAAAATGGCAACAGGTGACAGAGTGAAGAACAGAAGTAAACATGTGGACATTAAGTATTGTAATGTCAGGGAAGCTGTAAAAGAAAAATTGATACGTTTACATCATTGTTCTTCAGAGGATAATTTAGCAGACATGATGACCAAACCATTGGGTAATGTGAATCATGGGAAATATTTAAATCCAATAGGTCTGATGTCTCTCCCAGTAATGAAGGGAGGAGTGTTGGAATATTCATGACTGGGAGAGCCATGTGATTGAGTCAGCCAATTGGGCTGAAGTGTTAATTGAGCATGTCCAGAAACTTAGCAAGAAGAAGGGTGTGGTTTACTCTGTCCACCATTATACTCCAGTATGAAAACATCTCAACATGTGATCTGAAACAAAGTGTGGTATTGTTAATGTTTTATTCTACTTATAAAGAAGTTATTTGAATCAGCAAAATGCAGTTATCTTTTGAAGCTTCTGATTTATTGCATAACTCTGACACTATCTAAGCTGTAACATGCAACCATGTCAGGCACAGCAACAAATCTTGACTCTACAGGCTTATATTCAGGAACTAGCTTACAGCAGAAACTCACAGATATGGCATTGCTAGCTAGGCTCCTTTTTTGTAAACAAGATAGAATTCATACATATAGGGAAGAGTTCCTTACTGCAAAACACATAAACAGAGCCCTACGTAAGGTTTAAATTCTAGGCTTTTCCCCAAGCTTGAGATTGGAAGTCACTTGGTCAATGTTTATATAACAGTTCTACTTAAATTTAACCCTAACTGCTGCTTCCTGCCATTTCAACTTCAGCCCCTTAAATGTCAACTCTATTTTGCTGCTGTTTGGTCAATATTTAAACTTTGTATTGAAACAGCTTTTTCTGTATTTTTTTGTTGTTTGCTTAAAAACTGATGATCATGATGATGATGAGCTCTGATGGCTCCTTCTAGAATTAGAAGTGTTTATACATATTAACATGTATAAATAGGACAGGTTATCTCAATAATGAAGGAGGAGATAGTGTAGAAGTTTAAAAATTGGCTTGAGTAGATTATCTATACAACTTATTGGCATTCAAGATTCAAATTAGAGAATTCCTAAGTGGGATATGAGATACTCCACTATAGTTCTACCTTCATAGATAAGATAATTCTTTGAACTCACAACTTCCATGGTTTCAGAACCGAATCAACTATTCTACACTGTAACATAATGTTTTGGATTGCTACATTTATACAGGTTACAAAATTTTCTCTTTTTACAATAGGCAGTAAGGATAATTTAAAAAGTATTACTTTAAGAATTGAATATGATGTATTATAGATAAGAATATGGTATTGTAGTATTTATTAAAATTTGGAGATCCTACAACTTATGCAATATGTACAAGAGCAGGAGCAAACTGTAACATTACTGAGAATCTAGTTGTTGAATCAGATTTATCAAAATTTAAGGATAGACTTAATTTCTTGACAAATAAAGGAAAATTAGACACAGCTCACTCATATTATAGATTAATACCGGTAGTACAAATATTCTCAGCTTTAATTCTGGCATTTAAGCAGCAAGAGTAGAAGTTACCAATATGCTTCCTAAGTTGGCAGGAATCATGGTTGCCATTCATGCAGTAGACACAAAATTACAGTCATTCAAAGAGTACCTATGTAGAAAAATTGTCATGAATTTTTCTTGTGAAGAATTCTACATAAAACAAACCATTATATTTTCCGCAATACCAAAATACTAGACAAACCAGCATGGAATACAAATAAAAAACTAAACTGAATGATAGCTCTCAAAATGACATCTTCCTCAAAGGCATATCTGCCAACAAGCAGTAGAGCATTGCCCCCTCCCCACAGATTTATACACTCATTGCATATCAGTTCAACAGGTAAAGTTATTTTTAATGTCAAACTCTGAGTGGCAACTTCTTGCTAACTTGTATTTGGGCTCTCAGCTTACAGTAAAAAAAGCTGTGGTAAGAGGGTTTTCCCCCCTTCCCTTCCCTGGTTCTTCTGAAGTACTTCTGTAAATTACTGAAGGAACAGAATTCTCAGTCTTTTTTAAAGATGTACATGGACTGGGGTTGTTGACTGTTCTTAACAATTCCACACAAAGAAGCTCCAGTGTTTATCACTACCAGTCTTCAAAGGTATCACAGCGGGATACATTTTTATATTTAAGATTATAAATTCTATTTTGGAAATTACTCAAGGGGTTTGGCTACTGCACAGTACATCAATGAAATAAATAAATTGACAGTAATGCAGTAATTCTACATAATTACCACAAGTAGATCCAACATTTCTTATTCAGACAGAACAGTCACTATGTACCAGCCATTAGCTGGGCATCTAGTTTTCACCTATTCTTCAAATACAATACGAGAGAGAAAGTTCAGTTATGAAATTGTGACAGAGTGTTTTCTGAAAAGGGAATGTTTAAACTGACTGGATGAAAATATTTCACAGAAACTAAAAGAAAGAATATTTGATAAAAGGTATAGATGCTGAGAAGTAAGCAGGTGCTATGAAAATTGAGTAGATCTTGGTCCCAAAAAAGATAGTGAGAAGTAGTTCAGATGTCTGGACATTGTGGAAAGAGGAACCAATGAAAGATAGCAGCAAAGATCTGGAAAATGAGAATAAAAGGAAGGAAATAGAGTAGCTGTGTGGAGCTTAGAGGTCATATAGTAAATGAGGACTGAATTTAGTCAATTAAATTCAAATAATGCAGACTTTGGTTAGCTAATAATTTATGGTTATCATTTCCCCATATGCATCTGTCACAAAGAAACTGTTATCAACCTCAGTGAGTCTATATAAAATTATATTTGCCTTTCGTGGCCAGTAATTTGCCATCGTTCCATAACACTTAATCCACCAACAATTTAATAGGACAAAATTTAGACAGCTTGTTTGGACAGCATGGATTAGTCACATGGCAAGATTTATATATACCACTCATCAATAAAAATTAGAAAAAAATTACAATGAAATGACCATGGTGATGTTTACCATAGTTGGAATTTCTCTAATTTCCATTTTCGATGTCTTATGGGAATCCCTCACTTATCATTCATTTGTCAGTTTCTGCTCTTTGGTAGGTACAGGTAGTCCTCAACTTATGACCACAAGGGAACCCAAAATTTCTGTTGCTAAGTGAGGCATTTGTTATGAGGTTTGCTCCATTTTTTTACCTTTCTTGCTAAGTGAATCACTGCAGTTTTAAGTTAGTCACATAGTTGTTAAGTGAATCTGGATTCCTCATTGACTCTGCCTGTCAGAAGGTCGCAAAAGTTGATCACATGACCCTATCGTAAGTATGAACTAGTTGCCAAGCATCCACATTTTTATCATGTGACTATGGGCAACAATTTGCTGCAATAATTGTGTCAAAAACAGTCATAAGCAGCGGTGGGTTGCTGCCGGTTCGGACTGGTTCACCCAAACCGGTGGCGGAAATTTGCCCCTGCTCGCCAAACCGGCAGCAATGGCCAGCTGGCCACACCCCCGAACTGATCCTCCGGTCGCTGCTTCTTGAAAGCGGCTGGCAAAGAACCCTCTGCGCATGCACAAAGGCTTCTGCACATGCGCAGAGGGTCATTTCCCGATGTGACGTAAGCGCATGCGAGCACTTCCAACACAATGCAAACTGTTAGGACCCTGTCCAAATGGTTGGGTTAGCAATATATAAACAAGCCACCAATATATGTTTGTATGTATTTAAGTAATATAGCTTTAAAATGTTAGCTATATTCTGATTGGCTGTAGTGTTGCAGTTTGCCATAAGAGGGAGCTAGAGATCATGGTTCTCTCTCTCTCTCTCTCTGCTGATTCATTCATTATTGACTCTTTGACTGATATAGTGAGCTCTGTGTCAAGCTCTGTTACTCTCTGATATTTTGATGTGTTTGTAAGCTGTAATCTTTGTTTGATGTGTAAGACAAAGACAGGCTGTTAAGAAGATTATTGCACTTCTTGATATTTACTGACTTGAACATGTATGTCCTGGACTGTTTATTTGGACTGTGCTATTTCTAAAAGTAAACACTATATGCACTTTAACGTATCTGTGTGTATGACTGGATAATTACTCATAGTCACTGGATATCTACAGCAATCCCACGTTTCTACGTGCATGTCCTTGATAACTCAAGGGTTGCTCTGCACACACCTTAACACGAACCAGTAGGGAAGGTAAGTGGAACCCACCCCTGATCATAAGTCACTGTTTTCTGTGCTGCTGTAACTTCAAACAGTTACTAAATGAATGATTGTAAGTTGAGGATTACCTGTATACCTTCCAAGAGTCATCTGCCCACATGTAGAGTGGGATGATAGCTATCTCTGGACCATCTCTTTGCCATTTCCTTTCTGAACCTGTTGAGTCATTAAGATCTGTAGAAAAGGGTCTACTTTAGGAACTGAAAAGTCCTGATGAAAAAGTATTGGAAAACAGATGAATATTTTGAGAAAATGAATGGAAAGTAAACACAAGGAAAGCAGATATGGAAGCTGTTTGAAACAGAAAGCAAAAAATTGCATGGTGCAAATGTTTGTGTGCCTAAATTGATGGGAATTGTATAAAAAGTAGAATAATTAAGTGAAAAATGCCATGCATGAGAAAAATGAATATACAAGAATAACTGCTGCAAAGATGAGGATGAAATATTGTGCGCAGTTTGTATATAAAGAAAAAGGTAGTTACCAAAATGTAGTCAAAGACAGCAAGGAAAGGTAGAGAGAGGTAAAGTAAACATGGAGTAATTTTAATGGAATTTTTTTAAAATGGAGGTGGCTGAAGATCAATGTTCCCTGTAAAATTAGAAAACGGTGCGCGGCAGTTAAAAACTGCCGCGCGGTGTCCCCCTTTCATGTGCGCGGCTGCGCAGGCGTGCAGACTCTGCAATTAGAAAACACTGGGCGGAAGTTAGAAACCTCCGCACGGCATTCTCCTATCACGTGCGCGGCCGCGCACCTTAGAGGGAAGAGTGCTGAAGATGGCTAAACAAGGAGCTGCCAACAGAAGAATGCAAGTAAATAACATAGTTGTTAAGTGAAACCAGCTTCCCCAATTGTTGGGAAGAATTGCAAATTGTGATCACATGGTTGCAAGACTCTGGAACTGTTGTAAATGAAAGCCAATTGTCAAGTGCTTGAATTGCAATCACATGACCACAGGGATGGTGCAATGATTGTCAGTTTTGAGGACAGGTTATAGGATACGATTTTGAGGCTGTTGAAAATTGGAAACATCATTAAATGAATAGTCATAAGTCAAAAATCATCTGTTTAACTTACAAAGATTAGACCAGTGCAGGCAGTAGTATTCCCTCTTGATGCATTATGGAAGCAAACACTGGACTTTGAGGAAGTATAATAGGAAAATTATTTGAACTACTATAAAAAAACTACTGAGAATATCATGGACAGTCAAAAAAAATCAAATAAAGACATCACTGAATAAAATACCTCAGAGATCTCAATGTACAAATGACCAGGTTCAAATAACCATACTTCAGACAAATTATGCAAAGACCCAGCTTTTTGGAGAAGTTTCTAATGCTGGGAAAGTTGAAAGGGAAGAGGACAACCAGCAAGAAGGAAGATGGATTCAGTTACAGTGACAATGAGTGCACCATTAAAAGCCTTGAAAGACCAGGTTAGGGACCAATCACCATGGAGAAAATTTATCTATGTGTCGACACTGATCTGAAGGCATATAATCAGTCAATCAATAGGAATGATAATGCCAGAGAGGAACTGAAATAAATGCTATCAGTTTAGTGCAAGAAAAAAGCTTATGAAAAGGAAGTTATAAATTGTAATGGTATATGGGAATGACCTGTGAGAAAAGACGAAGAGCCTCAGACTGGATAACCAGTGTGTAAAAGGTACCTCAGTCTATAGAAGGAGAGGGGGAGAGCCTAGGACAGTGATGGCGAACCTTTTTTGGTTCGCGTGCCAAAAGGGGGGGGAATGCAGGGGATCACGTGTGTGCGTGCCCACACTCATAATTCCATGCACCCCCGCACATGCACGCATGACCCCCCTGCTCCCAGCATGCAATGGCATGCCCATTTTTTGCTCTCCCCAGGCTCCAGAGCCTTTCTAGGAGCCTGGGGAGGGCGAAAACGGCCTTCCCCACCCCCTCTGGAGGCTGGAAACAGCCTGTTTCCCGACTCCCAGTGGGCCCAGAAGGCCCGAAAATCAGCCGGCTGGTGCACACATGCACGCCGGACCTGAGCTCGCGTGCCCACCGATATGGCTCCGCGTGCCACTTGTGGCACCCGTGCCATAGGTTCGCCATCACAGGCCTAGGAAGCATTTCAGAAGGAACCTTCCCTAGAGTTCCACAGAATAAAAGGCAAGGAAGGAAGGAAATTATTTCAGTCTTGCAAGATTCTGTTAATGTAATATTATAATAGAGTTAGTACTCATGTTTGTGGCTTCTTTTCAGGACTACCTCAAAGAGCTAACATAAATGCTTTGAGAATGATGAATCATGACTGTTTGTATAGATCAGTAGTGGGTTCTAAAACCCTTTACTACTGGTTCGTGCGCGTGTGTGACTCTTCTGCGCATGCGCAGAAGCATTCTGGGCAGGTGGGCGGAGCCTCCCGCCGCAGGTGCTACCAGTTCTTAGAACTGGGCCGAACCAGGAGCAACCCACCGCTGGTAGAGAGAATAACTGGGGGGGGGAGAGTTAAACTATGGATATGGCTTGCTGCTGGAATAGCCATGTAACTTGTTTAAGTGTGAGGTCTACACTGGTGCCTGGCAGTTCAAATAATGCTATTTTCCATTAATATACAAGACTGAATACAAAAGTATTGCAAATTAGTTTAAATATACCTCAGAAGGTGCTTTGCAGAATTCTAATTGCATGGTAATGAGAGGTGATAATAACCATAATTTAGGGTTAGCAATAGAGTTTTATCCTAGGGAAAAAGTATAGAGATCAGACATTGTTCTTTGTTCAGCAAGTCACTGAGAAATGTTTGAATATGATAAAATAATTTTATTAGTCATCTTCTGATTTAGAAAATATGTATGATAATAACAAATTATGTAATATTTTGCATAAATATGTAGTTGAGGGTTAATTGCTGAATGCAGTGAGATTAGTATATGATGGAAATAAAAATACATAAGAATGATTTGCAGCAAATATCAGTAGATTTTATAATGCAATGCAAGTATGGTCTGTGAATTAATGAATGAAAGATCTAGGTAGATGTGTTTGATGGAGAAAATGGAATGAACAATTACAAGATATATTAGAGCAACTTATTTAGCTAGAATGATCACTAAAGATAGGGAAATGTATGGAGATAATAGATAAGAGCTGTGGTTGCGCAGTGGTTGGAATGCAGTATTGCAGGCTAACACTGCATTATTAATATTAATAAGTGGCGTGCATAAGCGCAGCACTGTGCCTACCGTCCCTGTCCTATTGTCCTCTTTTATCGGTACTTTTTACTTATGTTATGTTTATACAAACAACTACTATCCTCTACGTTTGACAAAATAAATAAATCAATAAATTCTGCCGACTGCCAGCAGTTCAATTCTCACCAGCTCAAGTTAACTCAGCCTTCCATCCTTCCAAAGTTAGTAAAATGAGGACCCAGCTTGTTGGGGGCAATATGCTGACTCTGTAAACCACTCAGAGAGGGCTATAAAGTGCTATATAAGTCTAAGTGCTAAATGCTAAATTCTAATAGATACAAAACTAGTAGAAAGGATAAAATGGCCAGTATGCATTCTGCTGTGAATAAGAGTATGCTTTGCCTATCTTGCCATGTGTCAATGTGAGTTGAGTATGTTATGGGCAACATAAAAGATGAAAGTAGTTGATATGTGTATGATAAAACAAGAAAGGATAGATTCAAGAATGACTGTGTTGTGGATGAATGTGGACTGTCTGACAAGTCCTTGAGGTGGTTTGCTCACACAGAGAGAATGAATGAGGATTAAATGGCAAAACAAAAACATGAATAAACAGTGTATTCTTCAAGAAGAAGAATAGGTAGAGTAGATTTGTGGTTGATTGAAGCCGATGAGTTGTACAAAAAAACAGAAGTGAAGAGTTTAAAGAATTAAAAGCCAAGGTATGGATGCAATGGAAGTGAGGATGGTTGGCAAGAATAGCAAGATGTGGAAATGTGTAATGAATGGTACTAGTGTAAGCTGAGCCTACAAACATATGACCCATGGAACATCAAGCAATCTTGAACGTATTTTAAAAAGTCAATACATTTGTTGCCACTACTCTGAAAGACATGCTGGTGAACATCTGCAACACCCTCCAGCCACAATCCCTGGATTCAACACTGCCACTGCTCAACTAGCCACCTAAAATCTTATCAGCTCCCAGGTAGGCATTTTTTTGTATCAACCATTGTTTCTAATTATCAAAGTGGCCCTTTCCCTTTTAGAATTTGTGGAGGCCAGATCTAAGCTAATTTTAGATATGTTTCCTTTTTCTTTTAACTTCCTGCCATTTATTTATTTGGCTTAGACACCACCCAACTGCAATGAGTAGCTGACAGCCTAAAAACAAGACCGCAATTAAAAAAAACAATCAAAAAATAGAACATAAAACAGTAAATAAGTTGGCAAATCTGGTCAGCATCCACAAACAAATAATACCGCTATATCCAGCAAAGGGCTCCAACCATGCTAATCCAAAGCAATGAAGGTGGAAGCGATCCAGATTTCAGTAGGAACCATATTCCAGAAGGCAGGTGCTGCAACAAAGAACTTCCCAAATTCTCATAGAGGGCAGAGTTTAGTCAAAGCAACCCAGAATATATTAACCCTATTACATTGACATGGCTGGTCCAACATCACAGGAGATAAGCAGTATCTCAAGTAACCAAGACTTATGCCATAATTGGCACTTTGAATCACACCCAAAAGCAAACTGGCAATCCGCGCAGCTTGCAAAGCAGGGCCTGTTCAGGCATACTGGAGAACGCCCATCACTGCCCATGCTGCTGCATTCTGAATTACGTAAAACTTCCACAAGGTCTTTTTAAGGACGGCCCCACGTAAAGCATGAATCATAGAGAGACTAGAACATGAGTCACAGTCTTACCAGGAAACACTGGTAAAAGTTGTGTAAAGGTCTTCTGGCTCACAGCTGACATCTGCTCATTGAGAGGAGCTGTAAATCAGGACAAATCCCAAATTATGTACCACTCTTGAATAAGGAAGTGTTTTTTTCATCCAAGGTTAAAAATGGAAAATCTAAATGGCCCTAATTTTCATGGCCAAGGGATCTTGGTAGGGTTGAAGTGGAAATTGTTCCTTCTTATTCAGACCTGCAGTGTTCAGGCACAGCCAGAAGCCTTGGGTTGAAATATATAATTGAGTATCATCAGCATAATGATGATAGGTAAAGGTTCCCCCGCACATGCGTGCTAGTCATTTCCGGCTCTTGGAGCGGTGCTCATCTCCGTTTCTAAGCCGAGGAGCCAGCGCTGTCCGAAGACATCTCTGTGGTCATGTGGCCGGCATAACTAAACACCAAAGGCGCATGGAGCGCTGTTACCTTCCCACCGAAGTGGTCCTTATTTTTCTACTAAGCCGAGGAGCCAGTGCTGTCCGAAGACATCTCTGTGGTCATGTGGCCGGCATAACTAAACACCAAAGGCGCATGGAGCGCTGTTACCTTCCCACCGAAGTGGTCCTTATTTTTCTACTTGCATTTTTATGTGCTTTCGAACTGCTAGGTTGGCTGAAGCTGGGACAAGTAACGGGAGCTCACTCCGTTATGCGGTGCTAGGGATTCGAACCGCTGAACTGCCGACCTTCTGATCGACAAGCTCAGCGTCTTAGCCACTGAGCCACCGCGTCCCAATGATGATGATACTGAACTCTAAACCAGGAAATTACCTCAAGCAATGGTTTATGTGAATAAGAGAGGAGAGAAGCCCTGAGGCACTCAACAAAGAAATGTTTATAAGATGATAGATGATAGATAGATAGATAGATAGATAGATAGATAGATAGATAGATAGATAGATAGATAGATAGATAGATAGATAGATAGATAGATAGATAGATAGATAGATAGAGACAGACAGACAGACAGACAGACAGACAGACAGACAGACAGACAGACAGACAGAAAGAATATAGCAATAGCAATAGCACTTAGATTTATATACCGCTTCACACTGCTTTACAGCCCTCTCTAAGTGGTTTACAGAGTCAGCATATTGCCCCCAACAATCCAGGTCCATATATATTCTATATATTCTATATAGAATATATGTGTGTGTGTGTGTTTAGTTCATATCAAGCTGTCTTGTTCCATCTGTTGTTAGTATTAAACATCTGCGGTGTGATCAAAATACTATTTGTTTTTAAAATATATTTTTCTTTCGAAAGTGAATCTAGTCCCCTTAAAATATGCAGTTTGTATAGAAAAGATATTACGCCAACACAAGAACAGAATTACACCTTTATTCAGATTTAGAAATGTCCTCTAAACATTATATTACAATTTTGGCTTTCATTGGAGCCTGGGAGATTCCAATGGGTTACAACTTGAGTAATTCACCAAACAGTGGTACTACTACATAAAAATGTAAGAATGTAAAAAATAAACTCTCACTGAATGCATGATTGGGCAAAGGGCAAAAGATGACTATATCAGTTAGTCATTACATATAATTTTGCTTACCTCGGGGTTCTACCTATATTGTGACCAATCAAAATGCCATTAAAACTATGTAAGTTTATAAATTCTCCAGAATTCTAAATCAAACTACATGTTCTGCTTAACTTTTCCATCACTTTTGTAGCACACTGATTAGTTTTAATTAAAAAAACTTGTGCAATTATAAACGTTTATCTTTTTTTCTTTATGGACTAGTATATTTATCTTTATTCTTGGAAAATGCCATATTCAGCGGTTCAAGGGAAAAGATATTCCCTTGAAAAGTAGTTCCATCTCCTGCATCTACTTGGTTTCAAAAATATTTTCCCCCCAATTTCATCATCTAAAATTAATCTCCTTGCCATGATACAAAGCAATGCATTTTCCTTTGATTCTGTTGTCTGTTAGGTCAAATCCATGTGTATATTATCCAAGTCAGGATTTGAGATGTACAGTAGCCAGTTGTAGTTTTGGAAATGACATTGCAAAGCATTGTTCACTGCTTTGTGATCAAGTATACTATGTATATTCTAGTCCAAGGAGCAGTGGGAACCCTTAGGGGGGCGGTGAGAGGCAAGGGGGGCAACAGGGGGGCGGTGAGAGGGGCCAGGGGGGCGGTAGGTGGTTCGCCATGCTTTTGCACTTGAAGCTCCCTCGCGTTCCTCGCTCTTGTGTGCAGGGCAGCTCATTCTGAAAGAAAACGTGAGATGATTTCTTTCAGAATGGGCTGCCCTGCACACAAGAGCATGGAATGCGACGGAGTTACAAGTGCTAGGTATGATGCCCGTCTCGCGGCCCGCCAAGCCCCCGATGGGCAGAAAGGAAGGAAGACAGACAGACAGAAAAAGAAAGGAGGGAGGGAAGAAGGAAAGAAAGAAAGAAAGAGGGAGGGAGGGAGAGAGGAAGACAGAAAGAAAGAAAGATGGTAGGAAGGAAGGCAGACAGACAGAAAAAGAAAGGAGGGAAGGAAGGGAAGGGAGGGAAGAAGGAAAGAAAAAGGAAAGAAAGAGCGAGGGAGGGAGGGAGGGAGGAAGGAAGGAAGAAAGAAAAAGAAAGATGGTAGGAAGGAAGGAAGATAGACAAAAAAGAAAGGAGGGAGGGAAGAAGGAAAGAAAAAGGAAAGAAAGAGAAAGAAAGAAAGAAAAAGAAAGAAAGAAAGAAAGAAAGAAAGAAAGAAAGAAAGAAAGAAAGAAAGAAAGAAAGAAAGGGAGGGAGGGAGGGAGGGAGGAAGGAAGGAAGACAGAAAGAAAGAAAGAGAAAGAAAGATGATAGGAAGGAAGGAAGGTAGGAGGACAGATAGAAAAAGAAAGGAGGGAGGGAAGAAGGAAAGAAAAAGGAAAGAAAGAAAAAGAAAGGAAGAAAGAAAGAGGGAGGGAGGGAGGAAGACAGAAAAAGAAAGGAGGGAGGGAAGGGAAGGGAGGGAAGAAGGAAAGAAAAAGGAAAGAAAGAGGGAGGGAGGGAGGAAGAAAGATGGTAGGAAGGAAGACAGAAAGAAAGAAAAAGATGGTAGGTAGGAAGGAAGACAGACAGGCAGAAAGAAAGAAAGAAGAGATGGTAGGTAGGAAGGAAGACAGACAGAAAGAAAGAAAGAAAGAAAAGAAAGAAAGAAAAAGAAAGATGGTAGGAAGAAAGACAGAAAGAAAGAAAAAGAAAGAAAGAAGGGGGAAGGTAGAGAAGAAAGAAAGAACGAAAGAAAGACTTATGACCACAATTGAGCCTAACATTTTGGTTGCTAAGCAAGAGCATTGTTAAGTGAATTTCACCACACTTTACAAGTTGGCCACGCCACCTGGTCACCTGACCACCAAGCCACGCCCACCTGAGGGGGTGGGGTGGTGGGTGGTGAGGATGAGTTTGTAGAACCAAGGGGGCGGTGGACTGAAAAAGTTTGGGAACCACTGTTCTAGTCCTTCTGACTGCAGACTTCATAGGGACTACATTTGGCCTAATTTTGGGATTTTTAAAAACTTCACTTATATCCGTTTGTACATCTAGCATGAATCTCAAAGAATTGCTTAGACGCTTGGTTGCAAGTGCTTAGGAGATAATTATATAGCTAGTTAAGTAAGTAAAGAGCAAAATAATCCTTCATAATACAGATTTCACTTTTGCTGTCTAGCTGTCCAATCTCAAAATAATGAAACATGTTTTTATAATGCTCTTGAAACAGCCTCAACTAAGATTTACTATCATAAATAGTTCTTATATTGAAAGTACATAATTGTGAAATAAAATGTGTGAATAGGACATTGAGGCTGGAAAAAGGGGACAACCACTTGGATACACACTAAAAAAGTTTTCTTTTATCTGTTTTCTGTCATCTTAGGATTGTTCAGATTTTTGAAGTTACAGTATCACAACTTTAGGAGAATGTTTGTTATATTCCCTACAACTTTTGCATATATTGGTCATCAAATAATATAATGCTGCCTTGAGTGCAAATAAATCTTACAGAAGAAATTTGACAGAAATATACCATGAAATAAATTTGCATTTCATAGAATGAAACATAAAGAATACACAAACTTTTGTCTTTGCGGTATTGTACAGTCCTGTAAACTGCAATACTATTGATAAAATAAGCCCTGCATTTTTTTGATATGACATTTTAAGTTACACATACAATATTCAAGAAGCGATCAATTCAAAAATCACAAAAAGTGACTATTTTAAAAAGATATTATATTCTTTCACAGTTCATCATTACCTCAATAATTTTCAGTTTCAATGCTGGTTATTTCAATTTTATTATAAATCATAAGAATATTTTGTTTGAATGGTATAAACATTCATGTAATATATTAAATTATTTCTATAATATATATGTCCATATGTGGGAAATAGTATCTTCTTACAAAAATAATTTAAAACACTGAAAGCCTAAAACAGCTGAGGAGATGTACTTCCATGTAACTATTATTATTTAAAACATAGAACATAGAGAATAGCATGTTTAATCAACTAAGTTCAAGAAAATCCTTAAGATGAGCAAAGTACATTAAGTAAAAATTATATAAATATTTAGGATAAAGAATAAAGTAATGCAAAACATCTGTGGATCTCTCAGTGAAATATTTTCAATTATTAAAGCATTATTAAAATGTTATTTTGTTGGAAAGATTATGCAATTTTCCCAGTTTGGCCCAGGCTTGTGTTTTGCAAAAAAATACTTTTTCTTTTTTTCTTTTCTTTTCTTTTTCTTTTAATATTGCTAATAGGCAATATCTGAAAGCGGATTTGATATTCTTTCTGATTTGATTTGCTAATTGCCTACATTTAAGCTACTTACAGTTTTAAGCATGTTACTTTCAAAGTGTTTTATTGAATTGTTTTATTTACCTATTTTTAAAGTTTATTTTGAATTACTTTTACTTGTTTCCTATTTAGGGATTTTTTTCTCAACACTGAAAAACAGGTAAAAACCATAAATATTGCCCTTTGAATTCTGTCCCATTTTTGTTACATCTGTCTGCTAAAGCCATAGAGGTGAAATTGCTCCCATTCTATCTTCAGCCATTGCTCTTTTTCAAACCTTTGATTCTGGTTTGACACATATTTACAAATCTCTTATAAGAGAGGATGGAGAGCCCTTTGGGAATTTTGATCATATGTCACAGGCAATCTTGCAAAATGGTTGCCATAGGGATAAACACAAAACATCCCTGCACTAGATGACAAACAGGTGAGATTTCTGTCTGTTTTCAAGTTGTTCACTATCACCTAGTTGAGTTTTGTACTGTTTGTTTGTTTGTTTGTTTTTCTGAAGATAGAGGTACATTTCTAAATGAAGCACTGGGCTGCAGTCTCTCAACATTTCTATTATCTAAGATTTTCTACATGGCCCATATAGGTCCCAGTGGTATTATTGTAAATAAATGATGCTGGTGCTTTGCTCTGCATCATGCCAGCTCCTTGTTTATTCATTTTGAAGATACTTTAAAAAAAAAATTAAGTAGAGCAGAGAACTAACTCCAATCCTGTGGAAGCTAATCACAGCCTTTAATTACACCTTCTTTTATGCCTTTAGATTTCTCCTACAGAACATTTATTGCCAACACAATCAATCCAAGATGGTTATCTCTGCTTACTTTCATATAGGTATTATACTACTATTTTTCTTCCATTCAGTTCTATTGGATGGGGAAGTCTCTAGCTGAAACACATATAAACATAGGGAATACACACATTTCTTTCTGTTCTTTACTAAGCTAACCTAATAACAAGGAATACATATCAGACTATGACACTTGTGGGTTATCTTTTTAATTGCAGAAAATGTTAGAAATTGAAATATATAAACATACTTTAATTATGAAATCCACCCAATGATGTCAGCACCCGTCAGTTTTTTCAACTGTCAGGTAGACGTTTGTTATGCTTTACTAGAACTGCCAGGCTACTCCACAGTGTAATATCCTGCCCTGCTTTCAGATAAAACAAACCACCCACTTGGGAACTGTATTCTCAAGGCATTTTAAGCATAGAATTCTTAAGATTGTATCAGTTTAAAACTGCAGAATGGGGAATGACTGTATCTGATAGGATGTTTACCTATGATCATTAAAATTATATTAATAACTTCATTTGCATAGTAAATGAGAGGACTGTACTGAAAACTTGATTAGATCTTTTCTCTGTTTTTTATACACAGATACAAACACACAAACAACACACACACACACACACATAGAGGAGAGGGAGAAGGAGAGAGAGTGGGTTAAACAAGATTTTCTCGATCTGAAATGGTTAAATAGTCTTCCAATACTGAAATAGTTTGTCTGGTATATAACATGTAAGTCTGCTTCTTTTAACCCCCTTTAAGGACTTGGCAGCCATAAAATGAGGGACATATCACTCCAACATATATAATTCTTTTTTTTTTCTTTTTAACAATATGTTATCTGTGAGGGAGAAGTAGGCATCGGAATTTGAGACCCGTATCAAATGGTTAGTTCTCCTTGGGAATAATGCATTAAAAGATCATAAGTCATTTGCTTAGCTATAATGCAACAACCCTATCTAGTTTAAAATTCATACCATTATCATATAACTCTGCACTTCTGATCCCAGATGTTTTGGATATTTTTCATCACATACCGTATATAAAAAAGGTGTCACTGTAAAAATCATGTACCATATTAATACACTATTTCATAATTGACCGACCATCTTTACAGTGTTATTTTAAAATGGAAACAAAAGAGGTTTCTCTCCAGAATTATCTTATAAAAAGTCTAGACAACAAACAATGCCTATAGTATGTTTCCTCTTCTCTTTCTAAATATCGTGTTTAAATATATTTTTAAAGCAACTACATTAACATATTAGTCAGAAAGATAAACTGGCAACATATTTGAAGGAAATGATCTGCACTGTTTCTTAACTTTGCATTCAAAATGAATTGATAGCTGGCCATTTTAGTTTCATCATCAGTCACTCAAAAACAGATATTTATATTTGGCAGAAGGCAATGTACTCTAGCAAAATCATATAAAATTTAAACTATATGGTAGTTTATAAATCTGAAGTGAACATACATTTTGAATACTGTCAACATTCCTTCACTATATCACTGATTTGCAATATTTAAAAAAGAAAAGAGAATCACACCCAGCAGCATCCATGGTGGGCAGGAGAAGGAGAATGTCAAAGTCAACACAGTGATTTCAGTTGCATGACTGAAGCACTGTCCTTTGTATGATGTGTGTTTGTGTGTGTGTGTGTGTGTGTGCGTGCGTGCGCACACACAATGTTGATGCACATACAAAATGGGTGGACTTTGACCCTAGTGTCACAATTGCCATCTTGATTTTCTTTTTTTAATCACCCACTCCCAGGAAGAACCCAATTCAAAAGCTCAGTCAGTGAATATCATGTTATCTTATTTTTCTCTATCACTGAACTCTTATTGTTATCATACCAAATGTGTATTCTTTAATTCAGGAACCAAAGCTCAAGAATACTTTTGGTTAATGAAAAGAAAACAAGGGGATAAGGAAATATGCTAGCAGACTTAATAGGTCTATATTCAAGAAGTAGACAGACAGACAGACAGACATTGCTGCTATGAAACACACTTGCTCTCTGGTATCACCCTGATATCAGTCAGTCCTCAATAACAATGGCAATCATTTAATTACAATAGTTAATAAAACTGAAACAATGCAAGAACTTTACTTTAGAACCTGCATAATCTCTCTTTCACTCATTAAAATATATTATATTAACTATTTTAGTAAATTGAATATGAATAATCTAAACAATAAAGTTGTGTCCAATTCACAGAAACTGAGATTTTCTATAAAACAATTTAATTTGGCATCTTCAAGAATATAGAACATCAACTTCTAATTTTAAACATCATCAAACCCCTACACTCTGTACTGGAGAAAGGCTATGAAAATACTTACATCATTTTTTGCTTAGTCTGTTCTCAAACAATGGTAAGCCATGCTGGCATAAATTGCAGTTTAGCTCTTCTCTAAACTAGATATTTGCACATACCCAAATAAGGTATTGGATGGAATCCCTAGAGCAGAAGAGGCTCCATAGAAAGATCATCATTAACATCTTGCCACCTCAGAAAAGGAATTTTACCAGAAAGTCATGTTTCCATTCTCCTTATACGATCGGCATAAAGCTTCCTTCATAAATATTTTCTTCCCACCCACTTTTTATATTTGGTCAAGGATTTCCCAAGTATAAATGGAAGACTGTCTCCAAAAACCTGCGTGAATCATCTTTATCTTTCAAGATAGAAGATCAAAACACCAAAGAAAAAGCTAGCCTTCATTCCCACCCTACAGTTGTGGTGCTTCACTAACCCACAGCCACTTCAGGATGAACCCTTAAATACTCACACGCTGTGTACTTGAAAAATAACACCTACATAAATCAGTAATATTTTTTCCACTGGGGTTCACAAATAATGAATAAAGTCCTACATGTGAAAAAGCCAGGCAAAGGGCATGCATCTAGCATGCCTGTGGCATTCCCTACGTGAGATTATACAAAATGTTTTAATGTTCACTTTGAGGAATAAGAGCAACCTCCTTTAGTACTAGATCTAAAGCTACTGAACAAAAATATTTGTCATAGACATATGGATAGCTGAATTATCACTGTCATTCCTGACCAGCAGTTGCTCATAGATAATTGTCTATAAAAAGCAGTATGCTGTAAAAAGAGCTGAATGCATTGCTACTGACACTATGGTGAATGCCAACTTCATTTCTGAGTTGAACGGCTAGTAATGGCCCAAGGATTGCTATATTAATCACAGCTAGTTAGTTACACACAATTCCAAAGTATCTCATAGAATGGACGTTTCCAAAAGGGAAACTTACCACCATTGTTCACCAAGTCTTTAATGGAAACCTGGCATACTGAATGTTACTATATCAAGTTTTTCCAGGCATGAAGAGACAGGAAAAACTCCTTGTTCTTATCCTTTCCTTTTCATGCCTCTATTAAAGGCACAGGAGACAGGGGGAAAAAGACATATTCCTAGATCTAACCATTCCTAGGTGTATCAAATAGACAAATACTAGGACATTTCAAAACTTCATTATCACAGCACTGAACTTGTATCAAGTTCAAGATGTTACAGGATCATATATTGGATTTAGGTTTATAGCATAGGCACCTTCTCCTTGATATCCAGCCAACTCTGGGCCCTTTTACCTGGCTTGAAACAATCAGGAAAATAAACCCTGACCTGCACACAGAATCCACACTGAGAAAAGTATTAGTAAATATAGGATGTAAATGTATGAATAATTCATTAACACCACTCACATTTTATTACATGCCAAGCAAAAAAAAACAACCAACAACAGTCACCAATTAGGTTGCTGCCCTACTTCTACACCATTGCTATCACTTCACAATAAGCCTAACAGATTATTAATAATGGACACGTAGTCAGGCTTACTTATACAGTCATGATTAAGAATGATTTTTTTCCCCTGAGACATTAGCCATTACTTTACTTCAGACCCATTGCCATCACAAATGTAGTTGTCTGAATCAACTCTGTCCTGCCTCTCTAGAATTATGGCCAAACTCTGCTATCCTCACTGGCAGTTGTGCCAATAAACCCTTCCTGAACTTTCATCCTCTTTGGTTGTAGTGTTACCTTACCCCTTTAGTTACTGCAGCTATTAGCAAAAGATGGGAATAAATCAGGGTGGTACAAAAAAAAAAGCAAGGCTCCTGTGCCTATGGTGATGCCATTTTTGATTCACGTTTGTGCCATTTCATCTTTGTGCAAATTCACTTCACTTCCTGATTACTTACATCTCTTATCCATTTTATTTTTGGAGGTATGTTATCGTGGGGTCAAGACATATAAACATTCAGCTGAAAAGCAAAACTAGTTTTATTTTTAAGAAAACTCACTGACTTGGGCATTTCAAAAAACCCTGTCATTCCCTTATTGCATACTCAACTGTATAGTTCACTGCTTCATAGAGCATTCTCTTTCTGGGGAATGTTATAATTAGATATTGAGCTTGTATGTTGAGAGGAGCATCAGGGCATATATACTGTCAAATATACCGATCTTGAGTTAAAAAAGGGGAGCTAGAAAGAAAAATGTGATTCCAGTCCTAACTGAAAGTACAGACACCAAGAGAAACTGTTCTAGAGGGAAAGAATGACAACACTTCTAGAGATATCCATATTTGTGGCAATATACAGAAACAGTTAACTGATCTATTTGCAAAACAAAAACAAAAACCAGGGATAGAAGCTGTGAAACTGCACATATATTACTGTGATTCAATCCTATTGCTTTTGGGTGTATGTATCTGTCTAACAAACACAAAATGATAATGATAACAAATAACTGGATTACAAACTAAAGAAGGACAGTGCTGTGTAATAAAGGTACTGCTTAAGCCTTTAAATAGGGAAAGAATAATTGTATGATTTTTTTGGGTGAAGCTCTCATATTATTTTTACTAGAGTTAGTGAAATATTTACGAAAGTAATATAGGAGCGAGTTTACAAAAAAAAAAGCTGCATATTGGTTCTATGTACAATGTATCAAAGTATAAAACAACAGATATTTCAGAGTAGTTCTGGTTACTAGCTTTATAATTTGCATGCCTTCTGCTAACCAACCATGTACAGACATATCACGTGTGAACAATGCTGCAATTGTGATTGCCAAAATCATGAACAAATGTATAAATGTACATTTCTATCCAGTTCTGAATGTAGCTGATGCCGAGACCAGAACTGCATATATTTTGTATCTCATTAAATCCCAACAGTGTGATGACTGGAATTCAAAGTTTAAATGTGGGGAAGTCAGTCCAAATCCTTGTTCATTTCTTGAATTATGAAGCCTACTTTAAAGTTGGGAGATTGGTTGGGCAAACTGCATTATCTTTTGGGAAATCAAAATAATATTCTGAACTCCTTAGAAAAAAGAACAAATACAAATAAATAAATTAGGAATGTTCAGACTTGTGTGTTTGTATTAGCAAGCTTTATAAAAGTTCCATCTGAATTAACATAGTTAATGTTAATAGGTAACATTTACCCAATAACTATTTTTATAAAGAAAATAATTTGATTCTATTTATTTCTATTTCTCCTTTATTTATTTCATTTATTTAATCAACATGCATTTCAGAAGAAGTATAATTTTCCATGTTGTCTCCCCCTAATGGTTTCATGTTTTAAGACCACATGTAATAATATAATAATGTGGACAAAAATGCCAAATCCAGTCTGAACATCTGGCTGACTGTGTGACAAACCATGATGATAATGATGATGATGATGATGATGATGGATGATTGTTGTTGTTGTTGTTGTTGTTATTGTTATTATTATTATTATTGCAGGTATGTAACTCAAAATGAATCTGTACCTAGCATTTCAAAATTTTAATTTCTTCACAGTGAAGAAAATTACTCCAAGTCATCTTTTCTACTTAGTACAAGAAAATAAATAGGTCAAAAATATATCCAGTTTTCTACAAGATATAAAAATACCCTTGGTTTCTGGTCATCATAGATTCTTTTACCACAGACCTATGGAATCTTCATACATTTTTGCTTTGAAAAGCATATCACCAATAGAAATCAATTTATTTTCGAGTTCACACCCTTAGGGTGATCATCTAGTCCTACAGTCATAAAACATTTAATTACTTTCCTGCCCTATATTTACAGCAGTCCTTGAACAGTACTCAAGTACTCCTTGAATAATACACCTGTGTCTTGCCTCTTACCATGGTGTGTTACTAAAAGCACATTGTTTTCATTCCCTGGATAGAAGTAGCTTCACAAGTACGGTATTTCAATTTTTAAAACACGGAGTGTCTCATGATTTCTATAATGAAAGATTAATCATTTCTGTTTCTGAATAACAACTTTTAATTTCTGCTGATCATGGAGGGGGATATGCTCAGTGGCTATTTTGAAAACTCTAAATGCCTTAGAAGCAAGATAGCCTTTTTGTCAAAAAAAAAAAAATCATAATACACCCAGCTTTTTGATGGTATATGTGTATTAGATTACAACTGTCATTTACAAAAAGCTGGGAGTGGGTGGGTTTCTACATATAATTTCCTGGAACATTATAGAAATGTAGATGACTTAAACTATTGTCAGTACAAAGTCAACTGCCTTCATATTGGTGATTCTGTACAGAAAAACATTAAAATTATTGACAGCGACTCTTCTTTCTCTTCTGTTTCCAACTTCTATTAACAGTACAATAGAAGCTCAGGCAATAAAACTTATACCTTTGAGATACAATATTATTTAGAATAATTAGAGTGGATTTTTATGACTCGTGTTAAATGCTGCATTAATTTTGGAATATCCGTTTAGCAACACTACAGACAGCAATAGGCTCATTCCTAACATTTGTGCTTCTTTGTTTACCTTTGAAACAAGTTTAAGAAAGCTATGATTTTAATGGAAAGCCATATTCCCAATTTAAAAAAATTAAATTAAATTAAGAAAGTAATATACATGGGCATTTGGCATATCACAAATTTGTCGCTAGTAAATTTTTCTGTAACAATATTCTTATGGTACTATTCTGCACTGAAATGCATCAGAAAAAAAATAACATTGTACAAATTTCTTCATATAAATTTAAAATGGAATTATGATTATGATCATTTACTATCAAGATAGAAAATCAAGTATAATAATTAGATAACACAATAAACGGAGATCCATAAAAGTACAAAATAAAAAGAGACCAAAAAGCCTAATTCGTACTAATGCTTCCTAACTGTGATTGCTGCTAAACAGCCATTGGCTATTTTCATGAATATGTCAATGGACCATCCACTAATAAACATTACATACCACAAAGAGAGAGAGAGGGAGGGAGGGAGGGAGGAAGGGAAGGGGGAAAGAGAGGGAGGGGGAGAGAGAAGGGGGGCAGAGAGGGAGGGAGGGAGAACTGAAAGGGTAGCGGAATGAGGGTGCTGCATTAGTATAAATATATCCTAGGTCTATGAAAATCTTCTGAACACATTTCACTTGCAAGTGGTGGCCCTCTGAATCAGTCCCTCAAAAGTTATATCACTATAGTCACTTGAAGATTGAGTTTTTCTGGTTAGATGCATATATGGCCAGTTAAGGCTTCCACTGAGAGAACTTGTGGCTATGAGTAGCAGATCCAGATAGCAAAGTACCAGTTGTACTGAAATTGTTTGCACATATATAAAACTATAAAATACTTGCATGTCTTATGCATCCTGTTGCAGTTAAAAGCTACTAATTTAACTCACAAACATTACAAGAGTTAGATATTTACGATCTAAACTATATTTGAAAGTATTATAGTTTTTATTTTACGCAGTCATCAGTATTCAAACACACCATGCTAAAAACAGAAACTGGCTACAACAGGAGTCTTAATATCATTTTTAAAAACATAGAGATTTGAACCTACTTTGAAGGTTCCATCAAATAAAAGATGGCCATTTATATCCTGATCCGAAGGATATGGCATTGTACACAATACTACTCAAGGCATTTTTTGTCAAAAATTAAAAATATTAAAATATACAAACGTATTATGTGAACACACCTAAATAAAAGGCATTTTTTATCAAAACATTGATTTTAATTGTGCTTCCTCTTGAGTATATCTGTTTCCAGTTGGAACCTTATTGAAGACAGTATGAAAAGCATAAAGGGATGAATAACATTCTGGAACTTGACTTCATAAACATATCTTTACAAAACCAAGATAAATAAAATAGCCACCAAACAAACAACCAACAAACAGGATTTGACATGTTGAGTCTGAAGAAGCTGATACAGATCTAACATGTCAAAAATTCACACTACACACTAACAGATGCCAGACCCTTAACTAGACATGATAGATCATAATGAGATTTTCCAGTGATCTCCACTAAATTAACAAAAGCAGCCTCAATGTATTGCAAGAGTTCTAGTTTCACCTACATTCTCTGCATTAAACTATTCCCTTCTACATAGAAGGACACACATTTCAAACCTCAGGACAATGCATCAGCTCTAAATTAAGTAACAAGAGCAGGAGGGAAAAAAAGGAGCTAGATGTGGAGCATATAGAAGACAAAAGGCATATTATTTCATTCCTGACAGTCAACTCAATATATGTCTACTCAGGAGCCAGTTCTATTGAGTTCAATGGGGTTTACTCCCAGGTAAGTATATGCAACACTGGATACTCAGTTGCTTTCTTAAAACTATTTGTATTTAACGGAGTCTACTGAAAATAATCAAAATAGTTTTGCAACACTGACTTAGGAACATGCACTAATATAGAGAGCGTTAGAAATAAAAAGTAGGCAGAAACAATTAAAAGTTCAATAGATTTGAATTATAAAACAGATAATAATTAGAACAAGTGCAGTGTTTTTCTATCGCTAATAATATATGGATAATTAGAAAAACTGAAAAAAGGAAAAACACTGATTTGATTCAGCTAGATATAAAGAGAGTATGTATCTATTCAAATAAAGCAATATACACAATTAAAATGTTTAAATGGTTATGCTAATGAACAAAGCTAATTAATATAATAAAATATTGTATTGATTTTATCAGAAGTGGAATGAAAGAATGGAATGATATGGAATGATAATTTCTAAAATATTAAGATTAGTAGAATAGTGCTGCACGTTCAAGACGTTTGTGATTTCACTTTTAGAAATATATGGATATAAATCTTACAGATTACATATCATCAACGCAATTAGCTACTTTAAAAAAATGAAACATTTTGTTTTAACATTCCTGCTGCAATGTTCACTATTGGCAACTGAACTAACTGAACTATCTCTAGGTGTACATGTGCATTTATTTAGTAAGAACATGTTTGAAGCATTATTTTGATGAATTCTGTAATTAGGAATTCTATTCCTAAGCATTCTTCTTTGGATATAAGGTTCACAATTTATGTTTCAGTGAATATTTCATTTATTTACACGAAACGTGCTTCCATCTACAGATTAATTTTCAAGGCTTCATATTTCTTAAGATTATGTTTCTTGTGCACTTCAAACAATAGAAATGAGGCAATATTCTAAGGAACAAATCAACCATTGTACTGAATATAATTAATATCATAGACAGCACATGCTCTGGTTGCCTTTTTTCTTCTTCCTTCTCTAACATTTCTGGCATAAGAATTAGAGAGAGAGGCAGAGAGAGCGCTAATATATGCTAAATTAACTCCACAGAATGCTATACATACTGCTTTGATCATATACAGTAACAACTTCCATATTTAGTTTTGCTTACAAAGTCTCATTAAAATTACTCAGAAATATGTATTCTGTGTATGAGATAGATATCGCAAAATCTTACTTTCAGACAATCTCAATCTGTTGTAAGGTAGTTCAGTTATCCAACAGATCCCCATTTAGGTCAACAAATAGCAATGATTCCAAATTTGGAAGCCCTCCCACAAAAAAATTAATTTAAAATTACAATAAATGTTAACCTTAACTTTAACAAAAACCATACATACAATTTTACTATAATACATATTCCAGCTAGTATGCTTTAGTCATTTCACACTTTTGATAATTTATATAACGTAACAAGACAAACTGAAAGTTACTATGATTTGTCGGCTTCTTTCTTAAGACCAATCTCATGCACACCTGAAGAAACTCGAATACTGTGGGGATGTAATCAATCCCCAAACATTTGTGAATTTCAATTCTAGTGTGTGTTCATAGAAAGTTTGTGAAGAATGTGTTCACACAGTTTTTAATTATAACTAACTATATTCACATTTTGTTGAAACATCAATTTTCAGGATATTGGTCATTTAAATTTTGAGGCTAAGATTATTGCCTGAAAGTAAGTTCCTAAACGGGCTTATTTAGGCTACAATCTTACATATGCTTGCATAGAGCAATGAGCATGTCTTCTTTTCAGATAAACTTGTGCAACGTTGCAGATACATACTTGATGAATATATTTACAAGCTATTAAGTCATAGCATTCAGCTGTTTAGTTACGTGTTTAGTTTCATAATTCTGCTATACTCTAAAATGTACACTTGTACACCTAGAAGCCATATTAGCTCCAAGTCCAATCTTCTTAACTGGAGAGTTTAAGTCTGGAACTTCAATCTAAAAATAAGTTTCATCAGACAACTTGCCTTAAGCTGACTGACATCATTACCCCAAACCAAGAGTATAACACGGGAATGTATGTTGTATTGATTTCAGTGAGATGTACATTGAAGCCATGTGTTTATGAGCAGGCTGTAAAGCTCTTTTGTCTTTTACAGTAACCTGCTACCAAGAGGAAAATTAAATATTATTCCTCCACAGAAGAATGTTTGCTATCTATGTAAAGCTTTTGTGTCTTCTGCATGCTCTGCTTTTTAATTACTGTAACCTATGTATTTCAACTAAATACAAGAATTACTATTATATCTCAAATCCTATAACCCGTCTACGACCATCCACGCATCAAGGTTGCAAACATTTAAGACTCTTAAAAAATGACTGAGACTCTAGTATCAGTTTACTATCCCTTCAACAATTTCCTTGACAGTGGAATCAAATAATGTTGAATTATAGACCTCCTCACAAGAACTCTTATTTCATTTTTTTTATCATTTCTCTGCTAGCCCCTATAGGAATTTGGCTGTTTGCCAGTTTCCATTTATGTTTCTATATACATACTGCATTTGGCTTACATAGGAAGATTAAATGATGATTCTGTCAAAGATTATTATTTTTATATTTGTTAACATTTATTTTACACAGGAAAAATACTGTTGCCTGAATACATTCCATATATGCTCACACACTTTATTTGGATCTGTGCTAGCAATTATTTTATACTGCGGTGTCTTCAAAAAAAAAAACCCTAGTCGATAAAAGCAACTTGCATATACATTATTGAAAGGTAAGTGTCATAATCTTTTACAGCTCACCCAGTGGCACCTGAAAGCTGAGATGGAGCAAGTTACAGTGAAGACTCCCTGGGCACTGGTTGAAAGGATAAGAATTACCTATGAAACCAACACCCTCTTCTATGATTTACGGGACCACTTTGTTCTGTTTAGTCTGAGACTGTATATCCACATATACATTTTCCTACCAGCAACAAGGAGCACCTTGATGTTCTTAAATGATTATTTATTCTGATAAACATTTTAAGAAGTATGTAGATATTTAACTGATTTGTTAGCGATACAAAGCGGAGCACTTGCAAAGCAAAAAGTGGCACCGAACTTCATTAAACTTAACACTCAATTAAATATACATTTATCTACATTCACAAATTCAAACTACGGTTCCTATAAAACAGCTTGTTAATTATAATAAATCAGTTTGTATCCTGAAGGTATATCAAATGTAATGATAATCTAGTGTAGAAACTACTATTCTGACACGCTAAAAGCTGTAGTTAATTCTGGGAAAGAAACTATTATCATCTACTCTGAACATTCTTCTAGCAGGAAGGCTTATATAGAAACACTGTTTAATACTTAGAAGTGATTATTTAAATTATAATACATGGAGTAGCAATAAGTTATAACTTTATCCTTAAAAAGACTTATCCTTCTATGAGGATAAGAAGAATTTTATCATGCTCAAAAAAATCTAAGAAGTAATAGGATTCTCATCACTTGGCAGAATGCTACTAATGACCAATTCACAGTGTTTGTTATTGTTTTGTAAACTGTTGCAGTATTTATCTACAGTTTCCCTTCAGGGAAAGTGGAATTTATATGAATGTACAAGCTATCAAAATCACTTTTACTAAAAAAAAAAACAAATCCAAATGATTTAAAGGAAGCTTGGTTTTTGATCTGCTTAGCATAGTTAAATTACCACAGTTAGAATTATGTAGCACAATCCTATCCATATTTTCACAGAAGTAAATACCAATGCAACAAAATAAGTCAATTCTACAATAAAAGTATTTCAAAATTGCAGTTTAACTGCCAACAGTTGCTATGATGGCATAAAATGCTGAGAATAAGATACATCAATATCTATTGGTAATAAAAACGTGCTCTTTTTAAAAAATGCAATAAAGTATTTAAATGCTTATTAACCAACATACAAAACAACTAAATCGTAAATATATAACATGGATATATAAAAGTTGATACGTACAGGTACTGCTTTAATTGCTACATTGTAACCATAAGTATTTTACCAAATATATATTGCAGGTAAACAGATAAATGATAAAAATATAAATTCTGTAAATCTTCCAATTTTTTAAATATGAAACTAAGTGCAATTTAACATCCTGATACCGGTACCTAAGGTTCATTTCAAAACTGGATAGAGAGTCAACTTACATTAAGGGAAACAACCTACTCACATATTCACAATATAATCTGTGAGCTAATATTAAAGGCTAATCACTCCTTAGCCGTGCATATGAGGCTAAATTTAATTTGTGCAAGATTTATAATTCTGAGGTATGTTTACTTGTCATGTCAAAATAAGTGAGCTTAAGATGGAACTTAGGTATTGAAGTCAATAGGTTTTGCTTTTAAAATAAATATATTTTGAGTGAAGGGGAGGGAGGAGGAAGAGAGCATGGTAGTTTCATAATTGTTGGAAATAAACTCCATGATCAAACCCACTTTTCAGCTTCAAATAGCAAGTTCCATACCAACTCAGCTGTTAAATTAAAAGGTGTGCAGTTTTTATTTTGTTTTGGTGTATTCCAAAGTTGAACTTCCCATGCTCTGTATTAATACAAGCAATCCGTATACAAGTTGAGGGGGAAAAAATTATTAGAAATTAACTCTCCATCACCATTCTCCATCCTAAATTCTCAATTTTCTAGTCAGCTTTGTACAAAATTTCTATACAAATTGTACAAACTATTTTAAGTTGATTTTTTTAAAGAAGTATTTATTCTGGAGATAAAGTTATTTTCCGCCCCAAAAAAGTCAATCGGCTGGGCTAAAAGAACTGTTACATTATGGTGATTTCTCACCTCTACCCAAGTCCCATAAATTTCCTTCACTCTCCATAAGCAGATGGCCAGTTCAAGGAGACATGGCAATGATTTTTATTCCCTCCACTGGATTCTGCAGTAAAATATGCCACTGTTACATCTTCTACCTGACACATACCTAACCTCTTCCAGAGCAGCAAGCATTCTCTCTTAAAGTTGCCTGGTTTAATTTAACACATGCGCTCACACAAACACACACTAGTTAACTAAAGTGTGCCCCATACAATCTTCTTCCTTTCCCAATGTAGAAGGTTCCTTAGAGAAAAGGTCGGGTGTCACTGAGGCTCCCTGCCACCACTGAATAGCAGCAGACCAGTGATACCAGAGTCACAAAGGCCTACTCAAGCCTCAAAGGCAGAGCAAGCCCTGGGCCACTTGCTCTCCCTTATTCCTCCTTTTCCCCCTGGGGCTGGGCTGGGGCTGGGCGGGTGTAGCGGAGAGCAGACACAATTGCTGGCTTCTTTGGTGCCTTTCTTTCCCTCCTCGGTGCTTTTCCCATCCCTGCCCACTTGCCCCATTGTCTTCCTTGGACACGCAGTCAGGGCATGACTAAACCTCAGCGGGAGGCCAAGGGAAGCACAGGGTGACCTCTGCCTGCCTCCAAGCTCTGTTGCTTACACTTTCTCTCTCCCCCCCCCACACCCCTGCACCCCAAGGAGCAAAAACCTTCCTCAGCCAGTACCCCCCCCCCAAAAAAAACCCCACGATGCCCTTTCTTCATCCCTAACTTGCTCACGACCCGCCCTTAAACACCAGACGCTGCTCGCCATTTCGCAGGCCTCCGGGCACCTTTCCCGGGGAGGGCTGTGTGAAACCGGGACCCCCCCCCCGGGGGTGAACTGAGGAGGTTGCGAACGGAGGGAAAGCGGGGACGACCTAAGCGCTTTCCCCCGAGGCTCTGTTAGGCCCGCAAGCCCGCCTTTTTTCTACGCGGGCTCCAACCTCCTCACAGCAAACAGCCGTCTGGTTTTTTCCCTCTCCCCGAGGTAAATCTCTTGAGCTCGCGGCCTGCTTTCAGCGACGGGAGCTAGACTGAGATATACCCCGCCAGAGCCATAGGCGAGGCGAGCGTGGTGTTGGGCCACTTCACTCGCTCTAACTGGGGGAGGCGGCGGAAACGTGTTAATTTACGTAGGCCGTGGGTGGTGGTGGGGGGAGAGGAAGGCCTCAGAGAACTGCTTTTCAGGACATGGCTGTCCCCTCACGCAGAACAGATATGTAGGCGCCCTCGCAACCTCTTGCTGGAAGTGACTCCGGCCCTGCGCCCTGAGCGTCTCTTTCGGTCTTCGGGTGGTCATTGAGGGATTCAGACGGCCGCTTCCTTCGTTGTTTCCCGCCGCCTACCTCCCCCACCAAAGCCCTGACGGCTTCCACCATCATCTCCCTTGAACGCCTTTCTCCACCTGCGCTCTAGGAAGGCCAAATAACTACCCCAGCAAGCCAAAGCGGACTCTCCAACCCCCGTTTAGTCTTAAGCCCGGCCGGCGCTCGCTTCTTCAGAAAGGGCCGTGAGCACCGTTGAGCAGAAGGGGGCGCCAGCCAGCGCAAGAACCCGGGATCGGCTGTCCAGGTCTCTGAGGTTGCCTTTGGCTGGAGGCTTGGCTAGAAGGGCGGCCAGCCGTCTTCGCCTTCCCTGACAGAAAAAAAAAACGAGGATTCGTTTCTCTTTCTCCCGCCAAACCCACGCCTGGCTCGCTTTTGTTCCCGGGAGGGCTACTAAGGCTCTGCTATAGGCAAAGAAAGGTGACTAAATTCTGGCGACGTTAAGGATGAATTGGCTAGCTAGCCCGGGCGGTGCTCAGAATACCGAAGGGAGGCTTGTAGCACCATTTTTAAGTAACCCCTTTTTATTCAAATGCCTACGCTTTTGGTTTAGCCTCTTCGTTCTTATTTTTTATTTTGCCACCATACGTAGATTAACAGAGTCTGGTCCTACAGTAAAGGGACCTGCCATCCACAGGCCAGCCTAAAAACAGACAAGGCGACTTGCTTTTAAACTGGTTGGGCCACATTCGTCACAAAGAAAAGGGGGAAACTTCGGTCTCCCTCGGGGGGGGGGGAGAGAGAGAGAAAGGGCGTCTTTTGAGGAAACAACAAGAGATCAAGCCTTGCGGGGCATCTCCGAGGAACGCGCCGTAGCCTTCGCAACACAGGCTGCGAAATGGACAAACTACCAGGCGGCGCAGGCGCAGTACGTTAAACACGGGGCCAAGGGATACTTGTAGCTTCTCCGCCGGGCTCGGAGTGGTCTGGCAGGCGAACGGCAAGGAACCTTCCCCAAGGTGGGTTGGGGGGGGGGGGTTAAAAAAAAAGAAGGAGGAAATATTCAGCCACCCATTAACTTCTCTGCTTGAAAAGAAAAGGGAGGGGAAAAAAGGGACAATTCGGAGATGGCCCATTAAAGCTCACATGAGCCGCTATAAACAAATATCGGAAGGTTTTTAAAGGGTATCAATACGTGTGCGCGCGCTCGCATATTTGCCGCGTCTAAACTTTGGCGAAGTTTATCAACATCTTGGCGATGTAGAGAATGAAAGAGAAGTGCGGGTGAGAAGGAATTGAAGGGGGTAAAACCAAGCTCCCGGTTTCTTTCCTGGAGCACAACAACAACAAAACTCCCCTATTTTGCTTCCGCTTTAACAAAATAATGACTCATTGGGAAAATGGGGCATAAATCTTCATTTTGGACGCAATTAAAGTGTTGATTTCATTCATGCCCCTAAGCGGTTCTTGTAATTTGCTCAAATAGCTTTATGTACCAAGCACGCTGAAGCTTTTAGAAACCTATTTTCTCGTTAGACTTGTTGGGTTACAATTTTGATTCCACAACAGCCCTCTTCAACTGCAGCCCGTGTTTTTAGCGATGTCTACCGGGGCCCACGAGACCCCCCCACCAAACCGCAGCCACCCTCCTTCCAAGGTCTAAAAAGTCAGCAGAGACCACTGCCAGCCCACCCATGTATACATGCAGGGAATGACAAGCAAAATTACAACCGACTTACAAATCTTCCATTGCTCATTGAATACTTTTCAAAAAACGGGCATTTTGTCCGAGAGCTTCATAAAAAATCTCATGGCTGCGATCAACACGTTGCTTCATCTTCTGTACCATCCCCAGGAACGGACACCAGCCACCAAAAAGAGGGAGCAGCAGATGAGGAGCACCTTGGACCGAACTGAGGCATAAAATCGCCTTAACCAAGCCAACAACATTCTGATCAATGCCTTCTCAAAACAAGAGCTCTGCCTGCTTTGATTCCCCGCAAAACCAAACAAAAAGTCTGTCTAGAGCTACAGTCCAATGGCTTTCAGAAATCTCCAACATAACAGATCATAAAGAAGGAAGAAAGTGGGACGGGGGTTGGAATCTGTTTCTTTTCAAAGGAAGCAGTAATTGCAACTAAACCACCGGCATTGCCCATTATTGTCACCTTCCGCAACGCACTCCAGGACAACGGCCAATAATTGTAGTGTTAAGGAGCATTGATTAGTTAATATCACTTCTCCGTTTTAAACCAAAATGATACTTTTGTTTTCCTTTCAAAAGAAAAAACACACACACCTTATTCCAGTCAAGCAAGAGTTCAGGCTTGAGCACGGGGAAACCAGGTGAAGTTGGAAGATTCAGTTGCCCCCCCCCCCCGCATAGATTGCGCAGGGCCTACTCTTAAGACTATTCAGATACCCCAACTAATGGGGCAGCCAAAGAGGCAGAAATGACACAGAGCAACCGCAACATCATTCTTTTCCTCACTATCTCTTGCTGCTTCTCCTGATTTTATTATTTCTTTTTCTGCTAAATCCAATAAAGCCCAATGCCCTTTCAGCAGGCAATCTTCCTACAAAGCAATGCTCACTGAGGTCTAAAAGCGTTTGGCCAAGGATAACTGACAAGACAGGCTAATGAACCGTAGAGACAGGAAGAAAATAGCCAACGTTTGCTAGATTTCAAACCTTCTCTTGTCTTCTTTCCCCAGACCACCAATCTCGGATTTGACTCTTCCTCTCTTTCCACCCCACCCCCGCCATCCCTTTCTAACATCTCTTTACCCGGAAGCCCCCACGATTCACAAGTAGAGCCTTCTATTGTCATTAAAAAAAAGGGAGTAAATAAAATAAAGACAAAAATTAAAAGCGACAAGGAGCAGGTCAAGTTTGAAGGCAATGCCTTTACAAGCTCATTC
Source organism: Diadophis punctatus similis (assembly GCA_023053685.1). NCBI lineage: Eukaryota > Metazoa > Chordata > Lepidosauria > Squamata > Dipsadidae > Diadophis > Diadophis punctatus. The sequence goes on from JALIGW010000001.1 coordinate 157,201,166, forward strand.
CGCCAGGTCGAATCCCGGAGCAATACTTAATGAAGTAATAATAGCCACATTATTCAAAAATTTTCATTTCGATGGAAATTTATCCAAAAGAGACTTAATCATATGCAAATAATAAAAGGGGGCGTAGTGACCCGGCAAACGATCTGCATACAGATTTGCACAGCAACTGCGAAGCTGGAGATGACCATACCTGATCTGTTAGGTTTGCTGATCTCGTTATGTCTTCGCTGTCTGATTTTGATCCGCCTTCTCTATCGTCTATCACCAAATCGATTGGCATTTTCCCTTTCAAACAGCTAATGTACCGGTGGCAGAAATTGTCACACAATTCGTGTACCTGCATTATGACAAAGGTAACAACACCAAAATATAATCAAGGGCATGTTAAGTGAAATTGACAAGAGCAATCAATTCCCTTCCCCCCCTCGCCTGACATCAGAAGTTCTAAATAGGGGGAAACAGACTGCAATTATCCCCCTGAGACGCATTCAGAATTAAGAAGAACTTTCTTTTTCTGGCAAAATAGAGATATCCCAGAAAATTGACAGTGACAAGATGATTCACAGCCTACAACATATTCAACACCCGTGTTAAATCCATCTGCTCTCAGAACTGTGACTATTAGTGAGGTAGCCTGCATGGGTGACATTTAAGGTAAACTGTTTAATGTTACCCCTATATCACCACAAGCCTTTTCCCAAGGAGTCTGTGGACACAAAGGATCCCTTGCTCCAATTGTACAAAAAGTCGAACGCTCTAAAAGTACATGAATCCACGACTTCACATTCTGAGCTGCTCTAATGTTTTTCCCCACTGCGAACAGGCCCATGTTAACCATTTATTGCAAAGCACAAGCAGGCCACTTGCTACCGTTAGGGGGAAAAATGTCTAAAATGGCCCAATTCACCCCCCCACCCCTTTCTTTATTGTATGTATAAATATCTCATATATTCCAATATTCCAGGAGGCTCTGAAATGTTTCTAGTCCAGTCCTACTTTGAAATGTGCTTGGATTCCATAATATTATTATTATTAGTAGTAGTAGTAGAACACATATTCAAGATTGATCTGATGACTGCCTTCTTGGGAAAAGGAAGGAGTAGCCCCCACAAAAGAAACAAGAAGCTGACACATCTAGCAACTCTGGCTTGTTTCTGCAAAATGTTGCAGGACAAACTGTGCCCTGTGTGTGACCCTGCAGATGGCTCTTTAAAAGAAAGGGGGGAAAGGGGGGGGACCCTGAAAAACTAACAGAAAACTAAACTAAAGTACCTGGATAGAAATAGCTATCCTACAGGGAAGAAGCACAAGCCGAAAGACAAGCATCCTTCTAAAATATTATCCAATGCATTTGTGCAAAGGTAGTAAAAAGAGATACAAGGGCCAGGGCATTAGTGATCCAGATTTTTAGTGGCTGAAATTGTAATTAAACTGCAATGAGAAATGGATGCCATGATTGGTTTTGACACTAATTACCAAAAGGAAAGACATTTATAGAAATTCTGCTGTAGCTTCAGCTTTATGAAATATTATTAGGTAGGGGGTGAGGAAAAGAAAAAGAGAGAGAGTTACCTTCTCTAATTCCAACAGATGAAACCTTAATACTTGTATGGCTTGGATCATCTGTAAAAATACAAAACAATGTAAGTCTCTGATTTTAGGGCTTCTCCAATACTTCTCTTCCTGTTTAATATCCAGGAGTCACTGTATGTAGGTTCTTGTATATGCAGACATATGCCTTGATGTGTGTGAATATTTTGATTTATTACAGCAACACTAAAACTTAAAAGCCGTCTTTCTGCAGACTGTTTAACAAAAAGAAAGCTCCGATTTTTTTTTACTTTTGACCGCTGTTGCAATGAATTGGCCAAATTACACGGACCATAAATATTTCTTTAGCAAACGGTAATGTAGATAGTAATATTGCTGGTCCAGTAGAGCCAAGCAAATTTAGGAAGAAGGCTGAAGAGAATAAGTTTCCATTGCAAATGACTAATTTAATTGTTTCAGAGTCAATTTGACTCGAGATCTTTACCTCAAACTGCCATTACTCCAGGACTACCCACCGGGGTCTCTAAACGCAAAGATACCTCGAGATTTGCATAATCGCAGTTAAGATAACATGAGGCAAATGTCTCGGACACTCTCCACCCAACTTCGCTTTTGGATTGTGCTCCTGAAATGTGGTTGCCTGGACCTCAAAAAAAAATCCCCAGCTCGGGTTTTTTTTTTTTTGCTTTTTTTTTAAACTATAGTACCCACCACCCCCATTCTGGGGAAAAAGAAAGGGGGAAAACTTGCCTGTTAAGAAAACAGGGAAAACACGTATGTCGGGGAGACGTATCTGAACTCTTACCAAGTTATCCAGTTCGGGGTTAGAAGAAAATAAGGGTTTTTCTGCTCGTATCTAGACACGGGGTAGAAAAGTCCGGTGCGAAGGGATTAAAAAAAAAGAAGAAGAAAGAAAAAGCAGTTTGAGAGACCGAGACAATTCGGTTGTATCGCGCGTCGTTACCCTTGCTACATTACATCGCACCCCCTCCCCATACAACCACCCCCCAACAAACCCACCCCCAAAACTGCTAGGCTTAGCCGAAAGACTCAAGCAAAGGTGCCCAGCGCGCTTGCCAAGCCTGCCGGACAGCTGTCTGCTGCGCCTCCAGGCCCCTTGCACCAGCAGCGACCCAGAAGTTGGCAGTCTTCTTGGGAAAGTGGCCAGGGGGGGCGGAGGGGGGGTAATAGAAGCCCTAGGGCGACCCTTCAAGTCAATATGTGGGCCGGAGGGCTGCCCTCTCTTCCGGAGAGGAGTGGGTGGGGGGGAGCCGGAGCGAGAGGGAATGAATCGAGGGGCTGCGAGGAATGAAGGCAAGGCGACAAGGGCTAGGAGGAGGCGGGTGAACCGTCCTCGTTCTTTTCCCGGGAGGGTCGCCCAGGCCCCCGGGGGAAGCGCGCCATGGATCAAGGGGCCCTAGGATCGCTGGTTGCTGACCTGTTTCGCGAACACGGCTATATCTTCGTTGAAAGATTCGGAAGAACAAACGTCGCCTCCCGCTACCCCGGGCTCCCGGGGCGTGCACGTCGCTAGTTCACATTTCTCAAAAATCAGTGCTAAGAGTGGGAAGAGGGGATGTCTGAAATGAGGGGGGAAAAGAAGGGTAAGAGTCACCAAAGCACAAGATCCCCGTGACCCGAGCGGGGCTCCAGGAGGCCGGGCTTCGGGCAAAGCCTGGTCTCCGTCGGGTTAGAAACCCCCCTCCTTGCAAGTGAACTTTCCAGCCCCGCGCGCTCCAACGCGCCCTAGCCCTGCACAGCCCGCTCTCCTCCCCTGCGGAACCAGAAACCTGGATCCGAGCCCTGGTACCCAGTCTGGGTTGGCCATCTGAAGGCTGGTCAGAGGACCTGAGCAGCGTTAGCTAAGGCTATTAACCAAATGGATTTAGCAGCCATTTTGAATCCACTTCCCGCCCCCCCTCCAGCTTTGCCCCCCACCCCACCCCCACATGCACTTTAGTTCTGGGGTAGGGAATGAGAAATTAGCCTTGGGATTTATTGTAATTGTTTTCAGGGGGAGAGGGTTAAAGAAAGGTACTTGGGTAAGCTAAATTGTCAAAGTTTCCCCATGGGGTGGGTGGGGAGGGGGAGACAGAAATAAAGGTTCCCTGAAAGGAATTTGAACTGTTTATATGTGGATCACCAGCTCTTCCTCCCAGTTGGATCTGGAGATTATGTTTTTTCCTTCACAAACTCAGTAAGGTAATGCGGACTTATTATTGGATGGAGCATGTGAAGGTACACTGCGGAACTAGTGACTTTTCACATTTTAAACTTCATTTTTAAGGCCTTGCTAGGTTATTATTCACTAAGTCAACACCGTGCTCCTTTCATCTGCACGTTTCCCATTCACCTTCCCTTCTAACCTCTTTGGGGCTGCAAGAACTGAAAGTAATCGAAAGGCAAAAGGGGGGAAAGTGTGGTAGTTAAATATGCAGCATTTCTTCAGATTCCCCGCAAATAGCAGTGGTGACTGCAAAAGGCAAATTCATCCGAAGTTATACTCGAGGAATAAGTTAAGCTGCACACTTAAACAAAAAAATTTTTTTTAAAAAAAATCCCACATCAGAGAAGCTCCAAACCTTATCTAAACTCAATTTGGGGGAGGGGGTGTAGGAGGAATTGTGCAATTAGTCCAGAAGAGCTCCTTTTAAATTTGAATTTAAAGGAAGCTGTCAAGTTGTTCTTTAAAAAGTCTTATAAAAGTATAGGAAGGGGAAAAGAAAACTTATTTTATTTCTGTATAAATGTAATGAATACATGAATGCATATTTCTTAATACTTCGTAAAAATATCTACTTTCAGAGAAACTTCTGTTTTTATTTATTTTATTTTATTTACTTTCTACCATAAAGTCTGTCTGTCTTTCTTTCTTTCTTTCTTTCTTTCTTTCTTTCTTTCTTTCTTTCTTTCTTTCTTTCTTTCTTTCTTTCTTTCTTTCTTTTTTTCTTTTCTCTCTCTCATTCTCTCTCTCCACTTTTCACACGACTTTACACAGCTTATTGCCAAAAGTTGTAGCCTAAACAACCAAAGGACAGTTTCAATCCCGCCTTCAACATATTTGAAGTTGCTATTAAAAAAAATGGGGAGAAGGGTCTTTCTTTCTTTCTGCACAATACTTCCCAGCTCTTAGGGGGAGGGGAGGCAGTCTAAATTTTGCAAAGTGACAAAGTGGCATTTTCTTTCCAAAACAATTATTTTCTTTGAATGGGAGGGGATGGATTTTTATTTGAGGTTCAACAGAGGTTAGCAAGAGCAGAGCACCACAGTAAAGGACTCCCACCGTGGCACATTCACCCCCATTCTACAGCTTTCCTAGTTTGAGACTAGGCTCTGCAGTGGGCAATGAGCTCCATTTGGCCCTGATCACTGGGTAGATAAGGGTGGTGGGGGGAAAAGAAGAAGAACCAGGGAGGAAGCAGCACATTTTCCGGAGAATAAAACTGATGCTAGCTGTACCTACCCATAAATTGCATCTTTATCTCTCTTTAAAGCGTCATTGACAGAGGAACCCATGCTGGGGGGCATGGCGTTGGTGTGAGCTGTGTGCGGGTATTGATGGGAGTGAAGCGGAGGACCATGGTTCAGGTGGTGGACAGGCGGCATGGATCTGGCGGCATGGGGGTCCCCATACATGGTGCTCGGAATCCCCACTCCATCCATCCCACCGTAATGGGGTAAATCGTCGTACTGCATAATAAACAGGAGGGAAAAGGGGGAAAAGGGGGTCAAAAGGAAGGCTGGTTCCGAAGTGCAGTTTATGCAGGGGTGGGGAGAAGAGAGGAAGCAACTTTGTGTGCCAGGGAGTTGAGTTGGGAAGAATGACTTGTAAGTTAGGGGAGATGGCACCAAACCAGACAACAGGAAAAGGCCTGGATTTAAGCGTGAGGGTTTTCACTCCCCCCACCTTTATTATTATTATTATTTAAATATAGATGCCAATTAATTTTCCAGTAGGCCATCACAAGTATGTCCTTTCTGGCACAACAATCTTATGGAAAGGAAAAAGTTAACAGACGGCTGGTAGACTGGCTGCTTTGGAGTCCAATTCATCATAAATGCATGCTGAAAAGCTTCCCCAAGAGAAGTTAAAATGAGGACACCTATTATTAACACTTGCATTAAGATAGTCCTTCTTTATTTCTAAGAGGTTTCCCTGTGGGCATCAGTTGTGCATGCAAGCAGCCCCAAGTGGAAAAGACCTTCCCTGATGTTGCAAAGACAACCCTAAGGTGCACAAAAATAGAAAGCTCCATTTAGAATGGCTCTCAGGGAAATTTCTTGGAGATTCTTTCCTTTCTAGTCTCTTTGGGGGGAAAGGATAAGAAAAGTAAAGTTAGGGTGGGGGGTTGTTTGGGGGGGTTGTATAATTAATAAACAGAATAGTTGGAAAGCAGTCCTTCTGTTTTCAATTTAATTTTCCTATTGTTGAGAAGTCACATGCACAAATATCAGACTTCAAATATATTTGGGACAGTTCTGAGGCCCTGTATTTTCTTGAGGAACAGGCAGTGGGTTTTCTTTAACGTGTGCTATATGGTACTGTCCCTATTCTAAAGTTTCATCTGCTGACTGGCTTTGCTTCTGCTGCGGGCAACTAAACTTAAAATACTTTTCCTCCTTAGCAGCAGAAGCCGAATGTTAGAATTCCTCAGGTGAAAGGATGTGTTTATATGTGTGTCTGGGGAGGGGGGGGGTCAGGAATATCACACGTTGCCATTTCAATGTCTTAAGGACAAATATAAGTAAAGCTCTTGACACTACTTGAGCTGTAAAACTAAATGCAAGATAAACAGTCGGGTAACTTTATGGAGGATATGTTGACAAAATAGTGCCACCGAATGTATTTAAAAGTTGAATTGCCTTCTAAATACATTTTTTTTGGCTCTACTGTTCTTCAAAAAAAAATCTCAATTGTTTTGTAGTTCAGGAAACTTCATTCTGGTGAAGTTTCATATCAAAGAATTAAATAATAAATTCTATCTCTAGGTACACGTGTGTGTATAATTTTGTCTCTTGCCCTAATTGTGGGAACAACATATTAACTATGGTCCATGGACTTCTCTAAATAAATCCCCAGCACGTATGTAAACTTACAATAGTTTAAAAAGTTATTTATTATTTGTGAAGATATTATTAGCATATCCGAAAAGGCCAAAGACAAATTTAGACTCCCTAAACTGAAAGCAATATTAAAAGGACTTAAGTTCTGTTTCAAAGCTGCGTTTAGGCAGCGTTTCTTTCCACTAAATGACCAAGTGATATGAATTAACAGGACCAAGGAATTCTGAATATATATCTATCTTTAAGGAAAAGTCTGACCTAGGTCTCTCCAACTGAACCATGCAGTTATTAAAATATTTGAATTTCTCAAAACAGCGGTCTATTTTATAAAATATCTTAATTTCCTCCTTCCCCCGTGCGTTTCAGAAAATGCAAAACTCTCCCTCCGGCCCCACAACTTCTCTAAGATCCATTTTACTAAATATTATGTTACTTGGAAATTATGATTTTAAAAAAATACGTACCCTTTGCGCCATCGGCCTGCTTCTCACCCTTCCTTTTCAACTTCTAATATATCCTCTTTAGGGCCAGTGTGAAAAGAAACAAAACGCGCTCCCCCCTCCCTCCCTCCCTCCCTCCCACCCCCAAAATAAAAGGAATAAAGGAGAATCCTTTAAAGTCGCCAGTCGCTTGAGCAGCCGATCGGGAGAGTCTTCAGCCAGATGGACCTCAGAGAAGCGGCACGAGCATTCAGCATTAAAAAAAAAAAAAAAGCGGAGGGGGAGAGAAACGCGCTCTCGCTCACTCGCTCGCTGGCTCTTCTCTCCTTTCTCCTTTTCTTCCTTTCTCTTCTTATCCTCCTGCGTCTCTCACACTCTTCCCTTCTGGTTTCCAAGACAGCGATGGGGGAGAAAGGAAATATCCTTACCCCCAAATCTGTTCTCTTTTTTTTTCAAAAAAAAAAGTGCCTCTCAAACCCAACTACCAACTCGCATGACTTTTTGCCACTCCAGCTGTCAATCAAAGGCGAGCTTGTCAAGGTGGTGAATGAATGATGAGACTCCGCTGTGTGTGCTTCCAACTGGTCAGGACACCTCAAATGTTAACATCAAAAGCATAAGAGGTCTAAAAGCTTCCTTTCTTCCTTTTTTTTCCTCCTCCTTCTCCTCCTCCTCCTCCTCCTCCTCTCCCCCTTTCTCTTTCTCCCTCGCTTGATTCAGTCCTAATTCCTAATCAGATTTTCTCTCTCTTCCCTCCGAGCAATTGGAGAAGCCTAGAGGAAGAAGCTTAAAAAAAAAAAAAAGGCCGTCTGAGTTTGCCTTAAAGGAGCCACGATCGATGCTGCCTGCTGCAAGTCCCCTGCGCGTGTGTAAAGTGTGTGTTGCACACAGGCGGAGAGGTGGATTTGGACCAGAATGCTGGAACCCGGAAGTAGTGGTGGCCATAACAGGTCGCGTCTTACACAATGCAGCGGGCTGCATCAACTAAGCTCGTAGCGCAGGGGTGGGTTGGGTGAGCCGCAAGGCAAGAAAGAGCGGCTGGGAAGAGCTGCGCGGAGAGGCTTCCCCATTAACAAAACACACACACACACACACAGAGAGAGAGAGAGAGAGAGAGGAACGCTGGCTCTTTCTCTCTCGCGCGCGCGCTGGCTAAAAGAAGCGAACAATGAGCCTAGCCTCGGAGCGCAATTCGGAAGAGTTCCAGCCTCTCTTCCCTTCCCTTCCCGCTTCTTGGCTTCTTTAGCGGTGCAAAAGACGAGCGAAAAAGGGGGCTGCCGTCGCCGTTCAAAAGGGGGGGGGTTGTTTCTTTTTAAACCCACCGCAGTGTGGGTTTCTTTGGCCCGAGTGTGCGTGTGTTTGAAAGAGAAGCGGGGTGGGGGGGGGGAAAGAGAGTGAGTTGTACCGGAGATCTTGTTTTCCTCGCCGGCGCCTTCGCCGTTTTTTTTTTTTTTTTTAGTGTTTCTTCCTTTCCTTTACAACGCCCACCGTAGCAGGCTTTCTTCCTTTCTCTTGTGTACTTTGTGTTTATTTTTCTTTATTTTTATGACTTCGGAGGCATCGATCGATCGTTATTCTGGTGACGCTCATCAAACGGCACCAAGGGGGGGGACTCTTCTGGACAAACACACACACACACACACACACACACACATTCGCACACACGGCAGCTGTCTAGGGTAGAAGATCACCCCTTTGTCCCTCCCCTCCCCTCGGCACCGCGTCGCATCTAGGACATATCAAGCAGCGATCCACACACACACTGTGCTGTTTAGCAACCTCGGAGGCTAGTAGTGGCCATTTCCTTTGTCTAGCCATAGGGTTTAAGTCCCGTTTGTTTTCCCCGTTCCCTAAAAAACGACAACAAGACAGAGCGCCCCGAAATCGCAAGGACTTTTCAGCGGCTTGCTTGCTTCGACTCTTGTTTTCTTTGCCCCTTATACAAAAGGGAGATCAGTTAAGGGGCAAAAAAAAAAGCCCTATTAAGGGGATGGGTCTGGGCTGATTGGCTTGCATTGAGCTTCTGTGGTCCACAGCCAGACGTTTACACAAGGAGTTGTCTCGAAACTGCAACATCTCGTCCCCTCTTCCCTCCCCCCCTCGAAGAACAGAGATCTCTGTGAGACCGAGTTTTCCCCCCGCCCCCAACAGACTCTGCTAGGTTCTCTTCCTAAGCTTTTAAAACCCCACAGAAGGGGAGGGAGGGAGGGAGAGAGAGAGAGAGCAAAAAAAAGCTCCCCCTCCGAATGTTAGAAAATGAGCTCACCCAAACCTCAGCAGGCAGCAGTGGAGGAGCCGTCGTCCAATCAGGATCTCCTCTGCGAAAGCCAGGCGAGCATTAGTTGAGGGAGAAATCAATTATCAAATAATCGATCAGCGGGGAGCTTCGATCTTCGGGGAAAGTCCTCGCGCGCGACCTATCTTGCCAGCCTCGTCCAAAGAGTGCCGAAGCTGGGAGAAGGCAGCGGAATTGTTCATTTGTGGGTCGTGCGTTAGAACTTAACTCAGCGAGATAAATAATACTAATAATTAATAGTTAATGATGAGGGTGGGTGATGTCACCGTGTCTTTCGCCCAAGGAAAACAAGAAGGGGAAGAATTGTTATAAAAGTTTCTCTCTTATTTAACTCTTGAACAGGCTTAACGCGTGAAAGCCTGGCTTCGTCTCTTCACGAAGAGAGAAAAAGCACCCACACTCCCATTTTTTCACTTCTGGCCTTTCTCTTACTTTTTATTAAAGAGATTTCCTGTGGCACCGAATAGTCCCAATAAAGCAGTCCCCGGGGACTGTGGGTATCGCAACTCAGGTCTGCCCGGGGCCTTCTTGAGCGAAGGGTATTAAAACCAGCAATCTGACAAGGAGTCTCCTCCGACCTCAAAGGGGCTGCTAGCCAGTGCAGATATCATGAAGCCAATCCGGCCTGAGTTTTGTTTTGCTATTGTTGTTCCAAATACTTTATTCGAACTGTAGAATTAAGAAAATCTGTAATCCTGGGATCTATAGTAAAGTGATGGGGCACTTTTTCGTATGCTCCGTCAATAGATTCAAATAGAAATAAAATCCCGGACAGTTTGGGCCAAACCTATTTTAGACTGAAAGTGTAACCTCTACAGAAAGAATTCGCCGTGGCGGCTGAAGCAACAGCACTCTCTAACTTTAAGCTTATCTCTCCTGCTTGCTGCCATTTATATTGGGGTTGTTGGTTTTTTTGGCCATAAAATGTGTGTTTTAAGGCTGAGGGAGGAGATCATGATTTTCCTCCCTTCCTACCCCCCCAGCCCCGAAGTGAAAGGACGTGATGTGTAACGGCAACAAATTATTGCCCTTGTATTAGCTGATGATGAAGATACCCAATAAATCTGTTTTCTTTGCTCGTAGTAAGGTTTGGTATTTGGGGAGATTGCCTACCGCTTACTTTCTCTAGAATATAAAGTGCTGCTTGGTAAGGCAACCTGAGGGCAAATGACAACCACCGCCAAGTTAGGCTTTTTTGGGGGGGGGGGGAGAAAACCAGGACATGGCATTGACAAGATCACTCCAAGAGGTGGAGGGCATGCCGCAAAATCCAGCAGTCACTGATCTATTCTTGGGGCCAGACCGACGTAGACCTGAGCCTGAAAGTGACTCAGGAGGAATTCCTGGGTACGGGTTGTCTTGGGTGGGGTGGTGGCGTGGGGTGGATGAAGGATTCCCCTATAGCCGTGACAGAAGAGAAAGCGACCCGCTGCTGCTTTTGCTAGCAAATATTATGGTCCGTCCTTTATGGTCCGTGGCAAGGAGTTTTAAACTTCCTTCCGAAAACAAAAAAACACCGGCCCAGCGCATATCCCTCCGGCTCATGTCCCAGGGAAATGACAACAGTTTTCCGAACCGCCTGCGGCGAATGAAATTTTCATCATCATCATCATCATCATCATCATCATCATCATCATCATCATCATCATCATCATCATCATCATCATCGCCTCTAAGGCTCCCCAGGTAAGGTGGTGTGAATCCCTCAAATCCTGAATAACTGGACCACAGCTCTGTTGGACCACAGTTCTGAACGGGGCTGCCCTGGTTGAGTTTACTTGACTAATCCCAAACCGTGCACTCCTTCTGCACAAAGGGGGGGGGGAGAGGGGGGGAGGGCAAGGTGCTGTTTGCTCCCTTAACCCTATCAAAGTTCCCAGGCCTCTAACAGACGAAAGTGACCCAATTGAGGTGAAAGCACTTTTACAGTGTAATTACAGTAGGACGACAAATTGTTTGCACAAAGCTCCTTCTGGATAAGGGGTTTTTTTTTTTTTTTTTTACAATTAGCAAACAGTCCCCACTGTTGAGGCTTGCTGTGAGCAATTGCGCCGTAGCCGTCTCGAGTTGCAATCTATACCGGCCATAAAAAGACTAAGCCGGGCAAGCAATTAATCATCTTATTAAAGGGCGGGAAAAGAAAACGGGCAGCTCTTTGCTAGCTCCATAACCTCCCGGAGACAATTCTGCGACCTTTTTTTTTTTTAACTTTTCCACCCCAGCGGCCCAAGCTTTTCGACTAGATGGCCTTTTTAGGAAATGCTAAGGACCCTCGGCCTCCCGCTCCCCTGCCAGCGGTGACCCCATCCAACCCCAAACCTGAGGCCCGGGGATTCACGGAAAGGCTCTTTTGGAAGACCCCCGGAGTTGAAACCCGCCCCACGGCCACGGCCCCTCTCTCCCTTCTTCCCACCCCCACCCCGGCACGTGGGAAAGGGCTGAAAAGCCTCTCGGCCATTTGGAGGCGAGCAAAGTTGATGCCGGCCGAAGGATGCGCGAAGCCCAGCTAGCCTGCTTCCCAGGCGCCGGCACACTTTGGGCTAAGGGCAAAACTCTAGCCGTTTCTCTGCCCCACTTTGCAGGGAGATGGGAAGGGGGCCCGGCCCTCCCCAAGGGGGAATTCTTCGGGGTCTCTTAATGCTGCCGACACTCCGCAGGCCTTTCCCCGAGGGGAAGAGAAGCCCCGTTGTCCGGCGGGGGCTTCTGTCCCGAGGTGATGGGGTAAAAGGTTTTCAAAAGGAGAGGAACTGAGCTTGCTCCCCAAGTGAGTGTGCCTCGGATTCCAGCTGCTTCTAGTCGGAGGCAACAGCAGCCTGAGGCGGCTCGCTCAGGATCTACTCTGGAGGAGTCACCCCAATTTCCAAAAACTCAGTCCGACGATGGGGTCCCCTGACTTCCAACTTCCCCAAAGCTGTCCTTTTCTATGCGACCATCCATGACTTCGAATGGGAGTCAAAACATGTGGGGTTGCCCTCTGGGACCGCACAGCCTTTCCCCCCCAACCCATCCACACACACACACACACACACACACACACACACACACACACACACCGCTCCGGTAGCCTAGTGGCTTTTTTTTTTTTTTTTTTGCCCTTTGCGGACCATCCGCTCCGTTTCTCCGACCCATCGGTGTTTAGATTTTAGGGCACGAAACGTGGAAAAAACAAACAGCAGAAAACAGATTTTAAACAGGGCATAAAGATAATGAAGGAATGCTGAGATAAGACTTGGAGTGATAGCAGGGACTTGACCAAAAGAGAGAGAGAGAGAGAAAGAAAAAAAAAAAGCAGAGCCAGAAAACCCTGAATGAATGGCAGCGCGAAAGAGAAAACTATTTAAAGATCCATTAGAGGGCAAAACTTGAGGAGGTGAAAAAGAAAGGAGGTTCAGCGGGGGGTGGAGGGGAGATTAAGTGAAGATGAAGCGAGTGGCCGTTCGCGAAGCGAAGACGGGACTCGGGAGAGTTAGAGATGGTTTGTTTACTGGATTCCGACTTGGGAAAACAAAGAGCCCTGGTCCAGTTCAGGAGTCAATCAGAGGTCAGGCTGGCCATTCGGGACAGTGAGGGAGGCGAAATGCTCAAGCCACTGTATTTAGTAAACACTCCGAGTGAAGCAGCCAGATCCGAAAAGAATATATATATATATATATATATATATATATATATATATATATATATATATATATATATATATATATATATATATATATATATATATATATATATATATATATATATATATATATATATATATATATATATATATCTTGCATTGTATTGTATATATATATATATATATATATATATATATATATATATATATATATATATATATATATTTGCAACACTTTGCAAAAGAACGTTTTCTTTCCAGGGCTTTAAAATGTCTGAATCTCTCTTCTCCCCCACTCACCCCCCCCAACCAGGGAGCGAATGCGGCGGGGAAAGGGTGGGGGGAGCCTGACTGATGGAGAAGGCAGACGGGGTGGGGGTGGGGGTGGGGAGACACGGACGGACCGCGTGGGTGAGGGCGTCTGAATGACCCTACAGTCAAAGCAATAAGGCTGTTCAATGTAATGACCAGGTCAGAAGTTATAGACCGCCCTTTTATTAATTAATGGAGGACTTCATAAAACATTTCTTTAAAAAAATGTTACTCCCCACCTAAAAACTTTTTGAACCCTACTGGTATAATTTACACTTAAACAGCAACCTTCTCCCCCTTCGCCGCCCCCTCCCCCCCCGGCCGCCCCCAACTGGAGAATGAGTTACTATTATTATTGGCCTGGACGTTTGTCACTTGGGGTGGGGTGAGGACACTATGCAAACCGCCCCCCCCGCCAGAGGGTTGGCCTGAAGTCAAATGGGAGAGATTGCCTGGTGGTCGCTTGTTGCTGCTGTTGTTGTTTTGTTGTTTTCCTTTAATTTCAGGAAGGGTGAAAATGTGATTGGAAGTTGCCATTCAAAGAAAGTTGAGAGGAAGCACAGATATTCAGTTTTCTGATTTTTATATATAGAAAAAGTCCCGATAGTCTCTCCCCCCCCCCACTCCCCCAGTTGAAACAGAATTGTAGAAAGCCGCTGTGACTTTTTGGAAATTATCTAACCCCCCCCCCCCCTTGACCACCTTCTTGATAGATTTAAATTTTAGGGACAGCATTGAACTTTTTTTTTTAAACAACAGAAAATTCCATGAGGGCATAACGAGGCGATAATACTACACAGCTAATAGACCAGTTCCATCTCTTGAAGTTCTCCCTTTCGGAGGGTTTTGAAGAAACCGTCTTGGGAGGATTTTGCTTTACTTTAAATCGGAGGGCTGAATATGACTGAAGATTCATCTAGTTTATAATATGTGGTGGTTGGAGCACCCCTTTTACTTTTTGTACAATAGTGATACTTCCAAACAGTGTCATCAATAATATTAATGGACTCTTCTAATAATACTAATAATTAATTAAACAAAAATACTTTCTGGAATTAAAATGCGGCTGGCTTCATTATTTTAAAACAAAACCCGCTGGATCGCCTGTTTACTTGAAGGCTTGAGCGTTTACGCCGTCTACTGGACGATGGCAAAACTACAACAGCCATTGACAAAACTTTTGGGGTTTTTTTGGGGGGGGCGGTTAGAGAGGACATTTTTACTCAGAACGTGGCTGAACGAAACCTACGAATAGTCAGTGAAAGTCAGAGATACTGTTTAAGGGGTATTCTCAGAAACCAGCCACCCAAGCTTCATTTATAATATGTCTCTTTTTTAAAAAAAACACCGCTTGAGGTAGAATTACTGAAGCCAAAGAATATACTGGTGTGCTGGGAATTATAACATGGAAACAATTAAGATTATTTCTTTTGGAGTTTATGGGCAAACCTGGCAGGGAAAGTCTCAACACACGCCCTATCTTCTCTGAATTCAACAAGATGTAACACACACACACACACACACACACACACACACACACACACACACACACACACACACATTAGTAGAGAATTGTATCCTAAGGAATATAACAAGGAATCTAAAATATATAAATAAAAAAGAATAAAACCTAGACAGAAACTGAGTGTGATGAAACTAATTATTATAAAAAGAAAAAGGCATTGGGAAATTTACTTGTGTGAGTTCATGTCCTAGTTGAAAGTTGGGGTGACCTTTATGTTCACGAATGACCACATCTTTAGGTTGAAATCTTGCTGGACTCAGTGTGTATTTTGGTTTTTCGTTTTTAATGTGGGCACCAGCAAGAGCATATTATTGTTCAATGGCATTATATCTTCATATATGTTGGGAGAAGGTGCGGTGGTGGTGGTGGTGGTGGTGGTGGTGGTGGTGGTGGTGGTGGTGGTGGTGGTGGGGATCTTGTATATTTTTAGTGGCCTTTGAAGAATAGGAAGGGTTGCTCTTACTGGGAAATCGCTAGTGAAAATATGATGGAGACGATAGCCTCTTTATATTAAAACAAGACAGAAGCACACAAGATATATTAAAGCTGGAGTTATCTGCGGTAATTTAATACAACATCAGCCAATTACTTCCTGAAATGCATCTATCCAGTTTAAATAGGGGGGGAAAAGCTGATCGCTTGAAATACATTCTGGGAAATTATGAAAAATTGAAAGGTGACTTTGGGGGGAGAAAGGAAAAGGGTGAGATTAAAAACGATACTCTCCATGGGGCCTCTCTTTTCTCCAAATAATTTCACCTGCCCAGGACAAGGTGAAAATTTTCCCCCTACAATAAAACAGAAACTTAATATGGTTTTCAAATGTGCCCTTCCACCAAATAATTTATGTTGGTTAATACACTGTATTCATAAGGGGAGGAATGTTTCCCTACAGTTTTTTTTAATTAAAAAGGGGGAAAGTGACTTAAATTTATTCTTGTGCCAATCTACATTACAAAATAGCTTTAAAGGGAAAGTAAATTATCCTTTAAAAAACAAAACCCAACGTCAAACATTTATACTTCAGCCTGGTAGACGAACCTTCCTTCCATTCTGTAAGACTTCACTCCCAGCTAAGGGAATTTGAAGTTGTAATAACTGTGTGAGCAATTCAAGTACATTTGAATTTGGGTTATTGTATTTTTTAAAAATGCAATGAAATTCCAATTCTATAAATTCTTAGACATTTGTACATATACACATATATAGAGAGAGTAACCTCAGAATCACTAATATCTCTTTGGATTTAATCCATCTCAAGTGCCTTTTTAAAATTAAAAGTATTTAATCAGCTGTAATTTCTAACTACCAGTGCAGAACAACCAATACAGATTCCTTTTTAAAGGTTTTAGGTATTGGATATACAAAGACGTTTTGAGGATAATCCATGGACTTGTGGTGTGTGTGTGTGTGTGTGTGTGTGTGTGTGTGTGTGTGTGTGTGTGTGTGTGTGTGTGTGTTTTACCCATCAACAAGGAACTTTAATTTTCTAACTCCTCAGAATCTAAACTCAGAAGTAGGGTCTGTTGAGTTCCATAGGGGGAAAAAAACTCTGAAATATTACTAATTTTGATTTGAATATATCAAAATATATATTGCCTAAGTTGTTGTTGTTGTTGTTGTTTTGTTCGGTCAGTCATATATTGTCTGATGCATTATTTATTTTATGACCTGATAGGGACGGGGGGGGGGGGGGAGGCTAAAATTTCATTAGTGCCAGAGTCTGTTCAGAAGTTACTTTATAGCAACATTGAACCCAAGGTATCAATCACAAGAATGAGACTTAAGGCAGCATGTGATTTTAAAGGTAAGGGGTGAAGAAGATCCATATGTTCTTTTCTTCCCATTGTCAGTCCTAAACATCTACTAACAGGGCAAGTCCCACAGACACTGCAACCCCCTCCCCCACTTTCTTCCTGGAAATGCCAATTCGCTTCACTTGTTTTTTTGATGGGATGGGGCAGAACGTAAGTCTGGGTGGCTGACCATTGCTGCACCCAGCCACCCCTCCTCCAGGCACACAAACTTGTGTTTGAGCCTGGAGCAGAAGCCCCTGGTATGCATAAGGATTGTGGCTGGGGAGGAATGTTCCTTGGGATGTGGAGTGAGGTAAATAGCCACAGCAAATTTGCTTTGCTCTACCTGGTCCTGGTGTATGAAAAGTCACTGTTCTTCCAATGAAATTGTCCACTGTAGAAGGGGCAGGGTCAAGAAAGACAATAATGACTGATTACAGTGTTTACTTATCCAAACTAGCAGTTACTATTACCCCCACGGTGGTCTCTGACCCAGACCATCTCAAAATCATTGCCCATAAGCCTCTTTCTTAGGGGCTACACCACTGAATATGGGCAAGAATTTATACCTGTTTTCTTCTTCTTCTTCTTCTTCTTCTTCTTCTTCTTCTTCTTCTTCTTCTTCTTCTTCTTCTTCTTCTTCTTCTTCTTCTTCTTCTTCTTCTTCTTCTTCTTCTTCTTCTTCTTCTTCTTCTTCTCCTTCTCCTTCTTCTTTTTCTCCTTCTCCTTCTCCTTCTTCTTTTTCTCCTTCTCCTTCTCCTTCTCCTTCTCCTTCTCCTTCTCCTTCTCCTTCTCCTTCTCCTCCCCCTTCCTCCCTTCCTCCCTTCCTCCTTCTCCTTCTCCTTCTCCTCCTTCCTTCTTTCCTTCCTTCTTTCCTTCCTTCTTTCCTTCTTCTTCCTTCTTCCTTCTTCTTCCTTCTTCTTCCTTCTTCTTCTTTCAGAATCAGGTCATTTCTAATATTCCCTCTACTCCTCTTATCTTACCCTAATTTATTTCTTGATTTGTGGAAGAGATTGCTTCATCTAGCTGGAGAAACTCAAAGGAAGTGTCATAAGATAATCTTCTGGAATGGGGACATTGGAGAAACTGACTGGGGAAGATGCAGTGGCTTTGGAAATAGCTATAGAAGGGCGGGCTGGAATTGGGAGTTTCAATGAAAACAATTCAATCACAGGCAGAGTTACATCCGTAGTCGATTTTAATTTGTTTCCCAGCAATCCTGTGATCATTTTAACACTTTCCCCCCTCAACATGTTTGTTGATCCCAAATGCCTGAACCAGCCCTACTGAATCAGATAGGTTTCTCTGCCATTGCTAAAATGGCTTGTAATTTAACCATCTCCCCCCATTGTTTGTCTCTTTGCTTCCTCAGAGGTAGAAAAGTTTCTTCAATTGTTACTTATTTAGCAAAGTAAAAAGAGGTAGAAGAATATTGTAAAAAGGGGATATGAGTGTAGGCAGAGAACTGCTGATGTACAGAAGCCCAAACCACAACATCCCATAAAACTCACTCAGGGAAAAGGCCCCAAGAGGTTTGGGGGCATCATAATCAGCAGGCCTTCTCATAAATCCATTTCATTTAATCCGGCAGGAATTATTTTCTAAACCTTCAGATTATATATTTAGAGAGCCCTTAAAAAACAGTTTCTTAAGTGCAGCGAAGTTTGATTCTTTGTTGCCCCAAATAAGCAGAGCCACTTGAAAGCCAGCACATCAAATGGGGCTTGGGAGTCCCTTGATGGGTATGAGATAAAAACTCTTTTGGAGATTAAAAAAAAAAGCCAACAAGGCAGAATGTTATTTTAAACTGTGATTTTTTTTAAAAAAAGAACAACATTTGCAACTCTTTAGTTGCACTCTTGTCTAACTCAGCCCAAATAAGCCCAGGGTCCTGGAGATTACAGAGCTGCTCAGTAAACTTTGACAGGTTTATTCCTAAATTAATGTTTAGGAGAACAGTCCCCTTAACTGGTTTGCAGATCAAGCTGGGAACTAGCCATTATCAGAGATAAGTATGATGGGATCACCTCGGGCAGTATATTAATTAAGGCCAATTCAGCGGAGTCTCACTGAAGTCAGTGGGCCTTCTGCACCAGGAAATATCTTTCAGATAAAAATCAGTCAGCTCAAATAGGTGGCGGTTCATCTCAAATATGCAGCCTGGGAGGTAAATTCCAAGGCAGTATCTCTGTTTCCAAAGTGGGAAGAAAGATGCAGGAAGCAACCCTAGGCACCGTTTCCCAGGAGTAAGCCCTACTGAAACACAGCGGGCAGTTAACTCGGAACAAACAAGCAGAGGAAAGCGGTGCTGGCTTTCTGCTATGTTGGGAGAGGAGAACCAGGGGTGGGTGGGGGTGGGGGGGTGAGATTCCCAATCGCGTTCCCTCCTCCTCTTCATTGCATATCAATAGAGGACACCCTGGGTGGACGCTGCAGTGAGTCCAGTAGGACTAACTTTCAAGGAAATGTGGTGGGTACCCCAACCTTTGATCCTGGGACTGAATTCCTCCCCTATGTAAGGAAAAACAAAACACCCAGGCAGCCGCTCTGAGAAATCCTCACTTTTATTCCACTCAGCGGCAAAATCAAGAAAAGGGGGCGGTGTTTTGTCACCCGCCGAGGCTATTATTTCAGGTGTGCTAATGGGATTAGAGGCGTGCGAAAAAATGTGAGGGCGCGCAGGATTTTGTCGTGCAGGTACCAGCACGGTATCTACACACACACAGACACACACACACACACACGTATTCCCCCCCCCTCTCTCTCTCTCTCACACACACACACACACACACACACACACACACTTCCCCGGCTGGGTTTTGGTTACACACACATCTAGATAACATTTCAATGTGTCCCAGATCCAGATATTCAGAATGAAGGCACCGGTTTCACCAGCCGCGAGGCGGAGGGGTGCGAAAAGCCACTGCCGTCGGACGAGCCAGAACCGAAGCGAGACTTTAAAAAAGAAAAGAAAAGAAGAAGCCCCCGCAGGAGCCCCCGCCCGGAAAGCAGAGTCTGGGGAGCGGAGGGAGCGGGTGACTGGAGGGAGGAAGAAGAGAAGGGCCAAGTGTCTGGGTGTGAAAGAGCTCACGATCTTCAAAGGCAGAGGAGATGGAGAGCGCAGCCTTCAAGCAGAGGGCTCGACGGAGCCAACAAATGGCCGCGATCAAGCGCGCCGAGATGGGGCCCTGAAGCAAGGCGGAGGCGCAGGTCCGTTCTCAAAGGCGGGTACCGTGGTCTGTGCGGTCGCCGCATTACCAAAGTCTTTCGCATAATTGCATATTGACTTTAGCAAACGGAGCCACCCAGTGATTTGAACATCGATCTTTTCCCCATCCGCAAACAACCCCGCTGCCACGCGAAGGGCTGTCATGTGAGGTTTCCTGCCTCTCTCTCTCTCCCTCTCCCCCCAACTTCTCAGCAAAATTCCTAAATAAAGTTGCTCAACTCGTATATTAAGTGAAAAGTTGCGCGAAGGGCCGGTGGCTGCGGCAAACAACTCTAAAACATCAGTCCGTTGGGTTAGTCGGTTCTAGACTAAAGTTCCTAATGAACTTGCTGGAATAGTACGACTTCAGCAACAGAGTGGTCAATGCCTGGAATGCACTACCTGACTCTGTGGTTTCTTCCCCAAACCCCCAAAACTTTAACCTTAGACTGTCTACTGTCAACCTCACCCCCATTCCAAAGAGGTCTGTAAGGGGCGTGCATAAGCGCACCAGCGTGCCTACCGTCCCTGTCCTAATGTCCACTTTTATTCATATCCATTTCTTGTATTCATAATCATGTTTATACTTATATCTGTTATCTAATACATGCTTGACGAAATAAAATATAAATAAATAAATAAATAAATAAATAAATAAATAAATAAATAAATAAATAAAATAGTAAGGAAGCAAAGATGATAATAAGGACTTTTGCTTGTGTCAAGGTGTCACAAGATTGATCTTGCTGCTTGTTGCAATGGACTAATATCCTAATATCGCTAATCTTAAAAGAAAAAGTAACCATATGATATGTGCTTAAGTTGAGTGTTACCCTGGTATAAGTTAGGATGAGGGACGATGGGGATGGTTGCCCCAATTCCCCCAAAGCATTGTACCTCTATTTATAGAATTTATGAAAGGAATTTTACCAAAAGTTTCACTGGATTTTTGGCAAATTCTGACAACCTCTAGCTGACAGCATAGTTAACACAGTAAATAACATTTGAAGTAGTTAAACTACCACTACTTTAAAGTAATTAAACTACTACTTTAACACATTAGTTAAAATCCAACACTATTAACTGCATGGCAGTTCTCTGTGTAGCATAGCTACCACATTTGGCCAAAACATTCTTTGTGGCCATCTGACGGTTGTCCAGATTTTGACAGCTTCAAATGTGGTAGCCTGACCATATAGCAATGTGTTCATCTATAGACCATCTGAATTGACATGTAGCCGAGGAGCATCTTAGCCAGATATGTAGGTACAGGTAGTCCTTGATTTACGACCCCAATTGAGCCCAACATTTCTGTTGTTCAATGAGACATTTGTCAAGTGAGTTTTGCCCCATATTGCAACCTTTCTTGCCACAGTTGTTAAGTGAAGCAGTGCCGTTGATTAGTTAGTCACCCAGTTGTTAAGTGAATCTGGCTTCCCCATTGACTTATCATTGCTTATCAGAAGGTTGCATGATCCCGAGATACTGTGACCGTCATAAATATGAACCAGTTGCCAAGGGAATTGTGATCACATGATCACGGGGATGCTGCAAAGGTTGTAACTGGGAAAAACAATCGTAAGTCACTTTTTTAAAGTGCCATTGTAACTTTGAACAGTCACTAAATGAACTGTTGTAAATTGAGGACCACCTGCATTTGTACATTACTAATCTGAATGACTAGCCTGCATTTGATGAGAACCCAGACATGTTTGATTGCTAATCCTTAGGTAGGACATCTGCAGACTTAAACACATTACAAATCTAGCCAGTATTGTTGAGCTCAGTGGGTTTTATTACAAATAAGCTTTGCAATTCCTGCATTTTCTTTGCTTTCCGTCTGAGAATCTCTTATGCTATAGATGATTATAGGCTGAAAGAAAAAAAATCCATGGTGATATTTATGAGTAGTAGACCTGTTTTTTTTTCTTTCCACAACTTAGTGCTTAATACTTTCAACTGGAAGATAGACAGAAATCAAGTGACTGGCAATCATCACCACCCTCTCATTGCCGAATGAGGGAAAAGTGAGAAAGAAATATAAATATAAATATATATATATATATATATATATATATATATATATATATATATATATATATATATATATATATATATATATATATATATATATATATATATATATATATATATATATTTAATGTCCTACCTTTTCTGTAGGAGTTCAAGGCATCAAACATGATTTCCTCACTTCTTTCTTTAGAACAATCCTGTGAGGTACCGTAGTTTAGACCAGGGGTCTCCAACCTTGGCAACTTTAAGACTTGTGGACTTCAACTCCCAGAATTCCTCAGCCAGTGCATGCTGGCTGAAGAATTCTGGGAGTTGAAGTCCACAAGTCTTAAAGTTGCCAAGGTTGGAGACCCCTGGTTTAGACTGAGACATAGTGACGGACTCAATAGCTTCCTGGCCAAGCATGGATTGGAAACTGAGCATGCCCAGTCCAAATTAACGCTTATAATATCTATAATTTTGAGAGACTTCCGGTTTGGAGCGCTTCATCGCGGACGTCCCTCGTTGGACGCCTTTCCGATCTTTGTTAAAAGCCGCCAGAACAGCTGTCTGGCGGCTTTGAAATCTCTTCCCCGGGCAAAGGGGAGAGATGAGAGCCTGACAGGTGGGGTAGAGCCCCCCCAGCGCCCTAGGAGCCATCTGGTAGGGCGCGAAGGGAGAGCTCCCCATGCAGCCTGTCTCCAGCTCCGAAGATCAGGAAACCTCTGCTTTTGCAGAGCTAGATGTCGTGACCAGCTGCTGCTTCAAGAATGGGATTTATAATTATATTTAAACTACAGAAGCAGACAGAGAGAAACAGGCGTGAGATGGGCAAGTACTGAAACCTCTTTTTTCCTTTTTTTTTCAACTCCTGGGCAAGCTTTCACTTCGGCAAGGGAACAAAGGAAACAGAGTAACAATATGGCGATTGAGAAGTGAAAGTGACTTTCGTTTTCCCAGAGGCTTTTTTTTTTCCTCTCTCTCTCTTATGGAAACTTTTAACTTGGAAAAATGGTTTTTTCTCTCTCTGTCTCCTAACTCTGGATTAAAGTTATAATAGAAATATTTCCAATAATAAAAGACTATCTGATTTTTAAACTGGAAAGAACTTTAATCAGGCATCTGGCTTTCTTTCTTTTTTGTACTCTTTTGAAACACCAATGGCTTCAAAGTCTGGAAAGATTGTTTTGACTAAAAGAAATGACTATTCATCTGGATATATTTCTAAAATGCAACTTAACACTGAGCTAACACCTCCACAGCTTTTGACACCTGAAAATTTATTAAATAATTTAAAGATTATGAAACATGAACTTACTTTGGAATTTAACCAGAAAATAAGTGAGATAGACAAAAAAATGCAGGCTGCTTTGAAGAATATGAATCAACAACTAAGATTTGATGTGTTAGAGGTTTGCAAAGGCTTAGCAACAAATATTGAAGTTTTGGCAGAACGTATTGAAACAAATAAACAAGCTTTGGCAACTTCGGTGAATTACATAGATAAAATCCAAAATGACATTGCAAATTTTGAAAAAGAGGTCTTAATGACTCAGTTCAGATCCATGGAAGTTGCTATAAGGATTAGAGGTTTGAAAGAAGGATTATATGAAAATTTAAAAGGCAGGATGGTTGACATATTGGATCAGGTGTCTGGAATTTCTAAAGCGGAATTGGCTACACAAATCGACAAAATATACAGAATCAATTCGTGGTACGCTAAACAAAAGCATTTACCAAGGGATATTGTCATATATTTTACCACAAGAGCTCTACGGAACAGAATTATACAAGTAACGTTTAACAATAATCTTATGGTGAATGGTCAGGAACTAAAGATTTGGAAAGAAATCCCCTCTAAAATGCTTAAAGCCAGAAAAAGCTATACTTTTTTGATTGATGAATTTAAGAGATTAAATTTACAATATAAATGGGAAGCGCCAGTTGGAGTAGCAGTGAAATTTTCTGGAAAAAGATACCGGCTCAACACGATAAAAAAAGCTACTGAATTTTATGTCAATGTTCTAAAGGCTGATATATCCAAGATTCCAGAGGAAGGATGTATGAAAATAAAAGAGGAGGAGGAGGGGAAGCCACCTTTGATGGATCAAAAGGAAATAGATTCAAAAATCCAAAAGGAGTGCCTGAATCAGATAGCTGGGGAAAAGGAGATGGAGGTTTGGGATTAGACGGGAGACGACTCGACAAATTCGAATTTATTGAACTATTAAAAGATGAACTATCAAGATACAAAACGATGTGATGTTGAAATATATTGGACGGATAGAGACTAATATGATTGTATTTTATCTTTTCCCTATCTAATGATTACTTATGCAATATTTAGTTAAGTTTTATATAATTTTGAGGTTATTTTTAATGTTGATAATATTAGATATATATAGTTTGTTGAAGATTTGTTTATTCTTCTTTCATTTTCTTTTTTTGTTTATTGAAGTTAGTGAATTAATTTAGAATAATATTATCTTATTAATATCATGATGAAATTTAATATTTGATGATCACTTATGTAACATTTAGTTAAGTTTTATCTTAGAGGTTATTTTTAATGTCAATAATATTAGTTTAAGATTTGTGTATTTTATATTTAGTTATTACTTATGTAACATTTACCTTGTATAAGATAGAGGACTGAAGGGAGGAGGTAGGAGGTTTGTTTGTTTGTATTGTTAAAGAGTTTTCTCTTTCTTTCTTTCTTTTTTTTTTCTCTTTTTTGTATCTTTACTATTGTATACAAATGCGATATATTAGCAGTGTATAATTTGGAGTTGAAGTTTTTTAAAAATAGTGTTCTTTTTTTCCTTTTTTCTTTCTCTTTTTATTAACAATTTAAATTTATTATTATGCCCTGTATTATCTCTGGGAAGTCCGGGGGGGAGGTGGGGAGGGAAGGGGGTGGGTCTGGGGGGGGGGGGAGAAAAAAACAAAAATGTTTGTACTTTATATTTAATATTTTGCTATTACTTATGTAAGTTTGTACTAATAAAACTTTTTTGAATAAAAAAAAATATCTATAATTTTGAGATCTCAGAGAAAAAGTGCTTTAAAGTATTTGATTTTGTTTGTATGACTGTTTGTGTACGTGCTGTTACGGCCGTGTTAAATTTTTCAACTTTCAATTTCCAAACATTAGTGGTGCTCAAAAGTTGTGACATGCCTTGGGGATTGTAAAGATAGTTTGGTTACTTTAATATAATTTAGATGTGCTTGGTAAGTAACTACATAAATATCATAACTTTTGAACATTTTGCTTGTTTCCTTTGTGCGTATCCTTTCCCCCCTTGTGCCAAACTTTCTATGGATAAAAATAAATCTACAATATGTAATGAAATTGGCAGGGAAAGATGAAAACATTGGTTGTTTCAACAAAAGCATAAAATATTTTGTTTTCTATATATTTCTGGGAAATTATCTTCCAGAAGCAAAAGACTTTGCCCGTAGTAGAAAATTAAACTACAAGCCCAACATCTCTATTATAAAGTCACCCTTTGTAATATATAACATACTGGCAGAGGAAACATAAGTGTATATAGAACATTTCTAATATACATATTTGCATTTGTGCACACACAAACGATTGAAAGCCACCCAAAGTGCATATTAGTTCAGTTGCCACCTTAATTTAAGAAAATTCCACTTACAAGGAGGTGTTTCATCTGTGCTGGGACAACAAATGTTTGCTATTTCCCATTCTTTACTTGGCAAACAGTGATTGCGCCATCAGCCAAATGTGTTTAACCAAGTTGTTGTGAAAATCAAAACAAGGAACATTTTATCTCTTGAAGGCAAAATCAAGCCTGAATGTCATGTATTGGGAGCGAAGAGCTAAATCTTCGGTGTTATATTATTAACCTTTTGAAGCAAGCATTCTGTCACTTCAAAATGGCCAGTTGTGCACTGCATAATACAGGCAAATTCATGCAAAGACAAAAATCGGTCTTATTTGGCTTTATGGGTTTTAGGGCTCAAGTCATGTAGTTTGTTAATCATGATTAAGGAGCCGAGGTGGCGCAGTGGTTAAAAGCAGCACTGCGACCTTCAGCTGATTGCTAGTTCAGCAGTTCAGCTCTTCAAATCTCACCAGGCTCAAGGTTGACTCAGCCTTCCATCCTTCCGAGGTGGGTAAAATGAGGGACCCAGATTGTTGGGGGCAATATGCTGAACTCTGTAAACCGCTTAGAGAGGGCTGTAAAGCACTATGAAGCGGTATATAAGTCTAAGTGCTATTGCTATTGCTATGATTCAGACTTCAGTGTAATGTAATGTAATGGATGGATCCAGCCATTATGTCTATTATAACAAACATAAGTAAAACAAAACTTGTTCGATAGTAACAAGATGCATCTCTTTCTGAATATTTCTCTCTATGGAGACTATGGAGAGAAATCATATGCTTAGAAATCAACACCAAGACCTATATTTTGTACTAAAAAAATCGAACCTTTGAGGTGGAAGAAAGAGACACATTTCTACCCATATGCCTTCATCTTTAGAAGAAAATAGATAGCAATTATATAAATGTCTATTTGGAATTTGAATGGCATTTCATTTTGGGTACGCTTACTCCTAGGATTAGGTTATTTAAAATATTGGATTATTATTTCATGGTCATTTGCCTACCTACTTAGAAAAATATACTTGTCATCAGTAAAATTTGGTAGAGTAGATCTAGTCTGCAAGAAACTAGAGCACCACTAGACTAAAGCATAGGTATACAGAGAATTCTGGCTCACTTGGCTGTTTACAATCCAGGTGTGTTAGTCCTGCATCTTACAGAAGTATAAAGAAAATTATAACATAAAATTCTTTCCTGGTCCTCCTTTTTTCCTCCTGTTCATTTGTGGAACCCTTCAGTCCATCACAGCAAGGCTTCTCTTCCCAGGCCTAAGCTCCTAAGATGAGATAGTACAGACTTGTACACTTGTCCTGAATCAAAAAAAAAAAAAAATCAGACATAACAGCAGATCAGTGTTAGGAGGACAATTTCCAACCCCTGTTTACTAACAGTATTTTTCTGATGATAGAGGAGCTAACCCCCAAAATAGTATGCACTTGCAGGATATGAATTGTTGGTTAGTTTCTGGGTCAGTAACCTTCGTTTTGGGAAGATGGTTGAATAAATAAATAAACGCAATAAATAAAAATAAAAAGACGGTCAGAATGGCTGCACGAGGCTCTCCTGCATCTCACTTTCTTTTCTTTTCTTTTTTTCATAGCTGAAGTGACAGTTCAGCAAATAGCATCTTTTCCTGCCACTCCTGCCAAGCTGTTGCATTCGTCTGCTTCGGCTCTGGAAGGGTGTGCTCCTCCGCCACTACTTCAAGCCCTTGCAGCAGGGGTCTCCAAGTTACCTTGGCAACTTTAAGCCTGGAGGACTTCAACTCCCAGAATTCCCCAGCCAAGCTGGGGAATTCTGGGAGTTGAAGTCCTCCAGGCTTAAAGTTGCCAAGGTTGGAGACCCCTGCCCTGGAGAAGCTCAGTAACTTTCTTCAGAGGTGAAGGGATCTCTTTTCCATGCTGGATCTCTAGACCATTTTTGGAGCTGAACCTCCAGGCTGAAGAAAGCTGTGAATGTGAACATTTGCCTGTTAGGCTGCTGTTAAAAAACGCCCATCAACCCCGTCTCTCTTGCATAAAAGAGTAGCAGTTTTCAGGTGGAATTTGAATCTGTGCTGCTGTTCCGGTGGAACAGTGGAATTTGAATCTGTGCTGCAAGACTATCATCTCCTGAGTCTGGTAGCATGCTAGGCATTTCATAATGTCCTTAAAGGAATTTAGTGTATTAACTCTTTATAAGCAGAAATTTACTCTTCCCAAGCAGCAGTTATAATAATGAAAATTCAACACTTGTGGAAGTTTTGCCCGGCATGCAACTATGACTAGACGATAAAGAAGAGGCGATCCTGGGAAGGATAACCCAAGACATCTTGAAGGTGTCAGGGTAGGGAAAGTTGACAGTGGTGGTTCGAAGTAGGCAGACCCATGTAATCTTCTTGCTGCTCCACAGGGGGTCAGGTCTGCCCATGGGGAATCCAGTGCTCAACAGCAAAAGCAGGCAGAACTTGTTGATCTTGTTTCTGATTCAGGAAACAATCATAACATTCGCCTCGCTGCAATTAAAATATTAATAATCTCTTTAAATCCTTGGGTGGGTGAGAAAGGATTAGATAAAGTCACCAACGGGAGTAGGAAGAAACATTTGGCAAGCGTTGCCTATTTCCACCCCCACCCCCCCAACCTAACTTAGTTCTGGTTCAGAAAGTTAATATTTGGCCTGGCACTGCCTCCGATCTCATGATGCTTTGGAGTCGTTTGAATATTGCCATCTTACTATTTTGCTGAACGTGGGATTTAGTTCCCCACTTGGCTGATCTTGTAGCATTATCTGTTTTAAGAGCTGAGTTGAATTTTTTTTTCTCCCTTTGGAATTTTTACATACCTGCAGCCCTTCAGAGGGAATTATCTCCCATCCCATTCACTGTTGAAATGAGAATGATATCTCATAGAGGCGATGTAGGATCTTTTCTTGGAAATCAGACAGTTAGAAATAAAACCGAGATTAAAAGTCTAATAGAAAATATTTATTTCAGTACAAAAACAATAAATCCTGAATAAACTACATTTTGCTGAGTAACACGACCGTTCAGGTCAACAGCTAAGGCAGAAGAGAGTTAATGGTGGTTTAGGAATGCACACATGCGCAAAGAACATCATATCATGTGTTCTGCCTGTATTGGAATGTACCATAATATTAGATAGGGGTGCATCACCCTGCATAGACATACAACTGACAATATTCACTACGTGACATTCACCTCTCTGCTCCTGGGCTCAAGCCAGCCTGAATTTCTGGGTCCTTTCCCTGCTTTGCGTAGAACTGAATCCCTCCATCTTCCCAATGTAGCATTGTGGCAATGTTTAACAAGGATCACAGCAACCAAGGACAAGGCTCAGTTTCATTAAGGCTGACATTTTATCATTTCCCCTTCATAAATGAAAGTGGCTTTTTAATTCCCCGTAGAAAGTGTAACACGGAAGAAAGAAATCCTTTGGGAGATTTCACTGCTTTTACTTACTTTTTGATAGCTTTTTTTTTTTTTTGCAGTCTAACAACTGTTAGGTGCTTTTCTTAGACAATCAGGAGGCATTTGTTGACTTGCTCTGGTATGCGCACATGTCCTCACCGCTTCACAAGCTACACGAGAAACCAATTGGCTTTTAGGTGCAATTCAAGGTGCTGGTTACCATCTATAAAGGCCTTTATGGCAGAGGGCCTGGCTGCCTGAAGGACCATCTGTCTCTGTGGATTTCTGCTCACCCAGTGAGGTCAAGTAGAAGGGGAAAAGCTCTGGGTCCTGTCAATTAAACAATGTGGAGCCCAGGAAAGCACTTTCTCAATGGTAGCTCATGCCCTCTGGAATGGCATCCCCCAAGAGAGCCCTGCTGCTCCCACCTTATGGACCTTCTGTAAACTGTTAAAAACCTGGCTGTTCTCCCAGGCCTTGGAATAGCATGGTGGCCAAGTCCCTTTGGGTTTTGGTTTATTTGGGTTACATAATTGGTCTTCCTCTCAGTTGCATTCTGTTTGACATATCTTCTTTCTTTTATTTGCAAGTCACCCAGAGTCAGGCGGCCTCAACACTGAATTAATTAATTAATTAAATAAACCACCAGGCTTACATAAATACATGCGTTGAAAGTTGGGGAGGTGGGGAGGCAGAGCAATTTGCTTTGTAACCTTTGGGGTATAGTGGGGGGGGGTAAGGGTGTTTTTTTTTTGGTGTGTGTCTTATTCCAGAAAGGAGAGTTGAGCCTTTGCACTCTCCTGCTCATCAGCGGAGGTATCTCTGTGTTTTGAAGCCAACTCCTCTGCAGTCAGCAAAAGGTGACTGTAAATCAAGTTCCAGTTTTTGTAAGGGACTGAAAGGTGGAAAAGGGTGTGTGTGTGGAAGTGCCCATATAGTAATTGGCAGTTAAGTAAATGGATAAGTGTGGGAGATTCATCATGTTGTTTTTAGTTGCAAAGTTGTGTCCGACCCATCGCAACCCCATGGACAATGTTCCTCCAGGCCTTCCTGTTCTCTACCATCCTCTGGAGTCCATTTAAGCTCACACCAACTGCTTCAGTAACTCCATCCAGCCACCTCATTCTTCATCATTCTTCATCATAATGATCACAAATATGAATGCCACTATTATTACTATTACTATTATGTTTCATCACACAGTCAGCCAGCTGTTTAGACTGGATTTGGCATTTTTATTCACCTATCAAGTCCTTCCATGGACCTGGGATAAAGAGATGTACGGTAGTTGTTTGATGGTCTTTAAAGTACATAAGCTGTTCTGAGTAAACCTCAGAATTTTTGCCTTTTGCAATTGACTGATGGTGATTTTATCAATGCTGATGGTATTCAAGGTGTGCTCCAGAGGCTTTGGGTTATTATTATTAGTATTTATAGCCACCCATTTCAACATACCCACAATTATAATTCGTAATCTTATTGCTTATATATGAAAGCCAAGACAGAATGTTTGCTATTTATTAATTTGATTTGACTTAAACATTTAGAAGTTGTTATTCTAGAATACATTCAACGAAGCTGTAGATCTGAATGTGAGTGTAAAAATAAAAGCACATTGCTCTTTTATCTGTACCATCATGGGAGCATCACTCCTGCAATGGGTAGATATATGTTCAATTTATGGAAGGCCACCTATGAAGCAGGTTCACTGCTGGAGTATCCATGACACAGTTACTCCTTTCAGGCAAGCCGAGGAGATGGGGGAGAAGTAGGAACACACTGTCCATCTCCTGCTTACTCTATTCCATATGGATCAGAAATCCTACCAAAGCATGGTTTATAACCATGCGGGATATTGAAACTCCAGTAGTTACATTCTTTTCCATCAATATAGGGAAGATGGAGTGAATCCAACCCACAATTTCTCCCCACGCATTCCTTCCAAGATGTCCAGGGAGGGAAGGCTATAGGGAAACTGGTATTTTGCAAATTAACTAGACTAAGGCACTGAATTTAAACAAGGAATTTGAAAAAAAAATCGGTTGTACATTCTTATATTGTTCAGCTTATAGAGACATGAAATGATTTTTGTTACTCCACGATTATAGCCATTTCATGTATCATTTTGAAATGCATCACTCAGTCTCACGCATGCTTGCGTTATAGATAGGGTAGGTATAAGGGTGAGTTGCTCACTTACCGAGACCGGTGCGCTGCTCCGCGTTTCTTCATGCTACGTGTGCGCGCCCCCTCGCACGATTTTGCTTCTGTGCAGGCGCGGAAGCAAAATCTCACCAAAATCTCTCTCTCTCGTGCGTCCCCTCACGAGATTTTGGTGCGATTTTGCTTCTGCGCATGCACAGAAGCAAAATCGCCCAAAAATTCAAAAAAAAGATGGCAAAGCGCGCGACTGCCCGGTGGAGATAGTACTGGAGCAGTCACGCGCAAATTGGGTTATCGGCGGGTCCCTACCGGAGCTATGCACTGGACCGCACCGGTAGGAACCCACCCCTGGTATGTATGCTATACCTCAACATGTAATGTAATCCTGTGGCAGCAACTGCCTCTATAAAATTACGGATCGCAACAGGTCTGTGCAGCTCCTTAGTGGCAATTTGAAAAATAATTTATTAAAAAAATATATTTTCAACGCGCTGCCAGATCCCATTGGTTTTTTCTTTGTTATTTCTAGAGAAATGTTGCAACGGGATTGCTTTGTATTCAGGGGTTCGATACATCTGAAATGAGCCATTTACATTCATGAAGAAGTTGGCTTTGGCAAGGATTCCCTATCAAGAGCACACCTAATGACAGAACAATGCATTGCATCACAAGCAACAACCACATTTCATAATATTGTTTGACTCAAATTACATGATGTACGTTTGAAAGCAGAATTCAACATTTCAGACTCTTAATTTATGCAGTGTCTCTGGTTAAAAGAGTTCAGATAGACTTTTGTAATATGATTTGCGTATCAAGTCAGAGAAAATTCAAAAACTCGTGATGCGTTGTCTCAGAGCTTTTAATAAGAAACAAATGTCTAGCAGACATTGAGATTACTTTAAACATGAGATCTTAAAGAAAATGGAATTAAACTAACTCATTGTTCAGGATCCTTTTATTTATTCCATCCAGATATATGTTTTATAAGACATAAAATTACTTCTATTATGAAAACAATGAACACTTTTCAGGGTGTTTCCTTTCCTTGTTTAAAAATCAGTACTATTCACCTTTCCCAAGACTTTTAAAAATTTTCTGTTGGACTACAGCCAGCCCATGAATTACAATCCATGTTCTATTTTCTTGTAACATAAAGAAGTGCTATAACTCAACCTTAAACTTACAATAGGCTATATATTATCCAATTTTTCAGCCCTTAAAAATTTTACATTTATATTTTCTCAGGCAGTTTTACATACACATATACCGTATTTTTCGGAGTATAAGACACACCTTTTTACCCCCCAAAAGAGGGTGAAAACTTTGGTGCGTCTTATACACCAAATATAGCCACCCCCACCCACCCACCCCCACCCTTTGGCCTCTGTCTTCCAGCAATTTACCTGCTTGCAGGAAAGAGGGAAGAGCCTGTAAAGCCAAGCAAGTCACTAGCAGCTTCCTGATCTACAGCTGACTTGCCACGTGGGAAAGTGAAAGTGAAACGGTAAAGAGGCCAATAGCTGGGAGAGACACACAGATTTTTATTTTTTGCTGAACTGGATGGAAGGGGGTAAGTGAATAACATTAAATGTCTTTAGAATGTTCAAATTATTAGACTTATTTTTTAAAGACTGCTTTATTATTGTTCTAGAGCCAGGGGTCTCCAATCTTGGCAATTTTAAGACTTGTAGACTTCAACTCCCAGAATTCCACAGCCAGCTTTGTTAGCTTTGCTGGCTGTGGAATTCTGGGAGTTGAAGTCCACAAGTCTTAAAGTTGCCAAGGTTGGAGACCCCTGTAAATCTAGACAACTTAACAAAATAAAGAAGCTTTTTAAAATAAATGCTTGCTTTGAAGAGGTCCAGTGCTATTGTATCTTCTTTTAAATAATAGAGAATAATGTATGCTTCCAGAAATTTTAACAGCTCTGTACAAGTATAGTCTGAAATGTAACAGTGTCCTGTTTAGTATTAAGAGTTTAGTTACCTTGGAGTAGATCTATTTAAATAACTGGGAGGAGTTAGTGTGACTACATTTAATAAAACTTTCTGCCATAATGTACATTTCTCCAATTCTTTGCTATTTCTATGGGTCATGCACACATGCACAGAAATACACAGCAAACAGTGTATATCATCTGTGCTGTTTGCTGTTTGGCAAATTGCTTGGAGGCAGAGGCCTTTTTTCCTTGTTTTCCTCCCCCAAAACTAAGGTGCGTCTTATACTTCGGTGCGTCTTATACTCCGAAAAATACGGGTATATCCTTTTATTTTTTAAAAATAATTATATTCCTTAAAGAATATATAAATTTCAAACAAACCTTAACTGAAACTTAATCGATATAGAAACAAATCAGTGTTTTAGAATTGTGCCAGTGGACTCAATGAACGGTATATAAACTATGAAATTTGTATTACTTTCAAATACGTTGCCTGGTGCACATTATTTACGCATTTTAAATAATAACTTATTAGCTATTTTGGACATATTTAAACTTTCAGTAATATGTTATTAAAAAAAGCAATTTACATGAAGAGCAGAACTTATTTACACATGGTGTTTGCTATATACAAGATCATACAAAAATACTTATCAGAAGGTAAACTGATAAAAATATTCTCAAAATATCTTGTAATCTACCAGCATATTTTACTATTCATGGTTTAACATACCTCAAAGTACTGGATTACAGTCACTCATCATTTGTTTTCTAAAAATTCCATTAGCTTTTAAGTCAAGTGAAATAAAGTTAATACTGGATGTTGTAACACGCCTTCCAATGTTCTAGCCTTCCATTATTTTAAACATTATATCTATTTTTAATAATTGAATATGGTGGGCATGCAGAGAGGTATCTGCAATTTTATTAATGGTTACGGGTACAATTCTGTGGCTACGAAGTTCTGCTGCCCTTTCTCCCACTTAGGCTTCAGTAGGACTTGACTAATTCATCAAGGCAGTGGAGATTATGAGTGACTCCAAAGCTTACATTATAGAACTACTGTTTTATGTTATAAAATAAAGCAGCTTTCTGAAAATGCATATAATTCTTTTTTTAATGCATAAACTTAATATACAAACTTTTGAATAGTAAATTTTATTAAATTACACACTAATGTGTGTGTAATTTAATAAAATTTACTATTCAAAAGGTTGTATATTAAGTACACATGGGGGGGAGGGAGGGAGGGAGGGAGAGAGGGAGCTAGCGTCTGGCAAGAGGCTAGACCAGTCTGTGCAATTTTCTTAGCAAGATTTTTGATCTTGCCATTGTTGCCTTCCTAGGACTGAGAGACAGCGACTGGCACAAGGTTAGCCAGCTAAGCTAATTTCTGTTAAGTCGGGACTAGAACTCATAATTTTCTGATTCATACCCTACTGCTTTAAACTATTATACCAAACTATTTTTCTATATTCACTTTACTAAATGCAAATGCTAAACTTGAAATCTGTCATTAGATTATCAGTGCTTCTTATTGTTCAGTTATACTTAACTAGGAAACATGGACTAAAGTTATTATTTCAGTGACTGGAATATTTAGTGTTCACAGATACATATTTCTGTTTTATCCTATGCACAGAGGTCCTCCTTGAAAATACAGCAAGACCTGATCTGAACTGATAGCCCTAATAATAAATCCCATGTTGTGGGTCAGTGTACACTTACTATGCATTTTCTTTTCCTAGCATAACTTTCTCTGTTCTTACTTTGATAGGTTGCTCTACCAAGTCATCTGACTCAGGGGTGAAATCCAGCAGGTTCTGACAGGTTCTGGAGAACCGGTAGCGGAAATTTTGAGTAGTTTGGAGAACCGGCAAACATCACCTCTGGCTGGCCCCAGAGTGGGGTGGGAATGGAGATTTTGCAATATTCTTTCCCCCAGGAGTGGGGAGGGAATGGGGATTTTGCAGTATCCTTCCCCTGCCACGCCCACCAAGCCACTTCCACAGAACCAGCAGGGAAAAATTTTGAATTTCACTCCTGATCTGACTGACTGAAATTTCCAAATATTAACCTGTTGCTTTGTGCTCTAAAGGAAAGGTCAGAATTTCCAGCGGGGCTGCAAGAATTGCTATCCCTGGAGAGTGTTATCCTTGCATATTAGCTTCTTTTGTTTGTTTGTTTGTTTGTTTGTTTGTTTGTTTGTTTGCTTGCTTGCTTGCTTGCTTGCTTGCTTGCTTGCTTGCTTGTTTTTTGCATGCCTGCTTTCCCATTCTCGATTAAAGTTGCCATCTTTTGGGGTTTTGTTCTGTTGCTTAACAAGCTGCGTAAGGGACCAGCACACTTATTGCCTCAAAGTAGCAATGTGTTTGTGTGAGGGACTACTGAGAAAGCACCTATTTTGGTTCCTGTTCTTCATGCCTTCTAGTGGTTGGAGGGAATAGAATTAGCCACTGAGTCAATAAATATGTACATCAATATACGTTTCTAATTTAGTTTACACGTATGCTTCCTATGCACAGAGTTGTATCAGTGCATTGGGAGAGAAGGACAGTAGAAATTAAGACAGGGAAAATATTTATGGGATCTATCTCTCTATTCTACCTTCTATCTCTATTGCAATTTGCATCTGAGCTGACTTAATTGCATGGTGTAACTGTAATGAAATTGGCCAAGGCAGCTTTATATATTTTGTGCCCATCAGCGTATTTTAAAACTGGAGAACTACTTCAAATATATTTCTTTGAATGTAGCCTGCATCAAAGTCATCTCTGCCTATGGAAAGTTAGCATACTGGAGGCAAGGTTAGATTCAATGCCTCGCCTCTCCCCACTATGTTACATATTCATATACAGGAAAATGTGCCTTTTCCCATCGACAGAACTGCTCAGAATTCACCTGTCCTCTTTGAGACATGACCTGTCAGACTTCCTATTCATACAGTAGGTAAAGGTAAAGGTTCCCCTCTCACATATGTGCTAGTCGTTCCCGACTCTAGGGGGCGGTGCTCATCTCTGTTTCTAAGCCAAAGAGCCAGCGCTGTCTGATGACAATTCCGTGGTCATGGGGCCGGCATGACTAAACACCGAAGGCACACGGAACGCTGTTACCTTCCCATCAAAGTGGTCCCAATTTTTCTACTTGCATTTTTACATGCTTTCGAACTGCTAGGTTGGCAGAAGCTGGGGCAAGTAACGGGAGCTCACTCCATTACCCGGCGCTAGGGATTTGAACCGCTGAACTGCCGACCTTTCTGATCAACAAGCTCAGCGTCTTAGCCACTGGGCCACCGGGTCCCTCATACAGTAGATGAGGTTGCAAAAAGAATGATTATGAAGTTGTTGTGCAAATCCTGTCACATCTTTTGATCATCAATCCTCTGTGTCTATAGCGCAGGTGAGTGTTTCATTTTACACATATCACAATGATATTCTTAACTGCAACTTTATATTTATTTATTTTTATTTTATTTTAGAGTTCTTATATGCCGTCCTACTCCCTGGAGACTCAGGGCGGCATACAACATGTCAAGAACCACTAAACAATATAAAAGATTTAATAACAATTTAAAAAAGAATTTATTAAAAAACATACAACAACCATACATACGTGGGGGAGACCTAAGAAGTGAATTGTCTCATAACCCCGCCTGCAGGAAGAGTCATGTCTTAATGGCTTTTCAGAAGGCCAGCAAGGTGGGGATAATTCGGATCTCTGGGGGTAGTTGGTTCCAGAGAACAGGCCCCCCTACAGAGATGGCCCTCCCCCTAGGCCCCGCCAGTCGGCATTGTTTGGCTGACGGGACCTGGAGGAGACCCACTCTGTGGGACCTGACTGGTCGAAGGGAAGTATGAGGTAGAATGCGGTCCCGGAGGTAACCTGGTCCTAAGCCATGTAATGCTTTAAAGATGATGATCAACACCTTGAATTGTACCGGAGACCAATGGGCAGCCAATGCAACTGGCAGAGTATGGGTGTTACGTGGGTGTATCTTGAAACACCCACCACAGCACGCGCAACCGCATTTTGCACCTTGCATATAAGGTTTGCGTGCTACTCCATGTAAATATTTCATATCTTAAGACAAATAAAAGTGATAACGATATTACTGTGATATTGCTCTATCTGAGAATGTATGGAGATGCAGATAATCCTTGACTTACCACCATTTGTTTACTGATTGTTCAAAGTTACAACAGCCCTGAAAAAAGTGACTTATGATCATTTTTCACATTTATGATCATTGCAGCATCCCCATGGTCACGTGATCAAAATTCAGATGCCTGGCAACTGGTATGTATTTATGATGGTTGCAGTGTCCCGGTATCATGTGATTACCTTTTATGACCTTCTGATAAAAAAAGTCAATAGGGAAGCCAGATTCACTTAACAACCATGTTACCAACTTAACAACTGCAATGATTCACTCAACAACTTTCACAAGAAACGACATAAAATTGGGCAAACTCACTTAACAACTGGGTTTGCTTAGCCACGGAGATTTTGGGCTCAATTGTAATTGTATGTCGAGGACCATCTGTAGTACCAAAGTCAGATTTTGCTACTGCTCTGCATAATATTGCTTACCCCACCAAAGTGAGTAGCATGATTGGCATTAGATATTCTAACCCATCCTTCTGTCCATAGGGCAGTCATCTGTAAATTCCTGTGTCTCGTCTTGTCTCCTCTCTCCTCCCCTCCCCTCTTTTTATTGAATGGAAGCCATTCATTTCTAAGAAAAAAATAAACCCAATTTATTATATCATTTGGAAATGCACTTACAACAACAACAACAACAACAACAACAACAACAACAACAACAACAATAATAATAATAATAATAATAATAATAATAATAATAATAATAATAATAAAAATAATAATAAAAAAGAACAGATGCTAGCAATTTAAAAAATATGAATGAACAACGGCTAAAAAATAGCAAGATCATGGATCAATTAGCCAGAAGATACAGGCTTGATACAAGGAAAATTGAAGAAGCACTTGAAATTGTAAAACAGCAAATAACAGCAATAGCCAGAAAAATTGAAAGATATGATGCAAGAATCATTCAGTACAAGCAAAATCAGCAATTTCGATCAGATCAAAGACGTTTCTACCAAAGCCTCAATGCAAATGACAATTTCAAAAGTGAAAAACCAGAAAAGCAAGCCACAGTTGAATTCTGGAAAGAACTGTGGGAAAATGCAAAGGATTACAATAAGGAAGCAAAGTGGATACAAG
This sequence comes from Diadophis punctatus similis, assembly GCA_023053685.1. NCBI lineage: Eukaryota > Metazoa > Chordata > Lepidosauria > Squamata > Dipsadidae > Diadophis > Diadophis punctatus. The sequence goes on from JALIGW010000001.1 coordinate 157,239,388, forward strand.
ACTTTGAGAAAAGTGTTGGCAAGAAGCAAATGCAAGTATTAGAAATAACAACTGAGATGGTCAAAAATCGAGTAAAAAAAGTAAAGAACTGGACATCACCTGGAAATGACCAATTACATGGTTTCTGGCTCAAATATCTGACCAGTTTGCATGCAATATTGGCCAAGCAACTGAACGAAATGCTACAAAATGGTCAAATTGATGAATGGTTGACAACTGGAAAAACATACTTGATTCAGAAAGATGCAACTAAAGGAACAACACCTGGAAACTACAGACCAATAACATGCTTGCCAACAACCTTCAAATTACTCACCGGGATAATTGCAGATAACATAATGGATTATTTGGAAACAAATAACATCTTGCCAGTAGAGCAAAAAGGCAACAAAAGAAGGAGCAGGGGCACAAAAGATCAGCTCCTAATTGACAAAATGATACTAGAAAACTGTAAGAACAGAAAAACGAACTTGAATATGGTCTGGATTGATTACAAAAAGGCGTACGACTCACTGCCACACAGCTGGATCATCAAATGCTTAGAAACTATTGGCATCAGCAAAAATATTACATCATTCACTGAAAAAGCGATGAAACAATGGAGAACTGTGTTGGCAGTAGGGAATGAGAACTATGGAATGGTTAATATCAAGAGAGGAATTTTTCAGGAAGATTCACTTTCACCCCTCCTCTTCATCATCGCAATGATCCCACTATCAGTAATCTTAAAAAAAATGAAACTTGGATACCAAATAGCCAAAGACGCTGAAAAAATTTCACATTTATTGTATATGGATGATTTGAAACTGTATGGAAAGTCAGAAATAGAAATCCAATCACTGACCAACACAGTCCTAATATTCAGCACAGATATCTCAATGCAGTTTGGCATGGAAAAATGTGCCACTGTATCTATGAAAAGGGGCAAAATCACTACATGTGACGGAATTGAAATGCCCAATGGCCAATTAATTAAATGCAATCAAAATGAAGCCTATAAATATCTGGGCATTCTGCAGTTGGATAACATCAGACATGGAGAAGTGAAAACTATCATTAGAAGAGAGTACACCAACAGAGTTAGGAAAATTTTGAAATCTAAATTAAATGGTGGAAACACCATCAAGGCCATGAATACCTGGGCAATACCAGTCATAAGATACACGGCTGGTATAATTAACTGGACACAAGCTGATTTGGACATTTTGGACCGAAACACCAGAAAACTAATGACAATGCACTACAGTTTACATCCACGTAGTGACACTGATAGACTTTACCTGCCCAGAAAATCAGGTGGCAGAGGACTACTACAAGTAAAGCAAACAGTTGAAGAAGAAAAGCATGCATTGGCGGATTATTTAAAAGAAAGTCAAGAACATCTATTAATTGAAGTAAAGAACAAAAATCTACTGAAGGTCCAACAGACGAAACAAGAATACAGAAAAAATGTGATAAAATCAAGAATGGAGAGTTGGCAAAATAAAGCATTACATGGCCAATTTCTGGAAAAAATAAAAGACAAAGTGGACAGTGAAAAAACTTGGTTATGGTTAACATCTGGTACTTTAAAGAAAGAAACAGAATCATTGATCCTGGCCGCACAAGAACAGGCAATTCGTACAAATGCCATAAAGGCCAAAATTGATAAATCTTCAAATGATGCTAAATGCAGATTATGCAAGGAAGCTGATGAAACTGTAGCCCATGTGCTCAGCTGCTGCAAGAAAATCGCACAGACTGATTACAAATTACGACACAACTCTGTTGCACAAATGATCCACTGGAATTTATGCAAAAATTATAACATCCATACTGCTACAAACTGGTGGGAACACAAGCCTGAAAAAGTCACTGAAAATCAGATGGTCAAGATCTTGTGGGATTTTCGTATACAAACAGACAAGGTACTGGCGCATAATACACCAGACATCACGTTGGTCGAGAACAACAAGGTGACTATAATTGACATTGCAATACCAGGAGATAGCAAGGTCGATGAAAAGGAACACGAAAAAATTGCAAAATACCAGGACTTAAAAATTGAAATCCAACGATTATGGCACAAACCAGCAGTGGTAATTCCAGTAGTGATTGGAACACTGGGTGCTATCCCAAAAGCACTGGAATTACATTTAAAACAGCTCAAAATTGACAAAATCACCATCAGTCAAATGCAGAAAGCCGCACTGCTCGGTTCCGCACATATACTTCGAAAATACATTACGACTTCCTAGGCCCCTGGGTGGGGCTCGACTAGTAATCAATGCCAAATCCGGCGAAACAACTGGCCGCTGTGATACAATTGTATAATAATAATCAAAAACAGGCAATTCGTACAAATGCCATAAAGGCCAAAATTGATAAATCTTCAAATGATGCTAAATGCAGATTATGCAAGGAAGCTGATGAAACTGTAGCCCATGTGCTCAGCTGCTGCAAGAAAATCGCGCAGACTGATTACAAATTACGACACAACTCTGTTGCACAAATGATCCACTGGAATTTATGCAAAAATTATAACATCCATACTGCTACAAACCGGTGGGAACACAAGCCTGAAAAAGTCACTGAAAATCAGATGGTCAAGATCTTGTGGGATTTTCGTATACAAACAGACAAGGTACTGGCGCATAATACACCAGACATCACACTGGTCGAGAACAACAAGGTGACTATAATTGACATTGCAATACCAGGAGATAGCAAGGTCGATGAAAAGGAATATGAAAAAATCGCAAAATACCAGGACTTAAAAATCGAAATCCAACGATTATGGCACAAACCAGCAGTGGTAATTCCAGTAGCGATTGGAACACTGGGTGCTATCCCAAAAGCACTGGAATTACATTTAAAACAGCTCAAAATTGACAAAACCACCATCAGTCAAATGCAGAAAGCCGCACTGCTCGGTTCCGCACATATACTTCGAAAATACATTACGACTTCCTAGGCCCCTGGGTGGGGCTCGACTAGTAATCAATGCCAAATCCGGCGAAACAACTGGCCGCTGTGATACAATTGTATAATAATAATAATAATAATAATAATAATAATAATAATAATAATAATAATAATAATAATAATAATAATAATAATAATAATAATAATAATAATAACAACAACAACAACAACAACAACAACAACAACAACAACAACAGAGTTGGAAGGGACCTTGGAGGTCTTCTAGTCCAACCCCCTGCCTAGGCAGGAAACCCTACACTACTTCAGACAAATGGTTATCCAATCTCTTCTTAAAAACTTCCAGTGTTGGAGCATTCACAACTTCTGGAGGCAAGCTGTTCCACTGATTAATTGTTCTAACTGTCAGGAAATTTCTCCTTAGTTCTAAGTTACTTCTCTCCTTGTTTAGTTTTCATCCATTGCCTCTTCAGGTGCTTTGGAGAATAGCTTGACTCCCTCTTCTTTGTGGCAACCCCTGAGATATTGGAACCCTGCTATCATGTCTCCCCTAGTCCTTCTTTTCATTAAACTAGACATACCCAGTTCCTGCAACTGTTCTTCATATATTTTAGCCTTCAGTTTCCTAATCATCTTTGTTGCTCTTCTCTGCACTCTTTCTTACAGGCCTACAAAATTTTACTTTCATGTTATTGGTCTGTATCATTCCTCTGTATTATTTATACTGTTTTTCCAGTTTCTGAATTTCACAAGCCACAAATGTTGTACATATTAAATGACTTCACAAGTTTATAATTAAGGATTTCAAATGTTTCCAAAGCATGTTCAGATTCCCCCCACCTCCATGCTTACTTATCTTCTCCTGTTACTCATTTTCCATTTTTGGCATGCTTGTGGAGAAGTGTTTTTTTTCTGCATTTCTTTCATATTTTATCTATGGCTTTTTATTTTCTGAATTACTTTTTAAGAAAACTAATCCCTTTTTAACAAAGTTATTTAAAGAGATATGGCTAGGTAAATAGTGATATAGTATAGCCAGAATGTTATCTAATTTGAGACAAATGGATCAGATCCATCCTTCTCTATGGTTTAGTTGCAACTCAATGTTTATATTACTATTTAAGTACAGACCTAGATTTGCACAGAGAAGAATCTCCAGTGGGGAGTCTAAAATATATCCTGGCTTTTTGCAAAAGCAGAAGGGTCTTTAAAATGAGATTTCCAGACTTTTGTTCTCTCTCCCTGTTTATGCTTGTGACAAATGGACTTATAAAAGAGGCCAAATTGCTAATCATGTTGTATAGTTGATAAGATTTTCACTGCACAATCTATACTTATCGGTAACTCTTAACTCTGAAAATTAATGAGCTCAGATTATTATACAGTGTCCAGATCTCTTCTTTATACTCCTTAAAAATGAGATAAACTTAAGAACTATGCAAAGCTTATATTCACTGACGATTATTTTGATTCATTCCTTCAAATCAGTTTTTAAATTGTTTTAATGCATCTATCTAATCAAATTGGCTAACTTTGCACTGATTTGAAGGTTTGTTGAAGTTTTGTACCTTCACATTTATGTTTTTTATAGACATAACTATTTTTAAATTAAGCCATCATTCTAACCAAAAAGTAACTTTTTAATTCATCTTGCAAATTCATCTTGGATTTTGCCTGATTTGCAAACCCTTAAAAAGCAAGTAGGTTCCAGTGTCTGGTATATGATTAAAATCATCCTGCAGCTAGCCCAAAGAATAGAATTTATTCTGTTTTTCCGATGAGTCTGCTTATTAACAATTCAAGCAGAAAGAAGTTCAGAAATAGCCAATCACGGTGAAACCCAGGATTAATTATCTAATACTTAGCATCTCTTGAACCTTGAAGAAATTCCTGCCAGTATAGCTTGTAGGGAGGCCACTGTGGCATGAAGAAATGTCAAAGTTTTGACTGTTTGCCAAATTATTTAAAGATATCTCTCTCTTTCACATATGGTATTTTAAAATAGCTAGATGATTGCTAGAGAAGGACATTTGAATAACCCGTCAATTGCTGAAATGACCTGATTGGATGTATTCCAGGTGATTCTAGCATACAGGTATAAAATACAACAGTGAGGGAAGTCAAATTCAAAGCAACACAGGTCTGCTCTTGTTTTCCCCCAAAAAAAGATGTTTGGTGGTTGGGGAGAGAAAAGGTTGGATTCATTGTAGTGATGCTTATTAACTTCATGTGATCTATTGCTTGGCAAATGTGGCTTCTCACATGCTAATATTACCCGCACACAGTGACATACTGCACTGAAATCGTATAGTACATCTGTTTTAGATTAAGATTTTCTGGGCTATTATGACAAACTAAACTTTGTTTTTGAAGTCTCAATCATTCACTGTAAGGTATATCAAAAGGGATATGTACAGACTAGCTTTCAAACACGGGCTATATGTTAAAAACAAAACCAACCTCTCCATGAAAAATTTAGTTCAGACATCCTTGTACAAAATATTATGGCTGAAGGGTAAGGAAGCCCAACGAATTTCTTGGACATAATGCTTTATTCTCGTGCTGTGGTGAAAACTATGCATTGATGTAACCATCAATATTAATAATCAATTGATGGGGTGTGTGGGGTGAATTGCATCTATCACATCAGTGTTGTACATTGGTAGTGGTTGATCTTTGTATAATGTTTCTCATACACTAAAAATGACTAGCGTAGAGCAGACATCCCAAATCTTTGAGGCTAGTGAGCATATTTGGAATTTTGAGAATATGTTATTGATACCCACCACAAAATCTGATAAATGTGTTAGAAGAAGAAAAATGTCCAGGAGTTAAACTGCTCAGTTTTTTTCTTGCCTCACAGGATTTTCCCTTATCATTTCAGTCTGCCTTTCTCTTCTTCCTCCCCCTCCCCCTCCTCCTCCTCCTCCTCCTCCTTGGAACATACTTCTGATAGCTAGTCACTATTTTTATTTTCTAAGAATGCCTTCAGGGGCCAAAAACATTATTGGAAATAAAATTATGCTTGAGGCTGGCACTTTGCAGCATGTGGGCTTCCTGGTTATTTATATTTAATGTAAAGAGCCTCAATAAATGAAATCAGATGGGATGTGGAACTTGGCAATTTCCAAAACAAGTATCCCAGCTTCTTTGGTACTATAGATACACTTCTGGGGATTCATTTTGGTAGGAATGCATCTATTGTTATGGATTACTGTGCCATATCCACACAGAGGCAATTCCACAAACTTCAGTTAATTAAAAAAAATAGTATTAGCATATTGTTATGAAGAGTATATATTTTTTTGCAAACAGAGTCAGCTTTACATGTTCCCAATTTTAAATATTTGCAGTTGATTGAAAATCAGATTTGATCTCAGATATTTGTTTTTAATTTTTTATTACTTTCTAAGTAAGACAAGGTGATAAACATGCCTAAAATCCTTCCTCCTCTTATTTTCTCCACATCAAAGCTTCTCTACCCTTCTAGCCCACTCACAATAAAGAGACTTGTGAAATTCTTGGGCTGAGAGAGTGTCTAATCCAAAGTCACCCAACCAGCTTTCATGCCTAAACATGACTAGAACTTACGGGGTTCCTGGTTTCTAGGACAGTGCCTTAGCACTACACCAAACTGACCATCCATCAATATCCAAAATTTAAAAAAAATAAGTTGAAAAACACAAACCCATTGAAGTATATTATATAGTCGCTGTATGCTTTACTGCATATTATTGTTTAAATGCATGGCTCCAGATGTACATTTCTAATTGCTCAGAACTGAAGCTAGTTTTGTAAGTCCTGCCTATGTCACAAAACCCACTTAGACAATAGCCATCTAAATGGCTATAAGGCAAATCAACCAGCAGTCAGTTTTTAACTTCAAGGTCATCAGAATTTTGAATATTACACTGAACGATAAAACTTTATTACCTGTCTGATTGCTCTTTAATATCTGGAAAAGCTTACTTTGTGAAAATTGGATATTCTTTTATTCTTCACTGAAACAAGCAAGGCTTTTAAATGTTCAACACAGCTTAATTGTGCCATGTGTTTGTTTGCCATTTTAAATGTAATCATCTGGCACAATGAAGTAAAAGAACAAATAGGTTAAGATCTGAAAAAGATGCTGTGCAGGTTGCAAGTAATCTCTGCCATTTCATAATTCAGTGCTGAGTATGTTTGCCGGGCAGCAGCCTTCAACATATAACAGAAAACAGGTAGTCCAAAGATCTTTCCCTATCATCAAGCATATTGTCTACAAAATACCGGTATATTACAATTTCTGCTGCTTTCTATCGCATAATAGATAGAAGAAAATAAAGTGATCCTTGTAGATATTTTATTTTTAAAAAATATTGATTTGACTGCTTTTAAACTTGTAAAATAAGGATAAATAAGAAAACAGGAAATATAGATGCATACCTCAATATTGCTTAGGTGTTTGCCAACAGTCAATTATTTAGAAAATGCCCTCAGTCAAAGTTGCAGGAGGAAAAATAACATTAGGCGGTGCTTCCCCCATATCACATTGGAAGATAATTTTAGAGAAAATTGTAAACTCCTACATCCATATTTCTTCATTATATTTTTAGTGACATGTTTCAGAGAGATATACATTCGTTTGCAGTTTCTCTTCCTCTACATATTTAGGTCTTCACAGGAAGCTTGACACTGATTCAGAGCTGAAAGATTTTAGTAGACCACTGGTACCAAAACCAGTGGATAGCACTTAGACTTATATACCGCTTCATAGTGCTTTCCAGCCCTCTCTAAGCGGTTTACAGAGTTCAGCATATTGCCCCCAACAATCTGGGTCCTCATTTTACCCACCTCGGAAGGATGGAAGGCTGAGTCAACCTTGAACCGGTGAGATTTGAACAGCTGAACTGCTGAACTAGCAGTCAGCTGAAGTAGGTTGCAGTGCTGCACTTTAACCACTGCGCCACCTCGGCTAATGCCACTGTTAGAAGATTTGCACAAAACCTTGCTCCTGGTGCATTGACATACCTTTATTTACAATTTCCCATAGTGAATATTTTAGCATTGAAGAGTAATGCCTATGCATAATAGAACACAGATAAAATGATTTCAGGAAAAAAAAATCCCACACAAGAGAAGAAGAGCTAATTGGTTAGTGCAAAATTAGCTTAAGGCAACAAAACATGACAGGTTTTCCCAGCCTGGTGCTTCTGGGCAGGTCTATTATGCAGAATGAGGTAGTCACTTCATACAGTACAGTAGACACCAGGTACAGTATCTGGGAGGAGTGTGTCAGTGAAGTCTGAGTGAAGACAGAGTTGGCTGGCTGGCTGCTAAACTATTTTCTTGCCTGCAGATATGGTGAAAGATGTTCTACTGTTGCCACTTTTGAAATAAGATTCAATTATCAGTCTGGATGGCTTTAGATGTGGGAACAAAACTAGTCTTCACTTCTGGAGCAAATGTCTTGGTCTTGCCCTGATGACAACTTTCATCCTGGGAGCATATTAGAAGTTGTGTTTTAACCCATCTGGAGGGCACTAGAAGGCTGCTGTGTGGTTTTTTTTTCCTTTTATGTTGCTTTGAATTCATGACAATTTAGTGATATCTCAACGGCTCAGGGTTTGCTGAACTTTTAAGATATACGATGTCTTTGCTTTTTTCACGCGTAGAAAATATGCTGCATCTAATTGAAACAAAATGGTGCATTGTCAAATATATACTGCATCCTTTTCCAGCCCCCAAATTTCATGTCATTTGGAGGTCTTAAGCTGTAATAAAAAATATACCCCCCTTCATTTTTTGTTATTTAGAAAGTTGCAATTAAATTTATTTCTTCATTAAATTTCTACAGCGAATGATCCCAAGAGATTTTTTTTATCTCCTCTTCATTCTTTATTTTAATATACTGCAGTTTTCTCTCTTCATAAGGTTTATAATCAGTGCAAAATCCACTATAAACATTATTAATAGTAGCTCTGAGTTAATTACTCTGGCCATGTTTTAAAACTGGGGCAAGAATAATATTGTGAAGCTGGTCTAAATAATAATGTAGCCCTTCTAAGGTCAGATACTTTCCAATGCTTTTAGACTCATGGAAAGTGATGTAAAATATAGTTTTGACACTACCTTCCTTTTTGATGGTCCTGAAATAATTATGTGCAACATACTGTTTAATAAATAACTACTGTATTTTTTGGAGTATAACATGCACCTTTTTACCACCCAAAAGAGGGTGAAAACTTGGGTGCGTCTTATACACTGAATGTAGCCCCCCCCACCCAGCCACCCCCACCCTTTGGCCTCTGTCTTCCAGCAATTTACCTGTTTTGCAGCAAACAGGGAAGAGCCTGTAAAGCCAAGCAAGTCATTAGCAGCTTCCCGACCTACAGCTGATTTGCCACATGCTAAAATGAAACTGAAACTAGCAAAGAGGCAAATAGCTGGGAGAGACACGCAGATTTTTATTTTCTGCTGAACTGGATGCAAGGGGGTAAGTGAATAACTATAAATGTCTGTAGAATGTTCAAATTATTAGACTTATTTTTTAAAGACTGCTTTATTATTTGCTTTGCTGACTGCTTTATTATTTGCTTTGCTGGCTGTGGAATTCTGGGAGTTGAAGTCCACAAGTCTTAATGTTGCCAAGGTTGGAGACCCCTGTTCTAGACAACTTAACAAAATAAAGAAGCTTTTTTAAAATAAATGCTTGCTCTGAAGAGGTCCAGTGCTATTGTATCTTCTTTTAAATAATAGAGAATAATGTATACTTCCAGAAATTTTAATTAATTTTAACAGCTCTGTACAAGTATAGTCTGAAATGTAACAGTGTCCTGTTTAGTATTAGAGTTAAATCCTGACTTACCTTGGAGTAGATCTATTTAAATAATTGGGAGGAGTTAGTGTGACTACATTTAAGAAAACTTTCTGGCATAATGTACATTTCTCCAATTCTTTCCTATTTCTATGGGTCAGACACACATGCACAGAAATACATAGCAAATAGTGTATATCATCTGTATGTTTGCTGTTTGGCAAATTGCTTGGAGGCAGAGGCCTTTTTTCCTTGTTTTCCTCCCCCAAAACTAAGGTGCGTCTTATACTCTGAAAAATACGGTAATCGATTCATGGTTTCTTTTCCCCTTAGCTTTTGATTTGATTCTGCTATCCTTTTAAGGGATCTAATGTAAGAACTAATATTCTAATGTCCTTGTGTTTGGTTTGCCATCAATTAGTACATCATTGTACCTGGTTCACTACTGCAACATTTGTGGAAATTTCTCCCTTGCTTTGCAACAATTCTGGTTAACCAATGTCATTTTGATTCTGTGTCAGATCCTTACTGTGGGAACATTTCAATCCCCGAAGTTCCCTGTGTAATTATGACTGCCCTGGGAGACGTCTGCCTTTCTAATCCTGTAAAATAGAATGCCAGGACCATTTTCTTATACATTTGGGATATCCTGCAATCATGCTTGTGATTTACAGTAATGACTAAACTTCAGTTTGAAAATGTACAGTAAGAATCCAGGCCCAAAGTTGATACTTCAGGATTCTTTTCTCGGAGCATTTCTTTTCTGTCCTTAAGGGAAGTCTGCCGCATGAATAAAACTGCTCTGCAGACTAGGCAAAAAAGATTAATTCAACTACATCAATAAATTTATTAAATAGTCTAGTAGACAAGAGTAAAAAAAAAAGGGTCAGTAGCAGCAATTCAAATTAAAACAAACCATAGACATTACTAATTCAAATTCTTCAGACTTAGCTATTTGAAGTTATTAGGAAATTGCTATTTGAAGTTATCAGGGAATTTCTTGGCAACCTTCAGTCTCGAGAGACTATGGTATTGTGCTCTGGAAAGAGTTTCTAGAAAGAGTTCCTAGAACAGCATCTAGTGTGGCTAAAAAGGCCAATCCGAGAGTGGCAATCCCTTCCACACTGAGAGCAGATCCATTCCGTCCCCTGCCCAGCCCCAGATTTCTCTGGTTCCGGGACTGCCTCACTGCCTCGGCCTGCCGAACGAGTGTCTCCTCGAAATGGAGAAGGGAATTAATTATTTGATTATACTTATGGAGCAATTTCTTGGACTCCTTGACTAGTTTCCTCTCCACCATCCTCTCAAAGACAAGACAGACTGATCCAAGAGAGGTTTTTTTTAAGGGTATTGGAGAAACTTCAGACTGACCAATCAATGCCTTGGATGAGGGATCAGATGCCTCTAGATCAGGGGTGTCAAACTCGTGGCCCGTGGGCCAGATGTGTCATGCACTGGCCATACCCATGCCTGGTTTAGCAAAGGGGAAAAAAGTCACGATACGTCATGTGACGACACCATGATGATGCGGGTTTGACACCCCTGCTCTAGATTATTCCAACAGTACATGCTTAATATAAGGCTGTGTCATAGGAAAATCTGTCTGGAAGATAAATAGATTCAGATAGATTTTAGTCTGGGCATGTCAACATATATCCTTTTTGTAGAGGAAGGACTTAACAAGTGGAAATCCAGAGCATGTCAGAACAAACCATAGTAGAGTCCTAGATTTTAGACTGGACTTGTACAGGAGGTTCTAGTATCTCCACCACTTACAAACAAGGACATGTTGAGAATGCTAAGTATTGTGAGTAAGTATTCAGCCTGCTCCATCTTTATAATGGGCTAGGACTAGGTAAAATGTTTAGACATCAGATGTTATCATGCAATCTTATGGAATGGCCCAGATTCCCCTCCTCCCATCAATAAATAAATCCCCAAATCATGAAAGGTTCCCATACCTTCTGATATACAGTATTTAATAATCTGTGAAATTTTGTGGCATTTTAAAATTGCATCTTCAATTAAGAAGCAAAGATGTTATCTGGAGTCATGCTCATGGATACCTTATGGATAATATCTGTTTTATAACAAGGGCAACAGGAAATGGGAAAATAAACCAAATGGGTGTTTTTCCACACCAGAATCTAAGTTTTAAGGCCTTTCCTCTGAAGAAAAAGGTTAAGCTCACTGATCTGGTTAAGTATTTGTCAAGAAGTAAGGCCCCCCCTAACATTTATTTATAGAGCTAGAAAAGAAAACACATTTTTATCTTATTGCATTTATGGTAATCTGAATAGCCTCTTTTCTAGATACTGTCTGCTTTCACAGAAAGATATGGCTATTATTATTCCTAAGGTCCTCAAAGTTCACAATTTTTGAGCTAAGCACAGGCATTTAAGGAACAACAGAACAATGAAAAGAAATATCCTTGCCCTCTGTGGTTGTAGTGATGGTAGGTGGTTTGTGTATATGTGTGTGTGAAGGTTGACACTAGGTACCCAGATGTCAAAATAGTCACAGGTGATTTGTTGTGGATGTTTGTTTATTAAAATTAACACAGCAATAATTGTAAAGCAACTGCAATACAAATCTGCATAAGAACAAAAGTGGACTATACAAAGACATTATTAATAAAGCAAATATGATATTTCATGAGTTACTAGACTATCATTTTTCTCAAAGCACATGCCTACCCATCTGTGTCATTTCCAAAAATATGGAAATCTCACAGGTAGGTTTAATATATGTTACATTTATTTTTCTTTCTTCAATTGTTTCTTCTTAGGATACCCTTTTAACAAATTGATTTCATTTTGTCAGGGTAATGATGATTTAATAGCTGACCAGCTGTTGTAATGCTGTAATACTGTAATGCTGTAATGATGATACAATGGTAGCAATGAGTCAGCAGGGTTATTTGATTGTTACCACTTTAAGAGTCTGTATTATAAGAGAGGCCCTGTTGGGGCATCTCTCTCTCTCTCTCTGTGTGCTTCCGTGCTATAGTTGATGATTGATTGCCTGACTTTGCCTAGTACGTGTATGTATATATTCTTTGTAGATAAACCACTATTTGAAAGACAAACCTCTGTTTACTGTATTTGGCTACTGGGTAGTCTCAAAATAGTCACACTGTGCATACTCTGACACATTTAAGGAGCAAAAATTATCTATGAATGAACTGCTGTGAAAATTTATCATTTTGACGAACCACTACATGACATATTTACTTACAATGCACATTGATTGTTCATCATTCACCTGCTTAAAAAGGAATGAATGAGATGCTAACACCCATTGATCACAACCATTTATTTCCCTCATAGCAAAAATATAACAAACACATAGGCCCTTGGTTTCATTCAAGCTATTAGCCTCATTTTACTCAGTTTAGGAGAGTATATACTGTACATACAGATACAAAACACTGCATATTTCAAAATGTGCAGTGCAGTGGTGGGTTCCTGCTGAAGCTGTCCAGTACGTAGCTCCGGTAGGGAGCGGCTGATTGTGCAATTTGCGCGCAACTGCTCTGGAGCCGTCCTCGCTGGTCCGTCGCACGCGTCACCATCTTTTTCTGAGAATTTTTGGGTGATTTTGCTTTCGCACATGCGCAGAAGCAAAATCACGCCAAAATCTCGTGTGCGCGCACGTCCCCTCATGAGATTTCGGCAAGATTTTGCTTCCATGCATGTGCAGAAGCAAAATTGCACGAGGGGCCACGCGTGCAGAGCGAGTGTGAGCGTATCCGAAACATGGAGATGCACGCGCAGCACACCAGCACCGGTAAGCGAGCAACCGGCCCCGGGTGCAGTGGTATGTATGTATGTATGTATCAGTGGTGGGTTCCTGCCAGAGCTCTCCAGTGTGTAGCTCGGGTAGGGAGCGGCTGATTGTGCAATTTGCGTGCGACTGCTCTGGAGCTGTCTTCGCTGGTCCATTGCGCGCGTCGCCATCTTTTTGTGAGAATTTTTGGGCAATTTTGCTTCTGCGCATGCAGAAATCTAGCAAGGGGACGCGCTGAAATCTTGTGAGGGCACGCGTGTGTGCGTGAGATTTTGGTGCATCCCCTTGCGAGATTTTTGCATGCGCAGAAGCAAAATCGCACTGAAATCTCGTGCGCGCGTGCGTCCCCTCATGAGATTTTGGTGAGATTTTGCTTCCACGCATGCCCAGAAGCAAAATCGCATGAGGGAGCGCACGCGCATAGCAAGCGCACACGCACCCGAAACATGGAGATGCACGCACAGCGCACTGGCACCAGTAAGCGAGCAACCCACCCCTGGTATGTATGTATGTATGTATATAACACCTATATACAGTATATGCTAGCCTTTGATAATAGGGACACAAGAACACCTTCTAGTATCACGAAGAAAGCATTAAATAAGAAACTCACAGGGACTGACATTCACATAACAAAATTATATCTACCCGTGGATGTTAGATTTGACAATTTCTTCTCAAAAAGATAAATGGGCAAGAGGTAACTGGTTAGGATGGGTTATACTTGTAGGAACTATACTTTGTTGGAAAAAATAAAGGAGAACCCTGAAAAAGGGGCAGATCTGAAGAGGTTCCAAGGATAAAATATCTTAATTGTTTTATGTTTCTAACTTTGCTTTACAAAGGAAAATTAAAGAGCAAAACCAAGAAAAACTTTACAAAAAGACATATTCTGATACAAATATCTAAAATCAAACAGTATATATAAATTTAGTTCAAAAAGACAATTCAATGTTCCTATTTTTCAAGCGAATGTGAAAGTTTGTGCATTTGTACAATAAAAGTTAAATAGCTAAAAGGAAGTACTAAGGAAAGTTTTTGAAAAAATAAATTAACCTGAAGGACAGCTTTCCGATATAATGGAATGTCCTTTACAGAAAAGGATGTATGGTCACTATATACCCTCTAAGATGGTTGATATTTCTTAATCTTTTTCAATGCATCTGCTTCGTTTAGTATCCGCTTGAAAGATTTTCTGAGTATAGGGTAGGAAGAATACTCATACCCATCTCAAACTTGGCTGTTTGAGATGGAGAGATACCAAGTTGCTTCTCAGAAAGGAGTACAATTTTTCTCCAAGCAATCCTGCCTCGAATTCATCTAGTGAACTGAAATAAGAAAAGAATAGTATAATGGAGAAGTGATAAATGTGTATATGACATCTTGAATCTCAAATGGTCTTATTTGAGGCCAAGAAATAGCTAGTAAAGTTTATCACTATACATACAGAAAGTAGAGAAAAATTAAGAAGTCACAAGTAGCATTGCACAGAAGCCAAAACATAATGACTAATCAGCTGCACTTCCAATTTTGTTTAAGCTTTGTAAATATTCAGCAGGAACATATTCCAGCATAATTAAATGATGGAAATATTAATTACAGGAGAATAGTTAGGAGGGGTTTTCTCTCATCTATCTCTGCTACAAACACATATACACATACACCCTTAGATATGTCTGTTTAATCAAAACTCTTGAAGTAATTCCTAATCTATCACAAAATGTTTTAAAGGACATGATTAATTCCATTGTTTAAACTGTGTTTTATTGCCATAAGAAATTCTCATAAATGACCCTGTACCCTTCTCACTTATCATTTCCTTCTAAAGTAATATACTAATTAATTTCAATTAAATATATGTAAAAGAAGATCTATTTTGAAAAATGCTTTCCCTTGTCATTTGTTAATATATTGCAAAAGTATAAACCTTGAAACATTTAGCATACAAAATATTCATTTTTGGTAATTTCTCAAGGGGACAATTTATTAAATGAAAGGCTTTTAACATTAGCTAAAAGCAGCCCTGTAAATCATGGGTGTCATCAAACCGCTTCATCACTTCATTAATTTAAAAGATGATTATATGCGTAACTGACATAATTTTGAACAATGTTACATGGTTAATTTATTAATAGCGAAAAGCAGAAATGACACACAGAATTGATTTATTATTATAATTGCATAGTTTTAAGAATTTTTCTCAGTGATTTTCACCAACAGTGTAAGTGAGTAAGGGAAATTCTTCTTTTTCTTAAGAAAGTCACCCATGTGACAAAGACCATAATTTTATAATGTGACAATATATTCTCCTTGCTTGGAGAAATTTAGGAGAGACTTTGATTGACACAAACTGAGCTGCAAAGTTTGCAAGTCTGTTAATTATTACATGGCTCTGAAAAGTGTAAACAAAGAACTTTATTTCCCCCTTCATTTAATCATTTTAACAATAATCAACACAGGGTCCATCTAAAAATATAAACCACAGATCAAAATGTGCAATGTTAATCTAAACCAGCACAAATAATTCTGTGTCCCATACCAAAATAGTATTGGTCTGCCAGAGATGTTGTCAAAATTAGGAAATACTAGGTTCTGAAAATAATTCAAGTTATTAGTAATTCATCAAAGTAGTTAGTCATCAGAATTTCCATGCTTTTTTAAAGAGCTGTATTATTTCAAATGAAATAATTAAAAATAAAACATAGCTAGTGAAATAATTAAAAATAAAGCAACAATGCCCATAAGATAGGGATTTGCATGCAAGTTCTGTCCTGCTGCGTAGCACTAACATTTCAAATAACATTGAATGACCCTTTGCATTATGTTCTTATCATAAATTCAACAGTCCTATCTAAATAATACAATTTAACTAAAGTTAAAATGAAACCCTTGAGAAATGCTGAGATTTTGGAACATAAGTTTGACAGAAAAATAGCTTCAGTATAAAGAATGGAAATGGAAAGCATTTCTTGATAATAAAAAGTTGAAGAATTTGGGAGCCCCTTTTTTACTTAAAGAACTGAAGACATAAGGAGAAATCGCTTAATATTTTTGAATGCGGATAGTGAAAATATAAGTGCTTAAAGGGATTTTTCTTTCTGAAAATTTTCCCTTCTCTTTTAAAAATTGCCAGTTAAACTGCAATCCTTAAAAAATGGCCATACTTCTGTTTAGAACTGGATTGATATAATCCAATTTTGTGCCTATAGCCCTATTGAACTGAATTGGCACATGTACATATATACACTCATGAGAACTTTCATCCCTAAATCACAGTTAGTTACATCGAATTGTATTTTATTTAAAAATCAATGGAAGTTAAATTCTTCACTAATTCTTAGGGTCCCAATATTTTCAATACCATCATCACTAAGATATAAATTCATATATTTTTTCCCCAAAAAGCCTAGAGTTTGATTTTTGTTAGGGCTCTGGATGGAAAGATTGATTTGTCTCCAGACTTTCCTTCCTGCTCTGTCTGAATAAGCAGGAAAAATGTGAAATTTGGCTTAGTTGTAATGTGTGCAACCATTTAACGACTAGTTTTCATGAACAGGACCACACCAGTTGGTCTGCCACATCAGCCTCTTTTATAAAGTAGGTTTTCACTAGATTGTACACGTATATTCCAGTAGTGGGTTGCTACTGGTTGTCACCGGTTCGGTGAACCGGTAGCGGCAGTGGTGGGAGGCTCCGCCCACCCACCCGGACGTCATCAAAAATAATCTGTGCATGGTATATTCCTTCCTACAGACTGCAGAGAATGATTGCATATCGTATATTTTTGTAAGACAAGACAAGAACCATATTGCAGTCCATAACCAGTCCATATATTTTATATGCTTTGATGGAAATGTATGTGTCTTCATAACCTCCAGACTTCATCAGGATTGTACGAAGCTGTCACTTACACTGTAGTATCGCACGCAAGTCACAAGATTATGCATAAGAGTAGAGATGTAATAATAGTGCACCAATCTTCAATAGAATTTAAAGCCTAATTACTCTGAAGAGCTCTATGAACATAGTTAGATGATCTCATTAATTCAAATAGTTCAAGGAATTTTTGGCTTTTGCTTGTTTAACAAAAGGCCCATATGAGAACAGACGAGTTATAGATCTGAATCCAAAAAGCTATACACAGTCTCTTTTTAATACCTCTGTGCTGAAAGAAGACACTCACACTCTTTGACAAGCCACTCTAAAGACTAAATTTATTTGAGGGTTTTTTTTTATTTTATTCCAATGCTGTCATCCAGTACTGCTGTTATAAACCACAGAGATACTTTGCCTAATCCAGCTAGAGATCAGTACCAAGGAAGCAAATACACATAAGCTATTGAGGTGTAGCTCAAAACCACACTTCTTCTGATTTAAACTTTAGAGTTCTAAAAATATTTTTTGTAATTTTCCCACATTTTTCCCCCTTCATTTAGGAATTGGAAATCGTGTTTCGTGTTTCCTTTTTCCAGTTTTAAGTTCTGTTTATTTAAAAGATTAATATGAAAACATGTACATTTCCATGCATATCCCTCCTAAAATAATTTTATATACCCATTTCTGTAATATTTATATAAGCTGCTTCTAATAAGAGTGGATCGACTATATATATGTACTGTAGATGTACTGTAGATGTAGTTGCATAACCCTATGGGCAGCATTACAAAACTGTACGCATTAGCATTTTACTATGTTTCAGCTTGCATATGGGTTCACAATGTGTGAATCAAATAAGTTTGCATCAAAATGTGAATGGAATAAATTCCGTCCCCTGTGCCTTTAATTAAATATGATCTCACTTTTCTTCTAGATTGCTTTGTTCCATCCAGCTTTAGAATAGCAAAGTAAGGGCAGACAGGGCTTTTAGGAACACACACACACACACCATGTCTTTCCCTTCCAAGAGGAAACAGAGAGAGCAAGCATTCTCAATCATTAGTTTCAAAGTTGGACTTTGAGCTAGTTTCAACAGCTTGCTTGGAGATGTTGAAATTTCCCAGCAGCTCTTACTTTATTCACAAGGGGTTAGGCAAGTCAGAGATCCAATAGTTTTCAAACAGCAGCATTCTGTGGAGTTAAAAATGGCACTCTTATATCCTTTTAAGGCAATATTGGATGTAAGTCAGTCCTTCTGAAGAACAAATAACTTCCAAATTTTTGGCCTAGACATCAGATACCAGTGCTCAAAGGATGCCTAAGATGATTTCATTTTCATTCTCGTGGTCCAAGTCCATATGTTCTTCACCTATATTCTTCAAAATGTTTGCAATCAGTCAAATGTTTTGCTTTCAAGCATGTACATTATAATCTCGATGTTAGAAGATCATTGGAAAAGAAAAATTCATTAACCATGACTAAATACCAGCTTTTAAAGAAAAAGGATGCTGTCGTGTACCTGTGATTTGGTAGCTGCCTTTAATAATGGGCAGCTAATGGCAGATCCCTAGCTAGACACATAGCAATAACAATAGCACTTAGACTTATATACCACTTCGCAGTGCTTTTCAGCTCTCTCTAAGCAGTTTACAGAGTCAGCCTATTGCCCCCAGCAATCTGGCTCCTCATTTTACCAACCTCGGAAGGATGGAAGGTTGAGTCAACCTTGAGCCTGGTGTCAGGCCAAAGCCATTTTAGTTGGGGTCTTTGGCCTGCCACACCTTTTGCTATTTTAAAATGTATTCTTAGTTGTGGGAATTTGGGAGGAGTAATTGCATGAGGGATGTCTGCATGTAGCCATAACAAATTCCATCTAGATAGTCAAGGTCACCCTTTGTCTTCACACTTCTGCACCTGCACAGAAGGAGATGGGAGTTTCTGCCAAGTTGGCTGAAGATTGGTCAACGTGATGACTTGGGAGTGTGGGGGCAAAGGCTTGAACTTTCAACTGGGTGGAGAAACCCCTGGGACTTCAGATTCGGGTTTCTCCCAGATGTGCCAACATGGCTCTGCTAATAAATTGGAACTTTGAGGAATACTTTGCCTCGGACTCTGATTTGATTTCTGATGCTTACAGATTTACAGAGTTGGAAGGGACCTTGTGGGTCATCTAGTCCAACCCCCTGCCCAAGCAGGAGACCCTACATCTGCCTCTACCTAGGATCGAACTCACATTTGGAACCCTGACACCTGGTGAGATTCGAGCTGCCAAATTGCAGGCAGGCGGCAGTCAGCAGAAGTAGTCTGCAGTACTGCATTCTAACCACTGCACCATCTCGGCTCTTAGACACATAGCTATGTTGGGAGGTTCCCTGTTAACAGCTTAATCCAGAATCTATGTTGGCTAAGCCCTCCAAATTTATTTATTTTTTGGCAAAGTGCTTTGAAGCAGGTGTTTCTCATTGGGTTTTTTTCTGTGTGCAGACCTTGTTAGAACTTTTTGAAGTCAATTCCCAGAAAAACACATATGGAACACGAATGCTCACTTTTACACATAATACAGAAAAAGATATCAACACAGACAATATAACATCTTCCTCAGCTTCTCCCAGCTGTGCTCTGAATTGGGTAAGACTATGCATATACTGGCGTAGAAATAAATTAAAAATGAAGGCTCAGAACTTAAAAATTGGTAGATGGTATCAAAGCTTATGTTATGTTATGTGTTATTTATTTTACTTTCTTGGAACACTCGACCCTTAGAATCAAGTTTTCACTAAAGAAGTAGTTGTTCTTTCTGTTTTCAAATGAATGTCTCATGACTTTTCCTGTTTGGACATTAACAATTTGATACACTGAAGAAAGTAGAATCTAAGCTCATCAGGAGTAAAAAAAAACACCCTCTAATATGGAGTAATTGTTTGCTATGAAACACCCACTCTGATCTTCAGTGATCACTCCAAGTGGGGACTGAGAAATAGTGTATTGTTCAGTCTGTAACACAACACAGACCCCATATAATATCTTACGTAAAGTGCGATTGTTTGAGAATTGACCCAGAGTCTGCATCCTGGAAACTGGGCATGACTAGTCTAGTGAAGAGAAGGACCAGGGGAGACATGATAGCAGTGTTCCAATATTTGAGGGGCTGCCACAGAGAGGAGGGGGTCAAGCTATTTTCCAAGGCACCTGAAGGTCAGACAAGGAATAATGGATGGAAACTGATCAAGGAGAGATTCAACCTAGAAATAAGGAGAATTTTTCTGACAGTGAGAACAATCAACCAATGGAACAGCTTGCCTTCGGAAGTTGTGGGAGCTTCATCACTGGAAGCATTCAAGAAGAGACTGGACTGTCATTTATCAGAAATGGTGTAGGGTCTCCTGCTTGAGCGGGGAGTTGGACTAGATGACCTACAAGGTCCCTTCCAACTTTGTCGATCTGTTAAATGCATGAAACTGCATTTGTTTAATCTGTTAAATGCATGAAACTGTTTCCACCACAAAGCCTATTCTGGAGGTTGATTCCTAAGGTTCTTTTTATATCTTTTCCATATTTTGGAGAAAATCATGGCGGTGAAAGAGATTTTTCACTACAGGATCAAACTATTTTCACAAGCTGGACAAGACATCCCACTATTGATTCAATGTATGATACTGAATTTTTGATACTACTGGAATAGATTGCAGTGATTATTCTCAGCAGAATTTTGCACACTAGTGTGGTCACAGATAGTTATTCCTCAATGCAACGATGCCATGTGCATTGTGACATCACAACACAAGCTCTACCTTTTCATATTTTTCATATTCATAACTGTGCACACAAATACATTTATGGCAGATACAGGATTTTTGCCTTAGTGATGGATGTGTTTTTGGTCCTCCAAGAATTTGCAAACCCTTTTCATTAGAACCACTCAGGGATCGAGAAGACATTATAGTGCTTCCACTAGGCAACTATGACACTGCATTAGAAATATCTACTTCATAAACTTGTCTTACTTATGTTAACAGAATATGGAGATGATGTTTTACTTGCCAAGTCTGCTGACGTTTGTCTGCATTCTCTGTTTACTTGGATTCTGATATCTTGCTTTCCAATAATTTAACTGTGCAGAATGCAGGAAAGTCATTGTTATAACTTAGAGAATGAAAAATTCATTTCAATGGAATTCGGCAGAAAACAGTTAGCAATTTAATAAAACCATATTTTTTTTCTCTCCAACAGTTCAGAACATTCCTGACAAGTTACATTCAATTGATTCTCCAAGAGCCACAGCATACATACCAGAATCATCTCACCAATGAAATGCAGCCATTTCTGGGTTGCTCAGTGGAGTCCAGATGTTGGGCAACAAACTGCATTGGAAAGCAGGCGAAAGTTTCAACAGGAATGTAAAGGAATCACACACACTCCACCAAACTTTGTGTGTGCATTTGTGTTAATGTGCATGCAGCAAAATCAGAATAATAGTTTGTTGCATCTGCTTCTTAAATCATCCGATGGACATTCTTCATACTTTTATCTATATATTTAAACATCCAGAAGCTAGATATATCTAGTAAATCTTCAATTATCTCTGGCATGTGTGCAGAATTGCCTTCCTCCCCCCTCCCCAAAAAGACCATTCTTCATGGGTGTCAGCATATATACATAGGGAAACAATTTAGGACCTTTTTTTTTACAGGAAACATTTGTGGAAGACTGACGCATCTCCAAAATTCTATCATATTTTCCCACAATAGACATGAACTTAACTGAATTACCATCGTAAGAAATTATTCGTAGAGTTGAACCAACATAAGAAAATCTGCCATGGCAAAGATTTATAGTTCCTAATAGATCTCTACTCACACAGGTGCAAATGCCTATCTTTTCATACATCATAATATTTAATATTTCTTTTTAAATCATATTGCTTTTATAATCTTCAGAAAAGCCAAACTTAAGGAGCTGTTCTTCTGTGACAAATTTAATCGCAAATCTTCAACTTTATTTCCAAAGCAATATGTTAGGATCTTAAGTAATTAAACTGAAGTTTTGTGAATTCCCTTGGAAACGGCAGGCATTTATGCAGGTGCTCACATACGTACATACTATATTTTATAAATAGGGGGACAGTGTGACTGAAAAAAATTTAATGGGAGACTGGGGAAAGAAAAACATATTGGTGAAGATTAAGCTCTTGCCAAATCTTTTTGCGGTAACAAATACAATTTCAGTTCATTACTTTAAAATATTGAAGATACGGATATATATATATATATACAGTGTGTGTGTGTGTGTGTGTGTGTGTGTGTGTGTGTGTGTGTGTATACAATATATATAGTATACACACACACATACATACACACACACACAAACACATTTTTGCTGATAATGAAAATGAAGGGAGACTAGTATAGATATATTTCAAGCTATTTAGTTCTTATCAGCTAACCATACCCTTACTGGGATTTGAACCTGGGCAGTCTGCCTATAAGGCAGTATCTTTAACCTCTAAGCCACAGGCTCTCCTCCTATATCAGCTTGTACCAGGGAAGGGTTATATGTTTTTTTTCCTGTCGAATCACCCTGGTATACCCAAATATGGGAGGGAGCATACTGCTTCCTTTTTGCCTTTCGGCCCCTCCAGGGGCCATCCAGGCAGTTGCTATAGACGACAAACTATTTTCTCTATGTGTAACACATTTTTGCTGATAATGAAAATGAAGGGAGACTAGCATAGATCTATTTCAAGCTATTTAGTTCTCATCAGCTAGCCATACCCTTACTGGGATTTGAATCTGGGCAGTCTGCCTATAAGGCAGTATCTTTAACCTCTAAGCCACAGGCTCTCCTCCTATATCAGCTTGCACCACAGAAGGGTTATATGTTCTTTTTCTGTCGAATCACCCTGGTATACCCAAATATGTGAGGGAACATATGCTTCACTTTTTTTCAGTGTCACTGTAAATTTCGATCGGTCACTAAACAAACTGTTGTAAGCCAAGGACTACCTGCATTTGGAATTAACATGCAGAGCTGAAAATCAGTCTTTGGGGCTTATCTAATGGATGTTTGCCACCCTTATTATGATACTCTGTGCTGGACATCTCATATTAATGATGCACAAAGTTCTACTGAAGGCCAGGGGTGGGTTCCTCCTGGTTCGGACCGGATTGCCTGATCTGGTAGCGACCCGCTGGTGATGTCACAATGGTGTCATGGATCCGGTTCGGTCAGTGCCGGTCCGCCATCTTTCTTTTTGCTTTTTTTCCGAATTTTTTACTGTTTGGAATTTTTTTCCTCTGCTGCTGCTTGAAAAAGGGCCCTCCCACCCACCCCCGGGTTTATACTTACTGTTATTCCTTCGCCCAAAGCACAGCTGATCAGCTCCCCAGCTGTGTTTCAGGCTGATTATAGCTACTGAGCATGCACGGAAGCAGAATTGCATGAGCGCCCACGCGTGAAACGTCGCGATGCGAACCGGTGGCAAAGGTAAGTGGAACCCAACCCTGCTGAGGACCCCAGAGTGTTGGGGGCAATAGACGGACTCTGTAAACCGCTTAGAGAGGGCTGTAAAGCACTGTGAAGGCGGTATATAAGTCTAAGTGCTATTGCTATACTTCATAGGCACTGATTCCAGAACAGAAAGACATTTCATAAACAGACAACCAGCAACATATTGAGCATTGCCATTAGAATGCACAGTATTATGGCAGCTTCCATTAGGGACAGAGATGAATTGCTTATGGTAAGAAAGTCTAAGAATCACAATGAAAGTTGTTAGAACCAAAAAACAAAACATAACACCCAATACATACCTAGAGTGCTAACAATCATTTTGAAACTATGTTGGAAAAATGCACTATTTGTCTTAGGTCCGTCATTTTTTACCCTTTTTCTTTTGTGCTTATAATTCATAAGGTGTTTTTTTAACTTGTTCAAAATTATTGTAACATTCACATTGATGCTTTTGAAATTCGTATTCAGAGCAATATTATTTAAACATCCGGGGCCAGGGTTTTTCCTCAGGTTCCTCATTCCTTTCTATGCTATTTCACAGAACCATGTTCATCATCTCAAAATTCCTGTACTAAATGGAATATCATCTGGCACAGAGTTAATAAATTTGGCTGCGTTTCTTCTCTGGCCATTTATAAAAAATGCAGTGGGATTAGAGAACAATGATACAATTTCTATAGTCAATTTTCATTTTTGATTAAGTATCTCAGGAAAGAAAAGCATGCGGTCAACATCAGGTGATTGTTCCAGAGAAAACCAAGAGCATAGATAGCTCTTAGAAAGATAATCCATAGATTTGAACCCTGAAATCTAGTATCTTCTCAAATAACATTTGCTTACTAATAGTTATTCAGCTATTGTATTAATATCCGTTAATACTTACTTACTAAGGACTAAGTTTTCCTTAATACAATAACCATCATTCTATTTCATGTTTAGGTGGCTGCATAATTAAATGACAGGTTGTAGAATGGTAGACCAAGCCTTTGTATGTTCTGACCTAGGAAGCCTTCGGATGAATGTTGCCTGGTCATGTGCTTTGCCACTGAACACTTTGTCTGACAACTGATCCTGAGATCTCTTGCTCCTAAAGTGAGAAGCAGTTCCTACAATGAATTGGGTGAAGGCAGAAATTAAAAGAAAAATAATAATAAAAAGTAACATTGCTACTTACACAATGGTAGACATGGTAGACACACTTTTAGACTTCATTTGTAGGTTTACAGCTGTTTTTTTTTCAAGCTGCCATTGACCTGAAATAACTATACAGCAATCTTCCAAAGTAGCTAATTCACAATATCTCTCCCATAAGTTACTTGAATATAAAGCGTACAGGGAGAAAATAAGCACAATATTTGTTTGAGGAGCTTAGATAGGCTTCAAATTGCAAATAAATGCAAGGAATAAGAAGACACAATAACATGTAGCATGAAATGCCAAAACCAACAAAAATTCAGCCCAATTTTAGCTAGAAGTCAGAAGTAGCATTGTTCTGTTCAAAATGATACGGGTACTCTTCAGAGGTGGGTTTCAGCAGGTTCTGACTAGGTCTGGAGAACTGGTAGCAGAAATTTTGAGTAGTTTGGAGAACCATAAATACCACCTCTGACTGGCCCCGCCCCCATCTATTCTCTGCCTCTTGAGTCCCAGCTGATTGGGAGGAAATGGGGATTTTGCAGTAACCTTCCCCTGGAGTGGGGGGGGGGGAATGGAGATTTTACAGTATCCTTCCCCTGCCACGCCCACCAAGCCACACCACGCCCACCAAGCCACGCCCACAGAACCGGCAGTAAAAAAAATTGAATCCCACCACTGGTACTCTTACATCCTGGCCACCAATGTTCTGAGTGGAGTGGAGTGGAGTGGAGTGGAGAGAGAAATGAGAAATACATGGATCATGTTGGAGACAGATGGAGTGATCTTAAGATCTTTGGGGCATTTCCATGAATGTACCCAAAAGTCAAGATGATGGCCACAATCCTATGATTGAAATATGACACACATAAAAAGGGGCAGGACTTCAATTCAAAGTCATTGTTGCTATCTTGCTTTTTTTTACCACCTATGAGGATTTGCGCCTGGGCTACTGTTACCTTCACATAACTTCTATAATCTGCACCAGACATAGATCTAGAATTATACATTATTTCCCACTACAATAAGTCAGAATGAATTAATGAATGTGTGTGTGTGTGTGTGTTTGTGTTTGTGTGTGTGTGTGTGTGTGTGTGTGTGTGTGTGAGTGAGTGTGTGAAGCGACTCCTTCAGGCCAAATGGAATAACAACTCTAGCTGTTTTCCATCAATGGATATCCTCTCTGCCCTCCTTCAGATGCAGGTAAATTTGTTGCATTCAAGGATTTTTTGCTTTATTCTACAAGAAAGGAATGCAAGCAAAACCATCAGTGAAAAGAAGGCATTCAATAGTTGAGTTGCGGGACTTCCGGTTTTGGAGCGCTTCATCGCAGACATCCCTCGTTGGATGCCTTTCCGATCTTTGTTAAAAGCCGCCAGAACAGCTGTCTGGCGGCTTTAAAATCTCTTCCCCGGGCAAAGGGGAGAGATGAGAGCCTGACAGGAGGGGTAGAGCCCCCCCAGCGCCTTAGGAGCCATCTGGCAGGGCGCGAAGGGAGAGCTCCCCATGCAGCCTGTCTCCAGCTCCGAAGATCCGGAAACCTCTGCCTTTGCAGAGCTAGATGGAGTGACCAGCCGCTGCTTCAAAAATGGGATTTATAATTATATTTAAACTACAGAAGCAGACAGAGAGAAACAGGCGTGAGATGGGCAAGTACTGAAACCTCTTTTTTCCTTTTTTTTTCAACTCCTGGGTAAGCTTTCACTTCGGCAAGGGAACAAAGGAAACAGAGTAACAATATGGCGATTGAGAAGTGAAAGTGACTTTCGTTTCCCCAGAGGCTTTTTTTCTTTTTTCTTTCTCTCTCTCTTATGGAAACTTTTAACTTGGAAAAATGGTTTTTTCTTTCTCTGTCTCCTAACTCTGGATTAAAGTTATAATAGAAATATTTTCAATAATAAAAGACTATCTGATTTTTAAACTGGAAAGAACTTTAATCAGGCATCTGGCTTTCTTTCTTTTTTGTACTCTTTTGAAACACCAATGGCTTCAAAGTTTGGAAAGACTGTTTTGACTAAAAGAAATGACTATTCATCTGGATATATTTCTAAAATGCAACTTAACACTGAGCTAACACCTCCACAGCTTTTGACACCTGAAAATTTATTAAATAATTTAAAGATTATGAAACATGAACTTACTTTGGAATTTAACCAGAAAATAAGTGAGATAGACCATAAGATGCAGGCTGCTTTGAAGAATATGAATCAACAACTAAGATTTGATGTGTTAGAGGTTTGCAAAGGCTTAGCAACAAATATTGAAGTTTTGGCAGAACGTATTGAAACAAATAAACAAGCTTTGGCAACTTCGGTGAATTACATAGATAAAATCCAAAATGACATTGCAAATTTTGAAAAAGAGGTCTTAATGACTCAGTTCAGATCTATGGAAGTTGCTATAAGGATTAGAGGTTTGAAAGAAGGATTATATGAAAATTTAAAAGGCAGGATGGTTGACATATTGGATCAGGTGTCTGGAATTTCTAAAGCGGAATTGGCTACACAAATCGACAAAACATACAGAATCAACTCGTGGTACGCCAAACAAAAGCATCTACCAAGGGATATTGTCATATATTTTACCACAAGAGCTCTACGGAACAGAATTATACAAGCAACGTTTAACAATAATCTTATGGTGAATGGTCAGGAACTAAAGATTTGGAAAGAAATCCCCTCTAAAATGCTTAAAGCCAGGAAAAGCTATACTTTTTTGATTGATGAATTTAAGAGATTAAATTTACAATATAAATGGGAAGCACCAGTTGGAGTAGCAGTGAAATTTTCTGGAAAAAGATACCGGCTCAACACGATAAAAAAAGTTACTGAATTTTATGTCAATGTTCTAAAGGCTGATATATCCAAGATTCCAGAAGAAGGGTGTATGAAAATAAAAGAGGAGGAGGAGGGGAAGCCACCTTCGATGGATCAAAAAGAAATAGACTCAAAAATCCAAAAGGAGTGCCTGAATCAGATAGCTGGGGAAAAGGAGATGGAGGTTTGGGAGCAGACGGGAGACGACTTGACAAATTTGAATTTATTGAACTATTAAAAGATGAACTATCAAGATACAAAACGATGTGATGTTGAAATATATTGGATGGATAGAGACTAATATGATTGTATTTTATCTTTTCCCTATCTAATGATTACTTATGCAATATTTAGTTAAGTTTTATATAATTTTGAGGTTATTTTTAATGTTGATAATATTAGATATATATAGTTTGTTGAAGATTTGTTTATTGTTTATTCTTCTTTTATTTTCTTTTTTTGTTTATTGAAGTTAGCGAATTAATTTAGAATAATATTATCGTATTAATATCATGATGAAATTTAATATTTGATGATCACTTATGTAACATTTAGTTAAGTTTTATCTTAGAGGTTATTTCTAATGTCAATAATATTAGTTTAAGATTTGTGTATTTTATATTTAGTTATTACTTATGTAACATTTACCTTGTATAAGATAGAGGACTGAAGGGAGGAGGTAGGAGGTTTGTTTGTTTGTAGTGTTAAAGAGTTTTCTCTTTCTTTCTTTCTTTTTTTTTATTCTCTTTCTTTTTTTCTCTCTCTCTTTTTTGTATCTTTACTATTGTATACAAATGCGATATATTAGTACTGTATAGTTTGGAGTTGAAGTTTTTTTAAAAATAGTGTTCTTTTTTTCCTTTTTCCTTTTTCTTTTTATTAACAATTTAAACTTATTGTTATGCCCTGTATTATCTCTGGGAAGTCCGGGGGGGGGGAGGTGGGGAGGGAAGGGGGTGGGTCTGGGGGGGGGAAACAAAAATGTTTGTACTTTGGATTTAATATTTTGTTACCACTTATGTAAGTTTGTACTAATAAAACTTTTTTGAGAAAAAAAAAAAGTTGAGTTGCCACTTCCTTCACTTAAGGCAAGAAGCCCATACGGAAAGCACGATAATCTTAGAGTATGGGTATGGCGCCTTTAAAACAGAAGTGTTTCTAGGAAGTGGACGTGATCTTGTAAAGACATTCTCGTTGCATTTGAAAGCTTCTCAGATCCCCAAAGAAAGATATAACAAGTTAGTCATATCTTTAGTTAGTTAGTTATATCAAAAGAAGTAGAAAAATGAAGGATATAAGCATTTTAAAAACAATCTGCAGACATAACTTCTTTATAAATCTGCATACAAATTTGTAAGGAGCCATAGTTGCCAAATTGCAGGGATGCTTTTTAAAAAAACAACAACAAAGAATGGTTGTTGCTTCCATTTGGAAATGAATTGCTTTGTTCTGATTCAATTCAATTTGTAAATGGAACTCTTTTTTGTTTTCATTGGAAGGTTGAAAGATTTTCATTCAGGCAAGTGATAACAGTTGAATGGAAAGGGAAAGGAAAGAAAACTAGAGTGAAATGCTTAATGAAAATTAAACTGGATGTTCATTTGCTATATATAACAACAGTTAATTGGTATCTATTTGTACATACAAAATTAAAGAAGATTAGAGAGAAAATTGTATCAAAACTTGTATCTTAGATTTAGGACAGATCATCATGGAGAAAATGAAATTAGGAACTGAAAATGATTTGATGGCACATCATTCATCAAAGAAGGGAAATTGCATCAAGAATTGTACAGTTTGCTGGTATTAATATGTTATTATTTTGCTATTGATCTCTGTGTTATTTTACTGATGCAGGGATTCATTTAGTGATTTAATTTTAGTAAGGTTTTTTCCCCACCAGTTAAAAGCAAAGAGTCCATATCATACTGGAATCAACCACTTGCCATCCAAACAGTAGTTCCCAGTTCTTTGGTGGTGGTAGCAGTGAGGGAGGGCGAAATGGCTGGAAACTTTCCCAAAATGTTAATTATGGAATGAATATACAGTTTGTAGATCATCAAATGCCCATCCTGTTATAAGTGATCACATTTATTGATTATTTATGGATTCTATATATTGTTTTTCACTAAAAGCAATGTTTAACTGGCTTGCATTAAAATATTTACATTGCACAATAAAATACATGTATAAAATGGCAGTGGTAATAAACCATTATTAGGAGAGCTGATGAAACAGTAGAAACTCATTTGGTAATGATTATTTATTAGATCCTTATTCATAGTGTTGATCTGTGTCTTGCTTGCCCACAAGTAAATTAAAAGTATAAATGAGATTTATAAGCTGACAATTACTTCATTTAGCAGCACATTTAAAAAATCCTTCAGCCCTCTTCCTCATACATTTCAACACTATTAGCAAATGTCCATTGAGAATGCTTTTGTTTTCCTCCAAAACCTGATGGATTGTTATGTGAATCATCACAGGTTCTTCTTCATGTTATTCTACCAACTGAAGTTGTCCAATATGTAAAAGGCTATTCCCAGATAGGCTTTCTTGTCAACCATCTAAGTCCCAGACAAAAAATTCTGGATTTTCAGGAGCCTTCCAAAATTCCATTTATCTGATTTTTAACTCCGTGATGGTTTCCCATTGGTTTTACCATTTAATATTTTCATTTTCAGTGTTACTGCCCAGAGTTGCTGAGAGACAGGGGGAATATAAATTTAATAAATTGTTATTATTGTTCTGCTGCTGTTATACTTTTTGATTGCTATGATTTATTGTATAGTCTTTCTGTGACCTTGTACATCACCACCTGTAATCTAAGTAGAAGGTGGCTCCTGAAGCACATATTTAGTAATGTATTATGTGATATACAATATATTATTAGATAAAAAGGTAGGACATGACTCATCACTGCAGTTGTTTCACCTCAAGATTCTGCACAGGAAAAAGAAGCAATTGCTACTTACAGGCCTTTTGTTGCTGCTCTTATGGAATTAGTTTAATTGATTTCTAAATTAGCTTTTATATCAGAAATTAACTCAGCTGCTGTTAATGTCTTCCCACTGTTTTTATTTGTTAATCAGTTAATCTCCAATAATGGAACCCAGTTTACCTCACTGGAATTTAAAAAAAAATTAAGTGTGTATGTGGGATAGTTGGTGGAAGGGGGATAAAAAAAACATGAACAAAACTTGAATAATATAGTGGACCATGTTTTGCTATTTCCTTTCAAATTCATATCCCAGCCTCTTTTATACTATCTGGCACTTGTGCTGGTTAATTTTAAAAACTGTAACAAAGGAAAGCCCTTCCTTGTGAGGTCAACGTCAGAATTACTATGCACAGAGTGGTCAAAGGCTAATCCTTCCTCTTGGCCCTTATTTACAGAACAAAACTTTGATGCACCCACAGGGGAAGAAAGACTAAAATGAAATAATAGAGATACAACTGCAGAAATGATTGTACTTGACATTAATTTCCTGGAGGTCTAATGAGGCTTAACATAAGTTAACATTCTAGGATTGGATGACATACCATGCCACAATCAACATTGGTTACAATGAATAAATCATAGTTAAAGTTAGTGGTTAACTGTCTTTCATCTAACCTCGAAATAATTGTGGGGGATTGGACAACACGGTATAAGCCAAATCACAATATCAATTAGGAACATAGTCACTTTCTGGGTTTAACAATGTCATGTTTCTACTTTCAACAAACCAAGCAGATGATGCTGAAAGTATCTCTAGTAACATATTTCAATACATTTTTATATATTATTTGAATCAGGTCTGTCAATGTTTCCGATCTGATTAAGATCAGATGAATGAAATACTCATCAGCATTCCCTGAAACAAAACAAATAAGAAAAAACTGCCTGCAGGCAATTACATTAAAGCAAAAGCAAATTTACTCACACCAAAAAAAAAGAACATTTTAGACACAATACATTTAATAGCCAGTAAGTAATTTTGCATTGCACACTATCTCTTATATTACTTTCCTGAGGGTGGGTTTGACTTCCCCTAGAAGCAGCTGCCTTGCTTATCTCACTTGCCAATACCAAAAATTAGGTATTACAACAACTAAGTGCTTACTAATATTTAGAACTCGTATCAAATTATAAAGAGTTTACATCATTGTTGGAGATGGCTTTCCTCAGCCATGTTTCCTCTTCTATGATTTGCTGGAGAACCCTTCCCTATCACTTCTTAGTTTGTTGTCTTTTGTCAGTCACAAAGGAGAGATTTTCTTTTGTAAATCCTCTGTAATTAAATGAGTACTTCAGTGGTATCGGCCTTCAATGGGCCTGTTTCCTAGGTTTTGCCTTTGACGGTCCTTTCCCCTCCCTCCTCTAACCCCCCACCTACCTTTTTTTGGCTAAATGGCTGCTAAGAGGACTAGGCACCTACCCCTCTTTAAGTGATGCCCCTGGACACTGCAAGAAGGAGGAAAAGATTCATTAATGGCACTTCATTAAAGAGCAGCAAAAGGAAGCTGTAATGTGAGTGAATCCACTGAAATCCAGAGCAAGCTGTCTATTAGGGATGCAACAAAGACAGTTTCGGAAACTGAACTCTGGCTCCACTGCAGCGGATTAGGAAGAGTGATGGGATTAGCGCTTAATGACTTGGGGCAAGAGACAAAGGGAATTTCTACAAAGAGGCTTAGATATGGAAGAATTAACACTCTCTATATCCAACCAGGCCTCTGATGAGTTCCAATATTCTTCTTGGCCTCTGAAGCTGAAGTGGGGCTGGAGGTGGGGTAGGCAACCTGCAAAGCTTTGCCACTTCCTTAACCTTTTCCATAGTGATTTAAAAGAGAGAGAAAAGAGTTTTCAACTTCTCACTGAGATAGGCTTTTTAAGACAAAGGGGCACTACAAAAGCCTTTAAATGATAAAGGTTGCCCTCTGCTGCAGCACATTTCAAGGTGACCTATAGTCCATCCCCTATGACAGAGCTACACACTTGCTGGTGGGGCCAGAAAAAGTGTGTGTTTTAGGGGACAATCCTCACTACAATGAAATCAAACATTTTATCCAAAGGCGATATTTAAAAGAAGTTAAGGAAAGAATTCTTCAACTGAGTTTTGCTACTTCAACTATATAATCTTTTTTTCCCCTTTAAAAACAATGCATCTGTATTTTGGGATAGCCCAAATACTGGGGAAAAAAAGTTTGGGGATTATATTTTAAGAGGTAGTAAAAAGCCTCCCCCTACTTAATCAGTTCAAATTTTGACCCATAGTTTGGCTGTCTGGGGACATGCACTTCTGCTTTTGTTATCAAACTTAAAATTACAGTATTTGATTTTCCTAGGAAGCATCATATATTTCATTTTCAAGAATCCTTTTCAAGAATCTTCCCAAGAAGGCCATTGTTATCCATTGTGTGTGAAGGCTAGTAAACCTTTGTGAAAAATATGCTTTGGAAGACAGAAATTGTTGGAGGCTAATTAAAGCTCCGTTTTTCTCTTCCAGAGCCTCTTCTGGGGAGGCTCTAACTGTAGTCACACAAACCTGAAATGAAATGCCTCTGCTTTAGACAGGTGCTCTGTTTGTGGTTCCACCTGTTCAGAAGCCCTTCTTTCAAGCTGAATCTGAGGCACTGTATTGCAGCCACATCACATAATGCAGTTAGTGGACCAAATTAAATAAATAGGGCTTTATCCAGGGGTGGGTTCCTACCAGTGCGGTCCAGTGCGCCGTTCTGGTAGGGACCCACCGATTGCACAATTTGCATGGGAAGGCTCCGGTGCCGTCTTCACTGGTCCGTTGCACAGCACCACCTTTTTTTCTGAATTTTTGGCCTTTTTTTGCTTCCTGTGCATACGCGGAAGCAAAATCTCGCGAGGGGACGCTCGCGCGTGTGAGATTTTGTCGATTTTTTGCTTCCGCGCATGCGTGGAAGCAAAAAATCACCGAAATCGCATGCATGTGTGCATCCCCTCGCAAGATTTCGGTGATTTTTTGCTTACTGCGCATGCGTGGAAGCAAAATCGCGTGAGGGAACATGCACACGTAGCGCACCGGTAGCCAGGTAATAGGAATCCGCTCCTGGTTTTATCTAAGGCTGCCTGTTAAAGAGGTTTGTAGCCAAGATGAGATTTGAAAAGTATCTCAGAAGTTAAGAAGAGCAAGGAAAGTCCTAGTCGTAGTCCAAATGAAGATGAGCAGGACTAACCTCAGGTAGTACCTAAATGAAACGTGACCATCCACCTCTAGCTAGTGTTGATAAATTTGTTAATAATGAATTCCAGAATTATAAAGTGGATTTAAAAAAAAGATATTCCACAAGAGAGGTCTTAGGGTAACCCTTCCATACTGTTGCCAAGAAAACTGCATGGCTATGTCTAGAACAGTGATGGCGAACCTTTTTTTCCTCGGGTGCCAAAAGCACGTGTGTGCACGCTATTTCGCATGTGCGAGTGCCCACACCCATAATTCAATCCCCCCTGCCCCCCTGCACATGCGCTTGTGATCCCCCTGTGCTGCCCCGACCCCCATGGACGCGCGCACGATCCCCCCGCTCCCCCATTTCCCGACTTTGGGTGGGCCTGATAGGCCCATTTTTTGCCCTCCCCAGGTTCCAGAGGTTTTCTTGCAGCCTGGGGAGGGCGAAAATGGCTTCTTCCGCCCCCCAGAGACCCTCCAGAGGCCGAAAATGCCCTCCCAGAGTCTCTGCGCAAGCCAAAAATCAGCTGGCCAGCACACACATGCGCACTGGAGCTGAGTTAGGGCAACGGTTCGCGTGCCGGCAGATATGGCTTCGCGTGCCACCTGTGGCACCCGTGCCATAGGTTCGCCATCACTGGTCTAGAAAGTTGCCAGGAATCAAGCTTGATTTGAAGAGGACTGATGCTGTACTAAATTTGCAAATACCCAAAGCTTTGCAAAACTATTGTAAAAGCTGATTCCCTTGCTACAAGTTCAGACACTCATCATTCAAGATGGATCGGTAGCCAATAAGACATGGTCTTGGATTCAAATTCTTCATTGTACATGACTAGAGAAATCAATAGATAATTTGATTTTGTTACAAATTTATCAGTGCTGGCTAGAGGTTGATGAGAGTTAGTTGAAAGTATACCAGCATAGCCAAGGCTTTTGAGGGATTGCTCTTAGAAACTTGTACAAATCAGATTGTTGGAAATAGTTTCTCTAGAAGCTGTTGAAATATTATCTATCATTGAAAACATTGAGAAATAGGGACTGAAAATAGTTACCAGTTTTGTTCTCTGGATCTGGTGGGAAACTCAGAGTCATTTGCACTTTTGGTATTAAAAGTCTCTCTAATCTGAAAAGGAAATACTTACTCAGAGAAAATATCTACTTGCCAGAAGGCAAAAAATCCAGGTGCAAAAATAACCTCGGGAGGAGCAAAAAGATTAGGAGTACATATGTAAAGTTGGTTAATAACTCCCTTTTGAGCCATTAATATCCAGCCATTAATATCCAGCTTATTATCCATGGTTCCATAGACAACCATGGTACTAAATAATGTATTTAAACTTGAAATTTAATTCTGAAATGCAATTAAGTATCTAAGCAACAAAAAAGGATAAGGGAACATAATTATGCAACAAGATCACTAAGGAAGTAAAGAGACTAACAGTTACCACCCCTAGGACATTGGAGATAATGCTTGTTAGACAACTACACATTAATCTCACATTCTCCATAGTGGATGGAGCTAGCCTCCAAGATTGGCTGATGGAATGAGACGTTGTACTTACCTGAGACGTCCATTCTCGTCGGGTGGAGCTAGCCGCCAAGATTGGGTATTGGCACAGCCTTCTAGCCAATGGTGACTGAGTCTGGAAAAGTATAAAAGGTGGCTCTAGGCCTAGTTCCCCCTCTTTTGACGAGGGACAAATGCCAGACTCGACGTGCCATCATCAAACACATTTTATTAACTTTCCAACATGGAAGAACAATAACGTTGCTAAATACCTAGCCTAACTACCTATATGCAGGGAGGAAAAATTCAATCTATATTGCTACACCTATATACCTAATGATCTATACAAGAATTGAATCTCCTTGTCCAGCCAGAACACGAGTAGAAGGGAGGGACTTGGCGGCTAGCTCCACCCGACGAGAATGGACGTCTCATTCTCCATCGTGGGTGGAGCTAGCCGCCAACATTGGGACATACCAAAGTAATTCAGTCCCTAGGGTGGGCCTCCTGGTTCTGGCTAGGGCTGCCACCCTCCAATCTTACCTGTTCCAGTACCCTGCGCCCAAAGTCAGCCTCCTGAGAGGCAAAGGCATCCAGTCAGTAGTGCCGGACAAACAGCGTTGGAGAGGACCATATGGCCGCTCTGCAGATCTCCTCGATGGAAGCCCTCGTGTTCCAAGCTGCAGTGGTGGCCGCACTACGTGTGGAGTGGGCAGTAATTTAATTTAATTTAATTTAATAGATTTGTATGCCGCCCAACTCCCGGGGGACTCTGGGCGGCTCACAGCATGTCAAATCCATTACAAATAAAAACATATAACAGTTAAAAAGATATAAAAATTAAAAAATCTCCAACATTCATAACAAGTAATCCTGGTGGGTCGTGGTAGAGATCTGTTCATATGCAATGTTAATGACAGTACGAATCCACCGACCCACCATGATTGAGGATGCTTTCCGCCCCAATGAAGAGTGGTGGAAAGATACAAACAAGGCCTCGGTTTGCGAAAGGCAGAGGTCCTTTGTATGTAAGTGTCCAATGCGCGCCTCACGTCCAGGAGGTGCCACTGTCTTTCAATGTCTGAGGATGGAGAAGGGTAAAAGGAAGGTAATACCACCTCCCGAGCCCGGTGAAAGTAAGAGTTTACCTTTGGCAGAAAGGTGGGATCCAACCGCAATACTACCCTGTCCTGGTGGAAAACACAGAGGTCACTTCTGATGGAAAGGGCTGCCAGTTCGGAGATGCGACGGGCAGATGTGACCACCACCGGGAAGACCACCTTGTACGTCAGGTGGCCCAGGGGAACGGATTGCAAGGGCTCAAAGGCACCCCCCTGTGAGTGCTAGTAACACTTTGGACAAGTCCCAGGTGGGGTACCTGTGCACCACAGGAGGGCATCTATTCACTGCACCCTTAAGGAACCTGGAGATCAAGGGGTGAGCAGAGAGTTTTCCCAGAGAGGGGCAAAACAGCAGCGTGGATAGGGCAGCTATTTGGTATTTGAGGGTGCTTGGGGAAAGACCCTTAGCTAGCCCCTGGCATAGGAATTGAAGGACGTTTATGAATGAAAGATCCAGTGGGGAATAGCCCTCCCTAGCACACCAGGAGCAGAAAACCTTCCAAGGGGCTGCATAAATACGTTGCGTGGATGGTCTGCGAGAGTCAAGCAAGACCTCCATGACATCCTCAGGGATCTGACGGCTCCTCAGAGTGAGCCGCTCAAGCGCCAGGCGGTCAGTTGCAACCAGTGAGGCTCTAGATGCTGCACTGACCCCTTGACCAGTGACCACTCTGTCGAAGGGATCCTCCATGGGGGTGAGACCGTCAGGGAGACCAGGTCGGCATACCAAGCTCTCCTTGGCCAGTCGGGTGCCAGAAGTACCACCTCGGCTCTTTCCTCCAGAAGTTTCCGGATGACCTGCGGAATGATGGGGATGGGGGGGAAAGCGTAAAGCAACCCCTTAGGCCAGATGCAGCGGAGGGCATCTACTCCTTCCGCCCCCCTGAGTTTGATACCGGGACAGAAACCTGGCCAGCTGGGCATTCCCCGGGGTGGCGAAAAGGTCCATTATTGGCTGACCAAACTGACCCACAAGTTGGCGGAAAGGATCTGGGTGCAAACTCCACTCAAAATGGTTCCGGCTGAGCCAGTCCGCCCTGATGTTATTTACCCCAGAGATATGTTCAGCAGAGAGAGACAGTAGGTGTTGCTCTGCCCATAGCCCTAACTGCATGGCCTCAGACATCAGCTGTCCGGACATGGTCCCACCCTGTCTGTTTATGTGGGCCTTGGTGGCCACATTGTCAGTAAGGACCATTACATGAGTTTTCCAGAAGAGGCCTGAACTGCTGCAGGGCAAGGAACACAGCACGTAGTTCCAAAACATTTATGTTGAGGGTCGTCTCAGTTAACGACCATGTGCCCTGTACCACCTGCACCTCCACGTGTGCCCCCCCAACCCAATAGGCTGGCATCGGTGGTGACTATGATTTGTCGTGGGGGAAGGAAGCAGGTGCCCCTATTGATTGCAGAGGTGGTCCACCAAATCAGTGACTTCCTGACTGAGGGCTGGAGTGTTACTTTGACTGGGGAATGGGCTCTTCCCTGACACTGGTAGGGGAGAAGGAGCCCTTGGAGGTCCCTGGAGTGTAAGTGGGCCCATGGGACAATATGAGTGACGCATCACCACCATGGACCCCATTGACCTAGCTTGGACATCCGCTTGAGCTGCTGATGATTGTGCAGCAGGTTGATTTTAGCTTGTGGGTGGAGCTGTCTGGAGTGTGGGGCTATCTGGTTCCAAATGCCAGAGGGAGCTAATGATAATTCCCTCGCATCCAGGGAACTCCTGTCCCCTAGGTTCCCCTTCCTGGGGGATGCTAGGTAGGAATGAGTAGGGTAGAGTACTCTGGATTGGGTAATTTCCTTTGTAAAAGGCATCATTTTAAAACTCAACTCCAATTTACAAATCATGTTCTCTTTGTCTTAAAGTTCAGTTCATGAAAAAAAAAATTGATAGTTTGTATATAGTTCCAGTTATGCTGGGCTCACAGACTCCAGAAAAAAGCTTGGTTTTAAACTGTTACTGGAGTGAATGCTCACTAGGCTGATTTGTTACTTTTATGTGAGATCAGTAACTTATTACTTCTAAATTCTGCTGAAAGCCCTTGTTCAAGCTATTTTTAAAATATAGATAGAATCTTCATTCTAAGTTGATATGTTTGGCTTGTTATTGTGATATATGAATACCTGAACATGCTTTAACAGGTACTCCTAAGGCAGACCTACAGACAGCTAGTCTGAATTTTTGTCAGCTTAATTCGAATAACAGTATCCATATTTATCAAAGGCCTCTGCCAACAAGGTAGGCCTCAAAAAGGCCTGTGTAAATTAATAGGTCCAAACAGTCACTTAAAATGGCCACCGCCCTTAAATGAGGCCAACAAGATGGCATTTGCCCTTAGTTGGTCTTTCAAAATGGCCACTGCCCATATTAGGCCTTAAAAATGGCCACCGGCAAGAAAGGGCATCCAAAATGGCCACCACCCTTGATGTGGCTTCAAAATGGTCTCTGCCCACTTTTGGTATTTGAAACAAAATGGCCACGCCCTTAGTGCCTTCAATTCTGAGGGCAATAAAAATGGCTGCCACCCTATGGGAGGCTTCAAGATGGTCACCGGCACTCTCAAAGGCTGCCTGCACACTTACCTGGCTGAAGACAAGCAGAGCAATGCAGAGAAGCTCAAATGGAAGCAGACAGCCCAGGCACCAGAGACAGGTACAGACAGGGCCTTGGATCAAAGGAGCCTTGCCAGATTGCTGGCTCTTGTCAGCCCTTGCACAGAGAGCAAGTTAAGTAAAGGAGGCCTCAAAAGAAAAAAGAAAAAAAATGTTTTGAAGTGGGTGGTTCTGTGTAATTCAAATGGTAATTCAAATGGCCCACCCACGAGGCACTCCTAAAATGGCTGACTGTCTCCTGAGGCAATTATTTCCAGCAGAGGAGAAAAGAGTCTGCTAAGGTCTAGCCACTAAGTGTCAGTTTCTGGGTCCCCTGGAGTAATGTGGATGGCAGAGATCATCTTGTCTGGGAGGGAGGGCAACAGGTTCAGTGGAGCCGAAGTTTGGCCCAGAACTAGCTCTGCTAAGTCCAATAGACTGTCTCTCCATTCCTGGGACAGGTACACCTTACACTCCAGTGAGTCAATAATGGCCCCCAGATGAACGAGTCTGGTGGAGGGAATGAGTTGGCACTTGGTCCGATTGACCATGATGAGTGAGGGTAGTGAACACCACCTGGACATCTCTCTCAGCCTGAGAAGGAGAGGCAGAGGAGATGAGGATGTCATCCAGGTAGCACTGGACCCTGATGGGACTAGACCGTAGGTGGGCGTTCAGGGCAGCCAGGACCTTGGTGAATACCCTTGGTGCTGAGGATAAGCCGAATGGAAGTGCCCCATATTTATAATGCACCCCTGCATAGCACAACCATAAGTATTGGCGGTGAGATGGCCGAATTGGGATGTGGAGGTAAGCCTCCGAGAGATCTATGGATGTGAGTAGATCTCCCTTCTGAATACTTGCCAGAATTGATTGCAGGGTGTGCATTTTGATTTTGTTATGTTTGATGGCAGCAGCCATGCGGTCCTGTGCTTCCCTGGATGGAAGGGGATCCCCCCTGGTGACCTGTCTCTTGCACCCCTGAGTGGGACCCTCGATGACTGGCTGGGGACCCCAGACCTCAGGTTCAGCTCTGCCCAGTGAAAAGTTGTCCAGAGACAGCGTGTCAGGTGATCGAGCTGGGTGCTGGCTACGGTTCTGTGTTGGAGCAGATAGCGAAGCCCGATGGCTCCCTGATGCTGGCTGACCAGATGACTTTGCTGAGGCCTTGGACTAGTGTGGTCTGGCCATCTGGTCTGGGGATTGTGCCCTAAGGGGAGATCGATCCCTAGATGGGGAGGCTTGGGTGGCCCTTGAGGGGCTCCTGTCCTCCGTATTGGCCCTGTGAGACTTTGTCTTGGCCTTTGCCTTTGATGGCTTGTCTGCCATTGCTTTCCTGTGAGAGGAAAAAAGACAAGAAAGGAGAGGGAACAAAACAGGTCACAAAGGCTTTTGGCCCTGTGGGTGTGTCTGAGTGAATCCAAAATGGCGACTGGCCATGAGGTCTATTCAAAATGGCGGCCACCTCCCCATGAGGTAAGTATGCCCAGGGCTGACCTCCCTCTGGGGCTCACCAGACCCCTCAACCCCTTTGGGGACCCCCTCGGGACACAATAGTGGCTTGGGGGGGGGTTTACCCTCTCTCAATAGGTAGATGCAGCAGACGTTTGTTTCAGGCCTCCTGAACGGCCGCAAGCGGTTGTGACAGGAAAGGCTCCCTCAGCTCGCAGAGTCAGTCAGCAGCAGTCCATCCTCTTCCGAAGGCTCGTAGGCTGCTGCTCTTTAGAGAGGATGGTTCCAGACCTCCTGTCTCGCTGCAAGCAGCTTGCAGGAAGGGCTGACAGGCAGGCAATTGAGTTTTAAAGGTCTCAGCCGAGCCGTGGGTCAAGGCTCCGATCGGCAAGTCTCTTAATTTGTTGACCTCTCTGCCTGTTTTTGGAGGTTTATTTGCCTTATAAGAGATAGTTAACCCCTTAGAATTGGGGGACTACTCGTTGGACCGCTAATTGCGCTTATTAAGGAACAGAAAAGGCCAAATATGGGCAAGGAGAAATTGTTCAAATGCAAATAGAGCCCAGGCCTGCGCAAAAACTGTCACGAGGCAATGAGTAAGGCCTTCCTCACGCGGTCATCCAGGATATTCGGC
The DNA here is from genome assembly GCA_023053685.1 of Diadophis punctatus similis. Taxonomy (NCBI): domain Eukaryota; kingdom Metazoa; phylum Chordata; class Lepidosauria; order Squamata; family Dipsadidae; genus Diadophis; species Diadophis punctatus. Next base: position 157,280,728 of record JALIGW010000001.1, read on the forward strand.
AAATAGCTTGCCAGCCTTGTGCAGAGCCCAATTATAGGTGGTGACAGGGGTCACCACAGTCCCAGGTGGTCAAATTTGGGACCGTTCCCACTCCCTCCAGGCCGGAAAAGGATGTTATTTCAAAGGTGGAATTAATTTGCTGATGGATTGGGCCTCGGCTGGAGGGGCGAGCAGCAGCAGGCCTAAGGCCTAGCTGCCTCTCCCAAGGCTAGAGAGCGATGGTACCTGGGGCTCGTTAGGGAACTTACAGTTCAGGATTCCAAGATTCAGGAACAATTAAGGATAGATACTCGGATTTTTGATGAAAAAGGCACTAGTCGTTGGCTATGACTGAGTCAAAAGAGGGGGAACTAGGCCTAGAGCCACCTTTTATACTTTTCCAGACTCAGTCACCATTGGCTAGAAGGCTGTGCCAATACCCAATCTTGGCGGCTAGCTCCACCCACGATGGAGAATGTGTCTTCCCAATCTTGGAGGCTAGCTCCACCCTATGAGAATGGGCGTTCAGGTAAGTAACACCGCCTTTTTCACTGAAAGACTAGATATGGAATAAGTGAGATCTAATTCAGTCTGTTAAGCTTTGAAAAACCAATGCATATATAAATGGGCAAGTCTTGATCAGTGCCCTATTTTATATCAGCTTGAAATGAATACATACATTCTCCCTCCATGGGAAAAAAAAGTATGTATCTGGATATGTTGGAGAGAAGTAAAACTTCGTAACTGGGGAGGGGAAGACTGATTTCTCCTGCTGTGTTTGGCTATAGCATCAGAACTCTGGTTTTACTTTTATACACCTACAGTACAGTGGTGGGAGTCAATTTTTTTTACTACTGGTTCTGTGGGCATGGCTTGGTGGGCATGGCTTGGCTTGGTGGGCGTGGCTTGGTGGACATGGCAGGGGAAGGATACTGTAAAATCTCCATTCCCTCCCCACTCCAGGGGAAGGTTACTGCAAAATCTCCATTTCCTCCCGATCAGCTGGTACTCGGGAGGCAGAGAATAGATGGGGGCAGGGCCAGTCAGAGCTGGTATTTGCCGGTTCTCTGAACTACTCAAAATTTCCGCTACCAGTTCTCCGAACTACTTAACATTTCTGCTACCGGTTCTCCAGAACTGGTCAGAACCTGGTGAAACCCACCTCTGCTACAGTACCTGTTCACTCTTAAAATTCCATTACAAATTAAATAGCTAATTCATAGACTGGAAAAATATTGCATTTGTACTTGTTTGAAATTTGATCAATGGTTTGATAGACTTTCATTTAGGGATAACTATGGTGGTATATATACTTATATTTTAAATAAATATATCTGATGGGCTTGCAATTTCATTTGCATTAAAATGCAATTTCTTGTGTTTTATTAATTGTGTGGAAGAGCGCTTGGGTTACTTCTAGTTATGTGCTCCAGGTGGCTACTGTCTATAATTGTTTGTAGCTTTCTGTTTAGGAATCTGTTTAGTTCTTGAATGAAGAAGAAAGCATAGCTTGAGGAATTACTGTGGTCTAGCATGGAGACATTTCTGGATGTAATCCGCCAATTTTCAGAATTCCTCAACTGTGAAAATATGTAGAAGTCATGTATATGAAGATTAAAGGTGGAAGGTAGTTGTGGAGGAATTTCACACTTAGGCTACAAAATACAATACGTTGTAGCCTAAAATAGATAACACTCCAATAGTATGCCTCTTTAATGAATTACTTTAATTATTTGTATTTTGATCTAAAATACTTGATGGTATTGATGGTTGACTTCACTGCTAATAGTAAGGTACTCAAAATGAAACTATTGCTGTTTCTGACATAGTATTTTATGATCATATTGTCTTTTTTCAAAATATTTTGTGAGAATTTGACTGACCATCAGAGTCTGAGGTTTATTTTTAAAATTGTTCATAATTTCTGAAGGTGACTTCATGAACGGGAACTAAAATATACGTAGATATCTGTTTATGGAAATGTTTGGAGCCACATTTCTACGTCATGTTAGATTGTGAACACAAATGTTACTTCATCTCTTCCATTTTCTGAAGTCTAGTCAATAACATCATGGGAAGGTGCTATATAATTGTGACCAGTAGTGCTGGTCTTAAATTATTTTTGAGCAGAAATGAGTTGTTTCAGAACTGTACCAGTATTCCATTGTGTCAACCTATTTTGGCTTAATGGGTATAAAGGTGGGACAAAATAACAATATAGTGTATGTACGTGTGCATGTGTGTGTATATAATTATTTTGAAGTAAAGTAGACAAGTGGAAATGATAGAAGAAGATATGGTTTTACAACATGCCGGTAATGTAAATGGACAATCAAGAAGAGAAAAAGTAGAAATTCAAAGAATACTGTAGGAACTTAGGAAGGACATTTTTAAAATAAGGTTTATCAGCATCATTCTTTGAAAATCTGAGGATATTTGACTTTAAATAGCTACGGTATTTAGAAATAAACAGAATTAGATAAATTCAAAAGCAAAATACGCTTAACTGTTAATACTATTTATTTATTTTTTTGCTAAAAGATTTGTCTTCTAGTTCACTTTTCTCCCCAGGAAAGAATCATAAGTTTACAAAAGTTCAGCCAGGTCTTGGAGAAGAGCCATGCCAGCAACTGTTAAAACTGTGCAAGAGTCAAAAGTAGCAATTCCCTCTTTTTGAAACTCAGAAGCACCATTCTATATTGCAAAAAGCAAGTGCAGGAATGCCGCTTTCTGCATAAATAAACTTTGCACTGTAAATTAGACCCTGTCCCATATTTCTCTGATGTAACTGAAAGTCCTTGCAGGGAAAAGTCAAGTAGTTGTTTCATCTGTTAGCCAACATGCTCCTAGAACAGCTTTAGACTCAAACGTATTCTTTTGCCTGTGTGGTTGAATGTGACAATGGCAGCCCCCTGCTGTAATCCATTCAGGGCCAATATCATCAGTCCATGTGAAATCAAATACATTACAGGGCAAGAGCTTAATGCTTTTGATAGGCATTTGTTCATCCTCACCAGGCTTTAGCTTTTAAATTCCAAACATTTGATTCCTCCACAGGAACCAAGCCTCAAGAAAGGAGAGTGGCACATTTGCACTGCCAGCAGATCAGTGAATAGGTAGCAGCTGCAGCTGTTGTAAATGGCGTCGCATGTTTACTATTCATTTAGCAAATTCATCACTCATCTTTCCATGAAAAGATGGTGCCCAAGGTGGCTAACCATAAATGGTAGCATAGAGTACCACCACCACCAAAAATCCTGAATTATTTAAACACAACCCAAAGCATACTTTCATTACAGTGTTGCAAGTGCTTCCTGAGCTGTTATCGGTAAAGCAGATCAAACTCAACCCAGAGAAACCTCTCTGCAGCAACCACCACCAAGCATATCTAATAAAGAACTGCCAGAATAAAAAAAATATTTTTTTGCCTGCTGGTGGAAGAATAACAAGAAGGGGGAGTGGGTAGCTTGACTTGCTGTCAGGTGCAAAAGATTTGATCTATACTTGACGGTCCAATTAAACTGATTTATTGGTATTCATGCCTATGCACAGAAATATTCTCAACTAACAGTTAGCACCTGCTAGGAGTTAGATAAGGGTCAACAGAATTCAAGCTCACAGAGATTCTAGGCTGATCCCTCTTTGCCCCCAAGTTCTGCCACTACTTTCCCTACACTTGCCTTGACAGAGAATTCAAAAGTTGGAAACAATGACCAAAAATACTTTCTTGTGTTCCAAAAACATACCTCTGATGACCAAAACAAGCAGATTTTCTCCTCCTATGATGCAGAGGTGGGTTTCAGCAGGTTCTGACCAGTTCTGGAGAACCGGTAGCGGAAATTTTGAGTAGTTCGGAGAACCGGTAAATACCACCTCTGACTGGCCCTGCCCCCATCTATTCTCTGCCTCCCAGCTGATCGGGAGGAAATGGGGATTTTGCAGTAACCTTCTCCTGGAGTGGGGTGGGAATGGAGATTTTACAGTATCCTTCCCCTGCTACTCCCACCAAGCCACACCCACAGAACAGATAGTAAAAATTTTTGAATCCCACCACTGTTATGATGGTATGTAGAAAAGGCTTTTGGAGATGGTAGTAGAGATGCTACCTAGGAAATTGTCAGATAAGAGACAACAAAGTCTGAAGCTACACAGGGGGAGGAGCAAGAGGCTCAGGAGGGACCTTCTTGGGGCCACTCATTTCACTTCAGAAGAACAAGAATTTAAAGTGATGCCTCTGTAGCAATCCTTATGAATCTGATAGACTCATGAAGGCTGGGGTTGTTGTTTATGTACTTTGATCCCAAGCCATCTTGAACTGAGCTCAGAAAGAACTATTAACCAGTGTAGCTGAAATAAGAGCAACTGAAATAAGGTATAGCCCACTTCCAGTTCACAGCTGCATTTTAATTTCTAAAGGGCCTTTAAGGATAACCCCCTGTAGAGTGCACTACAATACTCTAATCAAGGGGAATGATAACTGTCTGAAAACAACCTTCCATTTTAAGAGCTTTTGAAGCCAAGTCTAGTTTTAAAATTGAAGAACCACAAGAAGAGGGAACAAACAAACTTTGAAGATGCTCATCAACTGCAAGTTGAGAAGGGATGTAAAAGATTGTCTTTCCTACTAGAATGAACTATAGTCTGTCCTCAGAAAACATGTCTAACCAAATCAGAGGTAGCAAATCAATGCACACACATGTAAAGTTTTTAATTGTTTAATCATACATACACACACACACACACTCACACACACACACACACACACACACAATTGTATAATTCCATACAATCTAAATTTCTGAAAACAATATGATATACATCCTTAATTTGACTTCTAATTCCCAATTAGAATTAGATTACACCTCTTTGGACCTAATGCAAAATTATGCTGTCCGAAATCTTGGTAAAAGCAAAGCCTTTGGTCCATCTTACTGATTTGAACCCATTCTGTGAAGTTCAATTGACCAAGATCTGATATATTCTGGATTGTCAAAACCAGCTTTACTTACAGTATTCTAAGCACCAATAAAATCATAGCAAAATTTAAGCAGAGAGTATGGGACTTAAAATATTCTGGTGGATAGGGCTAAATTTTATTCTAATAGAATCATTCCCCCCTCCTAAGAACTCTTTCTTACTATTTTATTTCCCCAAATTCATGCATTCTTCATATAAGAGGCTTTTTCCTCTGGCCCCTATTGCTGCATTATTCATCAGGGCAACAACCAGGGGATATTACAATTTCCCATATGAAAATTGTACCTGCATTTGTTTGTTTATTTAATGGATTTACAGTACCACTAAACTCAAACAACATGACTCTGAGTATAGAATACAGGTAGTCCTTAACTTATGACAGCAATTATGACTGGAATTTTCATCAGTAAGTGATGTGGTTGCAGAGCATGACTGCATTGCTTAATAATGGCCATCCCTAAAATCCCCATTGCTGTCATTAACTGAATCCCATTATGGTTACCCGAGACAACTTCCTGCAGGCTTCAGATAACCAAAGTCAGTGGAGAAGCCCGCATGAGGTTGAAAGTCCTAGGCTCACAGGCAGGTAAGTGGCTGCTACCAGAGGGCAAAGGGAATGAGAGGGAACAGGACAAGGTTAGGGAGGGTGTATGAGAGGTGCAGTGCAGGGAGGTGTGCAAGGGTATGAGCAGAGGTGGGATTCAGCAGGTTCTGACCAGTTCTGGAGAACCGGTAGTGGAAAGTTTGCAGTAGTTGGAGAACCGGTAAATACCACCTCTGACTGTCCCCACCCCCATCTATTCTCTGCCTCCCGAGTCCCAGCTGATTGGAAGGAAATGGGGATTTTGCAGTAACCTTCCCCTGGAGTGGAGAGGGAATGGAGATTATACAGTATTCTTCCCCTGGAGAGGGGAGGGAATGGAGATATTACAGTATCCTTCCCCTGGAGAGGGGAGGGAATGGAGATTTTACAGTATCCTTCCCCTGGAGAGGGGAGGGAATGGAGATTTTACAGTATGCTTCCCCTGGAGTGGGGTGGGAATGGAGATTTTACAGTATCCTTCCCCTGGAGTGGAGAGGGAATGGAGATTTTACAGTATCCTTCCCCTGGAGAGGGGAGGGAATGGAGATTTTACAGTATGCTTCCCCTGGAGTGGGGTGGGAATGGAGATTTTACAGTATCCTTCCCCTGGAGAGGGGAGGGAATGGAGATTTTACAGTATGCTTCCCCTGGAGTGGGGTGGGAATGGAGATTTTACAGTATCCTTCCCCTGGAGTGGAGAGGGAATGGAGATTTTACAGTATCCTTCCCCTGGAGAGGGGAGGGAATGCAGATTTTACAGTATCCTTCCCCTGGAGAGGGGAGGGAATGGAGATTTTACAGTATCCTTCCCCTGGAGTGGGGAGAGAATGCAGATTTTACAGTATCCTTCCCCTGGAGATGGGAGGGAATGCAGATTTTACAGTATCCTTCCCCTGGAGAGGGGTGGGAATGGAGATTTTACAGTATCCTTCCCCTGGAGAGGGGAGGGAATGGAGAATTTACACTATCCTTCCCCTGGAGAGGGGAGGGAATGCAGATTTTACAGTATCCTTCCCCTGGAGAGGGGTGGGAATGGAGATTTTACAGTATCCTTCCCCTGGAGAGGGGAGGGAATGGAGATTTTACAGTATCCTTCCCCTGGAGAGGGGAGGGAATGCAGATTTTACAGTATCCTTCCCCTGGAGAGGGGAGGGAATGGAAATTTTACAGTATCCTTCCTCTGGAGTAGGGTGGGAATGGAGATTTTATAGTATCCTTCCCCTGGAGTGGGGAGGGAATGCTGATTTTACAGTATCCTTCCCTTGGAGTGGGGAGGGAATGGAGATTTTACAGTATCCTTCCCCTGCTACCAAGCCACGCCCACAGAACCATTAGTAAAAAAAATTTGAATCCCACCACTGGTATGAGGTGTCATGCAAGAGGTGTGGGTTGGGGAGGGTACGTGAGAGTGCAAGGATAGGAGGGGATGTGTGAGGTGAGGGGGTGAAAATGTGTGCGAATGGTTGGCACAGCATGAGCACAGAGGAGCTGGTGGAGGCTGTGCAGATAAAGGAGACTTATTCCAGCAACCTTACTGCTTCTCCATTGACTTTCTCGGGAAGCGATCAGAAAAAGTTGCAAATAGTGATCATGCGATGGTGGGGAGCTTGGCAACTGTTCATAAGTGTGGTTAAGTTGCTAAACGTCCAGATCATGATGGTTCCTTGACCTCAGGGGTGCTGAGACGGCTGGAACTGCAAGGACTGGTCACAACCACCTGTAATGGAATGCATGGCTGACCTTGGGTAAAGAAAGATATGCTGCCTAGGAAACAATCAGACAAGAGAGGGAGGAGCCCCCAAGGACTTAATGGTCAGAGAAACAAATTTAGGATTGCCCCACCCTAATTAATTGAATGGTTAAAAGTGGAAGCAGGATATTTGTAACTTCATCCTTGCATGATTCTGCTAATGTAGTGTTACAATAAAGTAGATTAAGCTCATCCAGTCATGTTTCTTGGCTGGTTCACCCAGGAGGATTGACATCACCAAGTGTTCAGCACCATTGTAACTTGGAACGGTTACTATGCTGACAGAATAACTGTAGATTGAATACTACCTGTAAACAAATAAGATGACCATTCAACTTTAAAAAAATGTATATTGTATAAAACGTAAAATGACCACCAAACAACCAAAGAGGACTGGGATCAACTGGACCCAAATGCATGGGAGAAAATCCAGGTCTTTATGGCTTCATTAAAGACAAGTAGAGTTAGGGTCTATTGCAGTGATGGCTAACCTTTTCCGGAGCGAATGCCCAAAGTGTGCACATGCATGAGTGAATGCACGCGCACCCAACCCTCCAAAATGCAATGCATGCATGGCTCCCCCGCATGTGCCCTGCCCCATGCATGTGTGCACAGCCCCCCACATGCACCCCACTCCCCATGCATGTGGCCCCCACGTGTCCCACCCCCTGCGTATGCACACATGGCCCCCCTGCACATGCCCCATCTCCTGTGTGACAGAGACCCGATGACCAGTGGCCGGCGGGAGGTGCACACGCATGCACGGTGGAGCTGAACTAGGGCGACGGCTTGCATGCCCACAAAGAGGGCACTGCGTGCCCCCTGTAGCACGTGTGCCATAGGTTCGCCATCATGGGTCTATTGTATATCAGGAGGAGATTGTTCCACTGATAGAGGCAGCCACTGAGAAGTCCTACTTCCTAGATCCCACAAGGTAGCAATATTTAAAAGAAGGAACTGGATGCACCTGGGACAGTTCTTGGGAGAAGGCAGACCCACCAGTCTAAACTAATCCTATGATTTGTAGAAGCTTAAAGGTGATAAATAACATAATGAATCACACCAAAAAAACTCATAAAATATGATTACCTAGGCAGGATTTCATGTCTTCCTCTGTTAATCTCCTTCATGTAGATGAAGCGGGTTTTACAAACCAAGAATTGGCTGTGCTGTTCTTGAGTAGTACACGAGAAGTGGCTCTTCAGGATCCTGGAGGCAACATTTTAAGTCAGTGCACCATGATTAGAAGGTGCAGATGAGCATGATTCACTGCATTGGGAAACATCATTAGACAGATAAACCCCAACAGTAAAAGTAATTATTCCATATATTTTCATTATCATCAGTTGCTATCTGCTGTAGCTCTTTAGCTGTTGAAAGAACATCAAGCATTTCTACAAACTGTTCACAGAGATGGAACTCAGTGCCAAGGATCTTACTCCATTGTGTTGTTTTGAATTATATGATACAAACCTGAAACCTCATAAAGGGTGGTTGCTTTCTTTATAAAACTTGCTATCAAGCATGGCCTTGGATTCTAGCTTCCCACAGTGGCTCCTGCAGTTACAGTGATACCCTTATACCAGTGATAGCGAACCTTTTTTTCCTCGGGTGCCGAAAGTGCATGCGCACGCTATCGCACATGCGCGAGTGCCCACACCCATAATTCAATGCCCGGAGAGGGAGAAAACGGCATCCCCTGACCCCCCCGGAGGCCCTCTGGAGGCCGGAAATGGCCCGTTTCCCAACTTCTGGTGGGCCCGGTAGGCCCATTTTTTGACATCCCCAGGCTCCAGAGGCTTCCCTGGAGCCTGGGGAGGGCAAAAACGCCCTCTCCCATCCCCCTGGAAGCTGAAAAGGCCCTCCCAGAGCATCTGTGCAAGCCAAAAATCAGCTGGCCGGCGTGCACATACGCGTTGGAGCTGAGCTAGGCAATGGCTTGTGTGCCGGCAGATATGGCTCCGCGTGCCACCTGTGGCATGTGTGCCATAGGTTCGCCATCACTGCCTTATACCTTGTCTACCTTAAAAATGAAGCTGAGGTGAGTTCCATTGCTAGAAATGCTCATTCAGAAGACACTGTTATGAAATGCTTCCTTTTGTGCCATGAGTTTGATCCCAAAGTAGCTGAAGAAATGTTAGGACATCCATCAATAATTTATTTTTTGAGAGGGGGGGGACAGGGAGCAACATTTGAGACCCATCCATTTCAAATAATGTTGGCCCTGAATACAGGAGTGTTATGGAGAGCATGGAGGCCAGTGTTTTGGTTCAGACATTATTAGATAAAACTGGGGTGGGCATTGCAGCAAAAAATGTAAAAGGAATGATTGTTGTTGTGGCCCGCCAGCAGCCCATGCAGCTGGTAGCGGATACTGCCCGAGAAGAGGCCGATGTGGTGATGCACCAGCGGCCTGTGCAGCTGGCACCCTAGTCGGACAGTGAAGAGGCTGGAGAGGACTCAGTGTCAGAGGCAGAGATTCAGCCAGGGCCTTCAGAACCTCCAGAAACTCCCATCAGTGACAAGGAAGAAGAGGAGGAGCCTCTTCTTAATGCACGGGCACGCAGAGCTACCAAAAGGCAGGAATGCTTCCTCAGGAGGAGGTCTCCTTGGGAGTAAGGCTTGGAGCTAATTGGCCACTCCCCTAGCCTATTTAAGGGATGACCTTTGCAGGAAACAATGTTCGTTCATTCATATGCCTTCGTGTTTTGAAAACATCTGCTCAGCTCTTGTTATCTGTTTTGGCATTCTTCCTGCGGACTGCTTCTAGGCATTTTGCCAACCCTTGTAAGCTTCTTGATATATCCAAGACTATTTGCTTAGACTTAATTTATGAGTTCATGGACTTATGCTAGCTGTTAATGCAGTTTAATTAACAGCTGGTTTTTCAGAAAAGATGGCTTTATCTTGTGTTTGTGTGTGTCAACTACTAAGCAAGCTTATTAGTAGTCTTTAATTGAGTAAACAAAGCTTTGGACCAACTTAGTGTGTGCTGCATTCCTGGTGGTCCATAGCTGGGGCAGAACACTTGTGTGAAGATAGATGTCTTTTGCATGTACCAAATTCAGATTTTCGTACTAATTGGAACTGACAGTGAAATGTAGCATTGCTTTAAAAGCAAAAATAAAAATAAAAATCTTATTCCTTTACATTTAAGAATGTTAAGGTAGATATCTTTTGCAGATACCAAACTTTCATTTAGATTCTTAGAGCGAGAACTGGCAAAGCAATATAGCAATGTTTTAAAGTCAAGAAACATTTATTTATTTTTCCTATGGAAGAATGTATTTCTGTCCCAAACATGAAGCTTTCCCCATTCTTGTCCTTTTAATTCTCTTTTTGGAAATGGAGTCAGAGTTAGAGACAGATCAGATCACTGGTAGATGGGAAGACCACAGGTGGGTGTATGGAATACGCTCTTTACATTACAGATAGTCATTGATTTATGACCATAATTGGGACCGGAATTTCCATCACTAAGGTATGCTATTTTAAGTGAGTCATCATGTGACTGGACCCAATTTTATGACCATTTATAGCATGGTCAATAAGCAAATAATTGTGGTCATTAAACAAACCATGCCTTTGTTAAATTAATCTGGCTTCTCCTATTGACTTTTGCTTGTTGTATACCAGTTGAGAGACATGTGAGGATCTGTTCATTGGAGAAACAAAACAACCACTTCACAAATGCATGGCACAACATAGGAGAACAAAATTATCAGGACAAGTTTCAGAGGTCCGTCTGCATTTGAAAGACAAAGGTCACTCTTTTGAAGACTGCAAAGTCCACATTCTGGATAGAGAGGAACATTGCTTTGAAAAAGGGGTAAAAGAGGCCATCTATGTTAAAATTGAGCAGACTTAACAGAGGGGAGGGATAAGACACCATCTATCTCCTGTCTACAATGCAGTCTTTTTAGCAGTTCCAAAAAGATTCCACACCCATTTGTACTCTGATTCAGGTGACCCTAAGGGCACAGATAAACTCCCAGAAATGGCTCTCAGAAAGAGTGCTAACAACCAGGTGACTGCAAAGAAATATGATCCTTCCATCCCCTCCCCTCCCCCAATCCTGTCAGAACTTATGAAGCTTCTTGGATGAAATGACTTTTTCAAGGAGAAAAAAAAATCTTCCTTAAGAAAAGAACGTAGTTTTTTTTAAAAAAAGAAAAGCACCTTTGAGACAACCATGACCTGGATGACTGAGAATCTCCATAGATGGTAAGGACTACAGTTTGCTTTTGAATGGCAGATAGAAGAAGAAGAAGAAGAAGAAGAAGAAGAAGAAGAAGAAGAAGAAGAAGAAGAAGAAGAAGAGGAAGAGGAAGAGGAAGAGGAAGAGGAAGAGGAAGAGGAAGAGGAAGAGGAAGAGGAAGAGGAAGAGGAAGAGGAGGAGGAGGAGGAGGAGGAAGAAGAAGAAGAAGAAGAAGAAGAAGAAGAAGAAGAAGAAGAAGAAAAAGAAGAAGAAGAAGAAGAAGAGGAGGAAGAGGAGGAGGAGGAGGAGGAGGAGGAGGAGGAAGAAGAAGAAGAAGAAGAAGAAGAAGAAGAAGAAGAAGAAGAAGAAGAAGAAGAAGAAGAAGAAGAAGAAGAAGAAGAAGAAGAGTGAAAAAAGAATAATGGAGCCAGGAAGGAAAATTAAAAATAAAATGCAGAAAGCACTAAACCAAATCACCCAATGTTATCCCCTCCAAGCTTTAAAATTACAGTCAGACATACCTAAATTGATAATTATTAAAATGGCAATTTGCTGCCAAATTTTTGAAATAACTATGGGAGGTGGATCTGCAGGCCACACAATAGTATTGTGAGATCTGCATGATGGGGGTTCCTGAACTCTGCAGTGGAGCAGCCATATTCAAACTGCTGCCCTCCAGATGTGTTGAACTTGTCTAGGAATGATGGAAGTTGAAGTTCAGTGCAACTGGAAGTTATCAAGTTGGGAAAGGCTGAATTAATGAACATATGACTTCCTTTTGCCTAATATCTGGTGTGCAAGGAACAGCACAAGTAACTAAAAGATCATTGGTTAGGATTGTTTTTTTTTTACACATTCTCTCATTCTCCATACTTCATGGCATGTTCCTTCTGAAACTAAGGGAAATTGAAATACCAATTGGAATGCGAAATAGTTTGCAATTTGACATCAAAAACCTTCTGCCTAAAGAAAAATACGAAATTACACTAGGGATGATGCTCGAGCTTTTGGATTCAAGATGTATGGGATATAATTTTTGAGTTTTTGGTTTTTTTCTTCCAAAATATTGTATGAGTAAGCATCAGTAGTGCAATCTTATCTACTAAAAGGTAAGGCTCATTGACTTCAGCAGCACTTCCAGATATGCATATGTAACTTGTTTATTTTAAATTTGTCTGATATCAAACATTGTCTTAAGTGCGTATAGGACTGCAGATTTGATCCATAAGCATATAAGTATGATGCAATGAACGATATAAGTACATGCATTTAATCTATTGACATTGAGAGTCTTAATCTTCTACCGCTTCTCTTGATCCATTACTTTGGATAATCATCTATTTGTCTTGTTTGAATATAGTTTGTAGGTTTGCAGTAAACTGTTCTTGAAGGCATTGTGATCCATTTGAAGCTTAATGTGTGCATATGTGTGTGGGGTGTAAAATTAAATAAATAAATAGAAAAAAACCTATATATAATATTTTATCAAGAAAATGAACAAGCATTATAAGTAATTTTATTTTGGTTCTGGCTCAGGTGGCGCAGTGGTTAAATGCAGCTACTGCAGGCTACTCCAGCTGACTGCTAGTTCAGCAGTTCAGCTATTCAAATCTCACCAGGCTCAAGGTTGACTCAGCCTTCCATCCTTCCGAGGTAGGTAAAATGTGGACCCAGATTGTTGGGGGCAATATGCTGAACTCTGTAAACCGCTTAGAGAGGGCTGTAAAGCACTATGAAGCGGTATATAAGTCTAAGTGCTATTGCTATTGCTTTTGAGGACTAATCTTCCACTTCTATTTGGACACTGTTTGCTTTTCCACAACATGCAATGGTACCTGATCCCAAGAAGCCATGGATCCATTCTCTTCTTAACTAGATCTAACTTGATGAATTTGTTTGCCACTATGAAATACTTACCTAGTAATAACAATAGGATTATCTCCGAAAACTCACAAAACTGAAGTTGCTCCCTTCCAATAGTGTTTGCTGTAGCTCTAGGAAAAAATAAGGATGGCAGGGTTACTTCAGGATCAGGCATAAAGTTCCACTTCACATGTGACATGTTTATGGGTCTGCAATCGGCTCTCCTTCTCTTCCCTTCTTGTCTTTTTTTAAATTATTAGTTGGATGTTTGTGGCTTTAGCACGCCTTAGTTCAAATTATTTCTATTTTAAGAAAAAAATGGCAATAGACTTGAAAATAAAAATAAAAAACGGAAGGACACTTTGATTCCCACAATGGATGAATGGCTGCAAAAGTTGATGGAGTTAGCAAAGATAGCTAAATTGACTGCTTTGATTAAAGAAAAGAATACTATTAATTTTGTTTCTACTTGGAAATTACTTTTGGACTTTGTGCTTGAGGTAAAAAAAATGAAACTTTGATTTTGGATTTTTTTTAATTAAAGCTGTGGTGGTGCTATGATTAGAATGCAGTATTGCAGGCTAATTCTGCTGACTGCTAGCAGTTCGATCCTCACCGGCTCAAGGTTGACTCAGCCTTCCATCCTTCCGAGGTCAGTAAAATGAGGAACCAGATTGTTGGGGGCAATATGCTGACTCTGTAAACTGCTTAGAGAGGCTGTAAAGCACTGTAAAGTGGTATACAAGTCTAAGTACTATTGCTAGATAGGTTTTTTGTTATAGAAATGGCTAGTATATATTATTACATAAAAGCAACAAGTCAAGGTTGTATGCTATTGCCTCATTCTACTGCGCCAAAGGGAGTCGGAAATCAATGCTTTTCTTTTTCCCTTTACCCTACACTTTTTCCTCTCCGCCCTTCCCTCTCCTATTTTCCCATTGTTTTCATTTTTCTTTGCATTTCTGCATTTTATATTTTGATCGACTAATAAAAAATACCTGAAAAGTAAGATTATAAAAGATAGCAGCTTGCAGAAGGGGGAAAAAAGCATCCTCTTTGATTAACTCCTTTACTCCCTTCTCAGAAACTAGTGTTTCAAAATAAGACTAGATTCTGATTTTGCCTCAGCAATGAGGCACAGCAACCAATTTTCCCCAGATGTGAAGCATTCAGTCATGCTTTTTCTCCATTGGCAGACTGAAACAGTAGTCCCAGGACAGCTATACTGTATGTTGTTTTTAAACACATAGATTGAATCTTAGTGATTTTCCTGGAATTTCTTGGTCTGGACATGCTTGGATTTTCATCTGCTAAGCAGGCAGATTGAACATAAGTGTGACCTAAACTCAGTGTGCTTGTCTCTGTGTGTCTGTGTGGCTTGTCAAGATCAGTTGTGCTAAGTGCGTCTCATTCTCTCAAGTCCCACTGGTCAGATATAACAACAAATTTCACCTCTGAAGAATTGGTATGCCATCAAATCTGTCTTTAACCCCTTTCATGTTTAAAGTTAAACATGTCATGAAAGTCTAGGGATATAGCCTGAAAGAAATGTACTGTATACACTTGAAAATGTTCTCTAAATAGCATGCTTTATTTATTCTTGGGCTACATTTTGTACAGGTTCATGTGGGAAAAGTACTACCTGGGAGGCTTATAAGTACTTCATTGGAATTCAGAAGTGGGTAAAAAATAAAGAGCCGAAGTGGCGCAGCGGTTAGAGTGGGGTACTGCAGGAATCTTTAGCTGACTGTGATCCGCAGGTCAGCGGTTCAAATCTCACCGGCTCAAGGTTGACTCAGCCTTCCATCCTTCCGAGGTAGGTAAAATGAGAACCCAGATTGTTGGGGGCAATATAAATATACATTGCTTACTGGTGTAAACCGCTTAGAGAGTGCTTGCACTGTGAGGCGGTATATAAATATCACTAATAAATAAATAAATAAATAAATAAATAAATAAATAAATAAATAAATAGAATGCAAAATACATTTATAAACACAGTTTTCCACACAGTGTGTGTGTGTGTGTGTGTGTGTGTGTGTGTGTGTGTGTGTGTACACTATATATATATATATATATATATATATATATATATATATATATATATATATATATATATATATATATACACACACACACACACACACACACACACACACACACACACACACACACACACACACACACACACACACACACAGTATATCAATGATAGTACTTTCTTAGGGGTACAAAAATCCAGATGACCACTACTTTATAGTATTGAAAACAGAAATCTGTAATTCTAAATTGTCATCTATTGGCAAGCAGGATTTTGCAGTTTGGATCTTTTCTGCTTAGTGTATAACCTGCTTCTGAGGGTTTTCATCATGTAAGTATGTAAATTAGGTTATATATGTCATAAAGCATTGCCACATGTTTTGCTATTTGCTCCCTACCATTACCTTCCCCCAATGGATGCTTATGACCACTCTCTTTATAGGCCTTAACAACACAAAGAAATATTAAGTGAGGTCAAAGCAACCACAAAGCAACCAAGTGAGGTCAAAGCAACCACAACAACTGGAATGTGGGAAAAGGATTTACTGCTCACGTCTTAGATCTCTGAGGATAATTATAATTTGCTTGAGCTTTAAAGAGGAGGAGAATGCAAAACTGGAATAATTTCTTTTTTGATATTCCTGCAACACTTTCATACGTATAGTTTAGTGAAAATTTGCATTGTGTAATAAGCATGTTGAGAGCATCCCTATTATTTCTGTAATATTATGGGAATGAAAATGCTAAATAGTCACGGTCTGGAGATCTCTATTCAAATTATTGAAGAAAAATTATGTATCTACTTGTTTGAGCATCTTGGGGCTGGGAGAGGAAAGGAAGAGAATTTCTACAGTACTGAAGACTGGTGATATCTATATCTAATCTTTTTTTTTAATAACAACTTTTCCTTTAACAACTTGTTTCATAATCCGGAATACTATATGCCTAGAAGAGAAAATTAATGCCATGCATTTGGAAGAGTGTTGTTAGGACCAGCCCTATCCATAAAATCCTCTTTTTGGGGAAAAAAAAAGATTCTACAAAATACCATTGGACCAATACACATTTGAGAACCAAATGTATTCTCAGAGAAGCTTCAGTTGAACTTGAACCCATCCATAAACTCCTTAGGCTGAATCTTATGAAAATCTCTAGACCTCTTTCTTCACACTACAATTTCCTAAGGACTTTCAAAGAATAAACTTGTGGGAGTTTCAAAACAGCCATAGGAATGCACACTTGGTTGCTTGAGAATCTATCATAAAGATTCTACTTTTTTTGGGGGGGGGGGGAGTATTATTCTAAGGGCAGGAAAAGACCCAGCAGGAAATAATATACCACAGAGGAGCTGGACACTGCATACCAACCAATACTTTCCTTAGTCTTTCTTGGTTCAACATCCTATTATCTGTGCCACTGTCTCTGTCAAGTATTGATCATGGGCAGGTGCCATTGATATCCTCAGGTTGATGATCAGGCAAATGGCTGCAATCCATCAAGATTCATGCCAAAATCATACCAGCAGAGTTAAAGCAGCATGAGTCAGATAATATGAAAGTATCATTTCACTGCTCTTTCTTTTCAGGGAAAAGAAATAAATCTGGGTATAACATAGTTCATACATTTCTAAGGGCATAGGGGCATAAACCCCTGTTCCTTGATTCACCAACTTTATATCATAACCTATGGTCAAATCATAGAGCAGTGATGGCGAACCTTTTTTCCCTCAGGTGCCGAAAGCACGTGCACGTGCGCTATCATGCATGTGCGAGTGCCCACACCCATAATTCAATGCCTGGGGAGGGCGAAAACGGCCTCCCCCGCCCCTGCAGAGGTCCTCTGGAGGCCGGAAACAGCCCATTTCCCGACTTCCGGTGGGCCAGGTAGGCCCGTTTTTCACCCTCTCCATGCTCCAGAGGCTTCCCTGGAGCCTGGGGAGGGCAAAAATGCCCCCCGGAGGCCCTCCGGAAGCCTAAAATGCCCTCCCAGAGCCTCCACGTGAGCCAAAAATCAGCTGGCCAATGCACACATGCACGCTGGAGCTGAGCTAGGGCAACGGCTCGCGTGCCGGCAGATATGGCTCCACGTGCCACCTGTGGCACGGGTGCCATAGTTTCGCCATCACTGTCATAGAGGCTATGTTCTATTAATAAACTGATTTAATGTGAACTGGAAATCTCTGGCAGTTATTTCAGCAGACAAACTGGTAATTGGTCTCAGAATTTTCAGCTTGTAATGACAGAGTTAAGGGCAGAAAAGAAAGAGAGAGAGAAGAAAGACAAGAGATGTTTTCATTCCCTCTCTTTTACATCTGAAAAGTTGGCAGCAGCCTCAGTAAAGGCTGCTAAACCTTTCCAACCACATAGAATAGAATAGAATAGAATAGAATAGAATAGAATAGAATAGAATAGAATAGAATAGAATAGAATAGAATAGAATAGAATAGAATAGAATTTATTGGCCAAGTGTGATTGGACACACAAGGAATTTGTCTTGGTGCTTATTGGATTGAATTTGTCTGAATTTCTACTTGAAAGGTTTTTTCTTGAAGATCATTCATTCATTCATTCATTCATTCCGAATAACAGAGTTGGAAGGGACCTTGGAGGTGTTCTAGTCCAACCCCCTGCTCAAGCAGGAAGTCCTATACCATTTCAGACAAATGGTTATCCAATCTTTTCTTAAAAACCTCCAGTGTTGAAATTACTTTTCCTTATATGGATCTATGAATATATTTGTTCCACTCTTTTCTAGCAATGTTAGTTTAGTCCAGCAGAAACTTCAGAAGTGCTTCACACTCATTATGTTTGCATTGTCACTTTTATTGTAAATTGGGAAGCAGATGAATGGCTTTCCTATTGTTCTAAACTAAGGCTAGACTCCAAACTTCCAAAAGAGAATTCAGTCCCAATCTCAGTTTGCAATTTGCAAACCAACTATAACACCCTGAGAACTCAAACTTTCCTCTTGATGGCCACATCTTGTTCATAGTCCTTGATGTAAACAGTTTTAGGGTATCATTTTGTGTACTAAATCTTTTTCCCTTAAGCTGCCATTGTTCCAACACAGTTCAATGTGTAGCACCTATAACATTTTACATCCCATGGAAGGAAGATGAGGTGACATTTGTAGAAGTGACCAGTTACATGCTTAGGGGGGGTTGAGAACTTGGGAGATGTAGGCCTTTGGTCAGGATTAGGGATCTCTGGTTTTTCTTTCTCAATATTTGTCCTCTCAGTCAGCACTCAATTTCCTGAGTTTCTTTCCTAGGTATCACCATATCCCCCCCCCCAATTTTTGACACCAACTTCTCACCAAGCTTCCTAGCAAGTAAAGATAAAGAAATCCTACCTCCACTATTTTATATGGAGAAGGGGGAAAAAGGCACATTTGCATAATTTTGAAAATATATGAGTGGGAATTCCTTACCTTTAGATTTTGCACCTTCATGTTTTTTCCGTACAGTATTCCGAACATAATGAGGGATTTCAGACTAGTTGTTTGTAAGTTATTTAGCAGTTTCCCTATATTTGTTTATTTTAATTATCCAGACCTGGTTAGCTCCATATTCATGACAAGGTATGTTTCCCTCATCTCTGGACTTATTTATACCTGGTGTCTCTTTCAGTTTATTCACTTGTACTGCTTAATTTAGAATCTGCTTGGCTTTGCTCATTTTATTATTATTATTATTATTATTATTATTATTATTATTATTATTATTATTATTATTATTATTATTGTTGTTGTTGTTGTTGTTGTTGTTGTTGTTGTTGTTGTTGTTGTTGTTGTTGTTGTTGTTTTGTTGTTGTTATCATTATCGTCATCGTCATCGTCATCATCATCATCATCATCATCATCATCATCATCATCATCATCATCATCATCATTTGTAGATAGATATTTATAATTGGGATCCATATTCCTATTTTTTTTTCCTTGAGTGTTATTTTAAACTTGCAGAGACTCAAATGGGTTCTTTGTGGAGGAGCAGACAAAACACTCCAGAGAGTCCAAGGTGGAATCTTAAAATCATAGAACTTCATAATAATTTCAGACATACTGCATTCAAGCTGCAGCGCCCTGACTGGTGGATGACCTCCTACCAGCTGACGAGAAGATTGAAGAAGAAAAAGAATAAATGGTTGACACACAGAGAAAACAAGGTTTGACAGATAGTTGCAAATGAAAGTAATTAAATACTACAAGGTCTGAAAATTTTACACTTACATTATTTTGTGTCAGGAGTTCAATCCTGATAAGACTCGAGGTTGAATCAGCCTTCCATCCTTCCATCCTTCCAAGGTCAGTAAAATGAGGACCCAGATTGTTGGGGGCAATATGCTGACTCTGTAAACCGCTTATAGAGGGCTGTAAAGCACAGTGAAGTGGTATATAAGTCTAAGTGCTATTGTTATTGTGTCTTCAAAAGGAGGAATTGGCAGCAGTCAGGAAGCAGCCTCAAAAACCAAATTTTCTATGTAAGAAGGCAAAGTGAGTTACTCTGCAATCCAGGGGTAGGTTCTGGATCCTTTTGTTGCCGGTTCGATCAGGGTTGCGCTGTGCGCGTGTGCATGTTTCACGCATGTGCATGTGCCCGCAACAATAAAAAATAGCTTCTGCGCAGGCGCAGAAGCAAAATCCAAGATGGCAGCGCCCATGGAGACACAGACAGAACCAGCTCTATGACATCATTGCCAAGTTACTAACGGTTCTAAAGAACTGGTTAGAACTGGTAGGAACCTACCTCTGCTGCAATCTCAATCTCTTTCAGTGTCCCTTTCAAGCATCCCAAGAGAAACAGCAGTGAATTATAGCCCAAGCTTATAGCGATAATGTAACGCTAAACTGTTACTCGTTAAACACAAATCATTCACTGGTAGGAACATATCTAGCCATTGGGTCACTATACCCTCTGTGTCTTCATGTGCATTGGTTTCCTGAAATATGCATTTTCTAGCATTAGTGTATGTATTTCAGTTCTATTAATCAGCAGGATTTCTACTTTGGGGATTGGGTTTAAAATCGGAGGCCAAGAACAGCCCGAGAAGAGCTAGAGGGAAAAGTGTGTCTGGGAAATGTTGCTCTGCAACCAGGAGGAGTTCAGCTTCTCTCCAGGAACGTGACCATGCCGCTTAATAATTGTGACCAGTTTAAGGGCCAAGCTCCTGAATGGTAAATATTTATAAAAACGTGGAAGAGAAGATCCAGCCTCATGATTGGTCTGGTGATTGAAAACACTGGCAATCACTCATGCTGAAGGGCACAGTAAACCCACCATTTACAAAATTAAACTGTAAATTGTAATGGAGTTAAAGAAACAGATTTTTTTAAACAGGCATGGGGCATTCTGCCAAAATGCTTAGCCTATACACTATGCACTCAAACTAAAACAAATGTTCATTAAACATGTACTGTTGATGCTAGCAGAACAGAATTTGGGTTTCTGGTTTCTTGTTGTTAACAACACTGCACCCATCCAAAACCCCAGACAGTAAGTGATGAATATGAAGAACTTCTTCCTGCACCCTCCGTTGGAATGGAGATCTACAAATATGAAGTTGTCTTTTACAAAGGCCCAAATTTGGTGAGATGTGAAAGATTGACGTTTTGATTGTCCAAGGTATCACTGCAGGAATACTGAGGCAATTAAAGGGTGTCCCAGGAGGGTTCAGGCACAATTCCCCACCCGTTCATTTCTTGATCTTCAGTGCCTCTGAAAAAAAATCCTTGCCCATCTGGAGAAAAAAATAGAACTTCCTCAGTGATGCAAACATTAGTTTAGATTATTAGAAAATCTGTCAGTGGAATAGCATGAAGAAGCTTTCCTTTTGTTCTGAATGGAGTGGAGTGGAGCTTGGAAAAGAAATCAAGTTCTGATTTCACAACACTGTTTTTTTCCCGTTCTCTTCCACTGAAGTGGTAACCTGTAAGCACATGTTAACATTTGGAGAGATATCTTGCAACTTTCAAGTCAGGACCTTGATTTATCTAAATAAACCATTTAAATGATTCCTCCATCAATTCTGTTTTACTCTTTAGAGGCTTTTCACTTAGTCCTTGTAATGAACCCTTGGTCTGGTCCTGCCCACAGAGTGAGTTCTCTCTTGTAGATACATAAATTCTCATGAAGTCATACTGTTTCTTTTGGCTCACGTGCAATAATTTATACATGGAACATATATGATGGGTAACAACACAAAGGAGAGCATTAAACTGCAGTCGATGACAATTACTTCCAGCTACAAAGTTTCCACTTATTTACAATACTCAGAAATCTGTAATTTCAAATAGTGTTGAGTTTGAGTAATTTTGTGTCTCTCAGCTCAGGTATGAAATGGCATAATCTCAACATAATGTCATAAAGTTGGCCTTCTCTGAGATTCCCTAACAGCAGAAGAACCTTGCACTGAAAAATAAAATGAAAAATTTAAAGCCACTAAAATACAAGAATCTGTGATCTTCCAGCACTTATTGACCACAAGAGCACAATTAATCTATGGAATCAGGGGCGAAATCCAGCAGGTTCTGACAGGTTCTGGAGAACCGGTAGCGGAAATTTTGAGTAGTTTGGAGAACCAGCAAATACCATCTCTGGCTGGCCCCAGAGTGGGGTGGGAATAGAGATTTTGCAATATCCTTCCCCCAGGAGTGGGGAGGGAATGGGGATTTTGCAGTATCCTTCCCCTGGAGTGAGGTGGGAATGGAGATTTTGCAGTATCCTTCCCCTGCCACACCCACCAAGCCACGCCCACCAAGCCACACCTACCAAGCCACGCCCACAGAACCGGTAGTAAAAAAAATTGGATTTCATTACTGTATGGAATGTTAATGTTTCAGTTGAAAAGAACCAAGTTTAATCTGTGAGGGAAGGACAATTTGGCCAGCTGTACATTTAATGGTCCAGAAGTGGTAATCAGAACTGGTAGGAAGTAAATTAACAGAGGGATAGAATCAAGATCACGTGAAGTGTTAATACCACTTTATAATGCCTTGGTAAGGCCACAGTTGGAATACCGCATCCAGTTTTGGTTGCCACGATGCAAAAAGGATGTTGAGACTCTAGAAAGAGTGCAGAGAAGAGCAACAAAGATGATTAGGGGACTGGAGGCTGAAACATATGAAGAATGGTTGCAGGAACTGGTTATGTCTAGTTTAATGAAAGAAGGACTAGCAGTGTTCCAATATCTCAGGGGTTGCCACAAAGAAGAGGGAGTCTAACTATTCTCCAAAGCACCTGAGGGTAGAACAAGAAGCAATGGGTGGAAACTAAACAAGGAGAGAAGTAATTTAGAACTAAGGAGAAATTTCCTGACAGTTAGAACAATTAATCAGGGAACAGTTTGCCTCCAGAAATTGTGAATGCTCCAACACTAGAAGTTTAGAACACTAGAAGACTAAAAGCCTCCCCCTCCCCCTTTCCTTTTACTCTCAGAAAACTAGGGAGGGTTCCTTCTGAAACGCTTCCCATGCCTTCTCTGTCATACAAAGAACAGTTGCAGGAATTGGGTATGTCTAGTCTAGTGAAAAGAAGGACTAGGGGCAACATGCTCGCAGTTTTCTAATACTTGAGGGGCTGCCCCACCAAAGAAGCATTTTCTGAAGCACCTGAAGGCAAGACAAGAAACAATGGATGGAAACTAATCAAGGAGAGAAGCAACCCAGAACTAAGGAGAAATTTGCTAATGGTGAGAACATTAAACCAATGAAACGGCTTGCCTTCAGAAGTTGTGGGTGCTCCATCACTGTGGACTTTAAAAAGGAGACTGGACAGCCATTGAAATGGTATAGGGTCTCCTGCTTGAGCTGATATATCTTTTACATGCCAGTTAATCTAGTCTGTGACTTTTCCTCGGTTTCTCAAGCTCATTTCCGCATACCATTACATGCAGCTTATGCCTGACACAGACATATAAGTAACAGTTATGAGAATGAGAAATAGAGAAAAAACAAACAAACCAATGTGGTTGTTTTTTTCTTCACACGCAGGCCATATACAGTCAATTTGGATACAAGCAGAACGTTAGCCTGGAAGAATAGAGGAGAAAGTTGGCTGGTTAGGAGCAATTGCTTCCTTAAACTGTTTCAGGTAAGGTGAAGCAATACAATAGTGGGACTGCCTTATTTTGCAGAGAGTTCGTGCTGTACTGGAGCTAAATGTTATTATGTTCCATCACAAGCACAGTGAAAGCAATGCTCCAAATCAGACTCTGCCATGGCATTGCTTTCCTGCAAATTTATGGATTATGAACTTTCACTCAACCCCAAGCCCAATTATATTATAATTTAAGAAGGGCCTCAAAATTGGAAGAATGAATGAAATACATGCTGTGAGGTTGTTGTTGATTTTTTCCCCCTACCCTGCCAGGGACATTAAAAAAAATAAAAAAGATGGAATGGGGAAAAAACACATTTTCCCTCTTTCCTGTCACCAGAAAACTCCGGCTCCCAAAATATGCAGTGCAGAAGAGGCCAGGAATAGCTCTGAAACATACAGTAGATAGCGGTTTTTTTTTTCCTGGCAGGTTGGGAGAAAAGGATTTTTCTTCGACTTTTTCTGCCAAAACTTCTCCTCTTTTCTAACCAGCTGCAAAGATTGTTGCAAAGTTCCTGTTCAGGGCTGTTCATTCTTAGAGGTTGGCAGCACTTGTGAGTTAATGTGTGTAGTGTGTGCTAAAATATCTTTGTTGCCTTTTGAACCACAGGAGACAGAGCGGAATTTCTCATGGAATTGTACTACTGCTCTTTCAGATTGAAGTGAATTTTCAGATTGAAATGTCTGCGAATGTCTTTTGTTCATGCAAGAAGGTTATAACCCAGGTTATAACAACTGGGTTTATCTCCCATCGTATTTTTGTTCGTTAGTGGTTATTAATAATGTCAGTATTAGGATTGAGTAATGCTTCAGAACTGAAGGCCAAAAGGTGTTTTGGAGCATGCAAGGACATGCAGTCTCCAACTCCTTAAATCAAGTACATCACCTTTTTAAAAAGAGTTGCAGATAAATGCTATGTGAAAGTGTATTGCATAGCCCTAATCACTATCATTGTCCGTCCTTTCAGCATTGCATTTGTTTTTGACTTTATTTTTCCCTGTCACATATAATATTACAAATGTATAATGTGGTTCATGTATATACAAAGTAGGAAGTCAGCTGTGCTGTATTAAAAAATAGCTTATATCAGTCCTGCTAGCATTGCCACAGGTTTGTTGTTGTTTCCACATAAAGGCTACATTTCGGGAGGGGGGGATGATTAAATTCGGTATAAGCAGTTTGTATATTTCAAATTTCTTGGAAGTCATGTGCTATTACACATGAAAGGTAGAAAACAAAATAGACATATAACACTCTTTGTTCTAAACAAAGCTTTGCAGATTGGCATGAAGTTGAACTTCAAATGCTATATTCGAAGAATCTGGAAGATATGAGTAATTTGGGAATGTGTTGGCGGTGCTGTTTAATTTAAAAAATTGACCTATAGTTTACAGAGTGCAACAACTAGCTAATAGTTATTGTAAGTAGTAAAACGTCAGTGTTTTCAGAAGACAAGAGTTTTTAAGACAAATCCTTCAGGCCAATAGTTTACTTCCATCTGTTTGCAGTAAATATTTCTAAGAGGTTTTTGGCTGGAAAAAAAAAGATATAATGTGCCCATTGTCAATGCTGTTCCTAAGCATATGGCTATATACTGTATGATTATCTGGGGAAGATTATTCAAAATGTTGATCAAAATGTATTTGTTCTCAGTGCCAAGAATGTGGGCCTTTAGTACTGGAATTGTGAGGAATCCATTGCTGTCCAGTTGGAAGAGGTAGATTATTTCCGAATACAGGATGTCATTGAAAATCCCCCCATTTTCTTCCCAGAATAGCCTGGCCCATAGTGACCAATTTTGAAGCATCTTATACATTAAGCTGTGCAGTAAAATCTTTTTATGAAGCTATTTCCCATGGTTTAAAAGACTGCAGTTTAGGATCTCAGAATCTGAAGGGAGAATTGACATTTTGGGAAACTACATAAAAATAGCAGTGGGTAGCCAAAGTGCCAAAATATGACATTTACGGTGGAAAGGGTGCCTTTTAAAAAAATATGAAATATTAAAACTGATTTGTTTGCAATAATTACCTAATCCTCGCTCCTTTTCTTTTAGTCTATTTGTGTAAGATTAAGTTACCGCAATTCCAAATGATATCAGAGGCTCCGCTATCATGGCTCTTTAGCCAAATGAATTGTAGTCTCTTGTAAACAGTCTTGTGATCTGATTTCCATAGGGACGAAAGTTGTAAAAGGCCTGGCATTTGTGATGGATTTACACATATACTGTTTCAGTTAAGTTACCAAGGTCAACTGAACAGCCCTTTTCCTCAGAGTCTCAAACATGCTTGCCACCCAGTTGCTCTTGCTATATGCTAAGAATTAGGAAATGATACTTTAAAGGGATGTTTGAACTTAATGGTATTCCAATGCTGCAGAGTTTTAAAGAGATTTGGGGGGGGGGGAAGGGAGTAATGTGTTCCCAAGAGCTGCTAGGAAGTTTTGCTTTCATTAAAATGTGGGGTATATGAACAAGGTGAGTCTAATGCTATAATATTCAACTTCTTTATTAGAATGTTGCATTGATTTGAAGTAAAATTACAAGAATGGTTTAAAGCAAAATAGTTGGCCTGTCCCAGGACCCATGAGACCGATCCCTCTCCCTCTCCCTCTCCCTCTCCCTCTCCCTCTCCCGCTCCTTCTCCCTCTCCCCCTCTCTCCCTCCCCCTCCCCCTCTCCCCCCCCGTGTGTGTGTGTGTGTGAGAGAGAGAAAGTAGTGGGTTCCAAAACCCGTTGCTACCAGTTCGCACTCGCGACACTTCTGCGCATGTGCAGAAGCATCCCGGGTGGGTGGGCGGAGCCTCCCGCCGCTGCTGCTACCGGTTCACAGAACTGGGCCGAACCGGGAGCAACCCACCGCTGGTGTGTGTGTGTATGTGTACAAAGGTTTTCTCCCAACGATGCTGCCAAATTTCATTCCTAATTCTTAAACGTTGGGGTGCTGGTGGTGGTTATGTCCTGACAACAGGAAAAACCATTTGGAGTGTAAGTGCTAAAATACTATTCGGTTGTTTGGCCCAGTTTCACCTATAAAATGCTTTGTGTTAAGGGGATGATATGATTTCTCTATTGAGGAGCAGAGTCAATGCCTCTGACCCGCTGAGACACATTGTGTTGTTTCACAGCTACAGGCAGCAATTGGAAGGGTCAGAAAAAGCAACAGGGAAGGAGCAGGATTTATATGAAACCCTCCTTATACTATTGGGGTGGACAGAGGAGGTCTCAGAAGCATCACTGGATCACCCTTTTGAATTTTTGCAAAGCCCTAAATACCTTCCAGGTTACAAAGATATAATATTATCCAGAATCAGCTCAACAATATTGGACTTGATTCAGTTCTGATTACCTGAAATAGTTGGCATTAGGACATTGAAATGTTGGGTTCAAAAAGGAAAATTAGATTAACAGCTCTTGTACAATTCCAGTATCTGGTCTGATTGTTTTTGCAACTTGGCAAACAGTTCCTTTGTGATTCCTATCACTCTAGTAATTTTATTTAATGCAGTAAATAGAATCAGATTAAAATATGATCTAGAGATTGCACTTATCGTGGACTGATTAATATGCTTGTACCATGACCCTGCTACCATGAGGAAAAGCATAAAGATACATTGTTCTCAGCTAGTGCCCTATATATTCATACTTGCTTTGTGCCAGAAAAGCCTTCTTTGATTAGCCACACCAAAACACTGCTTAAGAGGTAGGCATTTTTCTCAGACTCGCATTTTTATAATCAAGTAGTAAATTCTGAGACTAATCATAAGTGGTATCTTTTCTCTGTGTGCATAAAGGAATTCATCAGGATTTCTCTCCAACCCTATTAAAAATAAAGCACCTGAGTACAATAATTAAAGACGTATTGCTCTCGTATCTGAAGTTCAATTCACAGGATCATAATATGGATTCTGAGATCTACATTAAGTTTTCCTAGGTTCTTGTTTTATGGACTAATATTTTGTTAATGAAGTTCTGCTAAAAAATGAAGGAATCTCATGCTTCCTTTACTCTCCACGTTATCAGAAAAACCAGGAAGCACCACATAAGCTATTTTGTTCTGTTCTTAAGTAATAACAACAATTATTATGGTTGGTCATATAGTAAGAAAGATGTTTATGCTGGATTGGGAATTTTTATCCATTTATCAAGTCCTTCCCAAACACCCAGATAGATAGATAGTTTTGTTTCATGGTATTGAAAGCATTGTTGCAGGATGTAAGCTGTTCCAAGTAAAGCTGCCTTTTGCAATTGACTGATGGTGATTTTGTCAATGCTGATGGTGTTCAAATAATACTCCAGATGTTTTGGAATTGTACCAAGGTGCCTATTGCTATTGGATTATCTTCACTTTCTGTTGTGACAATCATTCTATTTCTATTTTCTTTTTTTTCTTCCAATTCTTTTTTCTTTTTTCTCCTGTTTCCAGGATCTGGAACATACACTATCCAAACTTTTTTTTGGTCTTCCTTATTAACAGTTATTAAGTCTGTGATATATATGGCAGGTGCTTGCCTGCTTGAATTCTAAAGTCCCAAAACAGTTTAGCTTCTTCAGTTTCTATTACTTTCTCTATTTGATGGTCCTACCAGTTCTTGCTTACAGATATTCTTGCAGATATTCTAATGCATCATTGTTGCTCCTTTGTCACGCCATTGACGGTGTGATCCTCTTGCAGCAACTAACTAGGCGGTCCACTGTTTCTTCAGCTTTTTTGCAACATCAGCATTTGCTGTCTGTTGCTTTCGTCTCAATTCTGGCTTGTTCTTAAGGCTTGGTCTGTACAGTCAAAGTTATTTTTATTTACATTTTTTCCCTGTGTGTCATTCTTTAGAATTGAAATCTCATAGTTGCTGATGACATTTAAGTTGAGCATGGAAGAGCAGGATAATGAATGCACAAAACTACAGAAATCTGTAAGGTATCATTCTTCAAGCTGCTTTATAGTACTATGATGACAGCATTTTTTTTTAGTCAGTCATGCCTGTGATGAAACCTAATTCTTTTGGATTTTCATTACTATGTATTTATAGTTAGCTTCCTCTTTTAGAGCCAAATCCACATGTTATCATGCCCTACCAGATGAGACCTATTAAATATTCTAAAACTGGTGTGCATGTTTCTGTGTATTCCATCCTCATTTTATTATGTTTCTTTTCCCCACCCACCCCCTTGACTGGATGGGAAAAAGAGAATTCCCAGTGAGGTCAACACTTCATCTCCTGTAGCAGGCAAGTCAACAGAAGATGACATTTATGCAAATCTCTACCCTGCTATGGAAATACATACACAAGGATCCCATTACCGCATTCATTAGGCTGCAGTATCTTGAATACAGATCACAAACTGTAATAGACTGAACAGCTGATTGATCCCACTTAGCCAAATCTCTGTGATACTAGCTAAATATTTCGGACAGCCGGAAGACCAGGGGAAGATTTCAGCTCTTTGGAATCTTTGTGCTTTGATTTTTAAATGTATGTTGTTGCGGTTAAGTTTCTGAATATTAAGTGTAAGAAAAGCAAAAATCATGGATTCTTCTCAAAATCTGCGTAGGCTCATGAAATTTTAGGTCCATGGGCTTTATTTATAGCGAGGGTTTGGGAAACGCTGTGTGAAAGATGTTGTCACATGCTCGGTAGTCTTATAGAAAAGCTTTCTTTGGCATTCAGAAGGGAATATTTCTTTGTTGGTCACACATGTTGAAGGATCATGCTATAGTTTAAACATAATTAGAATCATATGGGGGGAAAGTGAAATCTGCGTCTCCATTCAGGTTCCTTCAATAGAAAGGTGGGATGTGCCACAATCGTGGTTCATGTCAGGTAGCTGCTGGGTGAATTTTATTGCTCTCTGCGCTTTGGATGGCTGCAGAAAAGCTGGCCAATGACCATACTTCTGGAAGGATGTTAATTTTTCTCTTTTGTCACCATGGAGAACATCAGGGTAGGAGGACAAAGAATGGAACGATTGGTTTTGTTTATAATGACAAGGAACAGTTTCACATGGGCTGGCCAGACACAATGTTTTGGGGAAAAGATCTCAAGTTTTACATTAGGGCTTGCTTGCTGCACATGTTCTGTTCATATTATGCATCTAACCAATCCTTATTCTTCTATTCAGTGTTTACTCCAGGGTCTAATACCCTTTTCTTTCCAATCTGGTCACTTTCCTCTAAAAGGTCATTTGTTATTGTTTGCATTGATTAGTTTGTTTTGGGTCTTATTGGAATTTGTAGAGAATGCTACCTTACTTCCCTCCTTCACTTAATTTTATTCCTCATTATTAAGTAACAGTCAGACAATTCTGAGAAATGAAATGTTTTTATGTTTGTTGTGGTTTTTTTGTTATTTCTTTTGGTTGTTGTTCTTTTAATGTAAATAACTTAATAAAATTTATTTTTTTTAAAAAAGAAAGAAATTTGCACTTCTAGAATGCATCAGGATTTGGGAAGGCTGCTGCGAAAGAATAGGAAATATGATGATATCAACCATCCTAGTTGCTCCATAGACGATGAGGTCATGACTGATAGTCTATCAGCCAGAAATAGAGCTGGCACATGTCTTTCAGTGGCTACCGAATGCCTTGATGATACTTTTTTTCTTTGACATTAAGCATCTGTCTCTTAACTGCATCTTGCTATATTAAAGTTCTACAGACTTCCTCATAAAGATTGGAGTGAGGTGGGGTGGGGAGTGGGCACCTCTTCCAAAAATGAGCAAGTCATGTACTCTCTTCCAAAGCCAGCCTTCTGCTTCTTATGCTCCGGCTTTTTTTCTTTTTCTGTTACAATTTGGGAGAAAGATAAGTGGAAGGATCAAACAGGTTGAGGGGAGGGACTGTTTTCTTACTGCAAGAACATGGCCCTTTACACTGTGATTGTAATACAATCCATCCTCTCTGGGACTGTGAATGCTACAGTGCAAAACTGTGTTTGAAAACCTCTTTTATCATTCATCGTCTCCAAACTGAAATCATTTTTGACAACCTCTGCAGAAAACAAGCAGCTTTCTGGCTACTGGCGAGCCGATTAAAGGGAGGAAACACATGTTCACTGTCAGACTGAGCCCCTGGAGAAAGCAGTGACAACCTTTTAACCTCCTTTCTCAGTGAAAGTGCCCAAATATTTCTCTGGAACAAAATCCCAGCATTGTTTTAAGTAGCTCTTTTTCAATTAAAGGGCCCTATTTTCTTTAAGATACGTTTTTTTTAAAAAAAAAATCTGCATTGGAAGCCGATTTGATTCCAGCCGGGGGAAGAGAATTGGCTAAGCAGAGAGTATATCCTTTGGAGAACTAACCTTTCTTTATAACTGTCTGACCACAGTTAAAATACCAGCAGACTTGAAAAAAAAAGCTCCACAGCCTCAGCAGCGATTTCTTTCTACAAGCCAAAGCACTGCAGGAGTGAAATTTTCTAAACAGTGGGAAAGGCTGCCGAGCAGACATTATTAGCGCTCTGAGCATTATAATCTAGTTATGGAAACTTTTGTGAAGCAAGAGGTGCCGAGCCAGAAAATCCCACCCATTACTTATGTATTTGTTATCAAGGAAAGCTTTCTTTTTTTTCATTCCACTGTATTTAATCAGCAGCAGCGAGGGGAAAATGGCCTACTAGGAAAATAAAATGTACATATTTTTATAAGAATAGTGAGTGCAGGTATCTTAATCCTCCTACTCCTTTGTAAGAAAAAAAAGGTGGATCTGTACAAGCAGTGCATACCATCAGTGTCCTTATTGCCACACTCATGGAATATATACAAAGCATGCTCAAACTCGTCCGACCATCATTGTTTTCCCTCTATATTCGGCTTTTCTTTCCTTGACTGCTTTTCTGATGGCTCTTTTGGTGCTGCCAAGGACAATGTTTTTCAAAGTTGTCGAATTATCAGTGTTACTTCTGAGATGCTGTCTGGGTAGATGTTTGCTGCTGATGGGAAATGGGAGAATCATGTCTGGAAATTCACTACAGATATTAGAAACCTGATTAGAAAGAATCAAATATGGTTGTCTGACAAAATCGGCTTGCGAAATTGATGAAAGAAGGGCCAAGCATCAAGGGAAAGGAAGGGGTCCCGATTTCTACTTTTCGAAAAGACCAGAAAATATTTATTTTTTAAAAAAAAAAATCAAATACACAGAAGCCAAGGAACAAAGTTGTTTTTATTCTAGAAGCAGCCTGGTGTAGAATTAAAACCGACCAAAGTGAGCCTGGGATATATAAATAGGTCCTACT
Source organism: Diadophis punctatus similis (assembly GCA_023053685.1). Classification (NCBI taxonomy): domain Eukaryota; kingdom Metazoa; phylum Chordata; class Lepidosauria; order Squamata; family Dipsadidae; genus Diadophis; species Diadophis punctatus. The sequence goes on from JALIGW010000001.1 coordinate 157,312,442, forward strand.
GGATCTTATCATGTTTTTGCCGAGTATCAGTATGCTCCTCATTTCCCCCCCCCAAAAAAATAGTGAATAATCTAAAGGGTTTGATAAGAAGGCTAGAATTGCCAGCTCAAAATGGATACCAATTTGTTATTGTAACCAACATTATCAGAGGTAGTATTCAGCTAGTTCAGACCCGTTCAGGTGAACCGGTAGTAGCGACCGGGGCACACTCACATTTTTGGTGCTGGGAGAACAGGTAGGTAAATTATGTGAATCCCAGCTCTGAACGTTATGATTACCTCATGATTCTTGACAAATGTAACTTTTTTTTATTATTATTATTATTATTATTATTATTATTATTATTATTATTATTATTATTATTATTATTATTATTATTATTATTATTATTATTATTATTATCATCATCATCATCATCATTATCATTATCATTATCATTATCATTATCATTATCATTATTATTATTATTATTAGCCGCCTTACTCCTTGGGGACTCAGGGCGGCGTACAACATTTGAAGAACTGCTAAACAATACAATTTAAAACAATTTAAAATACATTTAAAAGGCATACAAAATCTTACATACATAGGGGAGACCAAGATGAATTTGTCTCAAAACCCCGCCTGCCGGAAGAGCCATGTCTTCACGGTTTTTCGGAAGGCCAGCAAGGTGGGGACAATTCGTATCTCTGGGGTGAGTTGGTTCCAGAGAGCAGGGCCCCCCACAGAGAAGGCCCTCCCCCTAGGCCCCATACATCTTTTATGTACACTGAGAGCATATGCACCAAAGACAAGTTCCTTGAGTGTCCAATCACACTTGGCCAATAAAGAATTCTATTCTATTCTATTACATGAAGTCCAACCTGTTCATTTCTCAGAAAGATTTGTTTACATTCTGAATCTGAAATTTCAGTTTATAAATGTTTTAATTATCAGTTCTAGCAAATAACCAAAATGCTAGGATTATGGGTGACTTGTTAAAAGTAAATGTATGCAGCATGTTCTGTGTGCTTTATGTTTTGTTCGCTGCTTGTTTGTTTGTTACTGGTGGCTAGAATGCAGTGGACACAATCCAGCAAAGGTGCATGTTCATTCAACCCTGTCAAAATAGAGAGGAACAGTTAGCTGCAATTTAAACCGGGCCAAATTATGTCTTCAGTGTGCCATGAGTTATCTTCTTATGAAAAAGAGGCTTCTGTTTTTCTACTTCATTCATATTTCATACTTCATTCTCAGAGTGCTTTCAGAATGAATTTTGATGGTGCTTGTGAACTTATTTCATTGTTGAAAGACAGTGGAGAATGCTGTGACACCTGGCTGTATCTTTCTGCAGCATAAGCAGGGGTGGGTTCCTACCGGTGCAGACCAATACTGCGCACCGGTAGCGGCCTGCTGGTGATGTAATTTTTATCTGTATTTTCAGCGATTTGTTTGGGTTTGGATGGCTTCTCCTTGTCCTCTACTTTGGGAAAAAGCCCTCCCGCCCGCCCTTGGGTTAATACCGACCTTTATTTCTTCATTCAAAGCACAGCTGAGCACCTCCTCAGCTGTGTTTCAGCCTGAAACGTCCTTCTGAGCATGCGCGGAAGTAAAATCGCTCAATGGGCATGCACGCGTGCACGAGAAACATCACAATGCACACCGGTAGCAAAGGTAACTGGAACCCTTCCCTGAGCATAACCTCTTGGCTCACGTTTCCTTGTCTGAAAAAGGTACATGGGAAGGATTCTCCCTAATATCTTGACTTAGAATTTAATTGAAATGTCACATTATAGGAAGCCAACTGTCACATTATCTTTTACTTTGGAAAAAAAGAATGCTTGAACAAAGTGTTATAAAATCAGGTGAACTGCAATTTATAATTGCAGGCTTTTTGTCTTTTCCTATGCTTCTATGTGTTGCACTGTGTTGGTTTCTTTTGAGGGGTGAGTTTATTTTTGTTTTGCTATATTAGTAGGAAAATGGACTTAAATAAAACTTTAAAAAAGAATACAGGAACCAGGAGCACTACAGTACTCAGGTGACCCTGAGGACACAGATAAACCTCCAAGTGTTTCAAGGACCCTCTAAAACAGTGGTTCCCAACCTTTTTGTGATCGAGTACCACTTGGAGGTCCCGTACAGTCGCCGTGTACCACCTGGTTCCTTTTTTGGCCCCGCGCATCCAGCAACTGGATTCTCGGGCCGCTGGGACCAGGTGGGTGGCATGTGGCAACAGTTGCAAATAGTTGCCAGATTATCTTGTGTTAGGCAGTAAACATTTTTGTGAAGTAAAAATCGTTCATGACCCCGAAAGTGTTCGCGTACCACCTGGAAGGCCCTCGCATACCACTAGTGGTACACGTACCACAGGTTGGGAACCACTGCTCTAAAAGGATGCAAATGACCTCTGCAAGGAGTATAAATCCTTCCACTCCCCACCATCCAGTCAGAACTAAAGAAGCTTCTTGGATGAGAAGCGAAACGTCTTCAAAGAAAAAACAAGAAAGCCCAGTTGTCTCCTGAAAAAGCACCTTTGGGACAACCATGACCTGGATGACTGAGAATTTCTACAGACTTTTTTTTTAAAAAGAAAGAAATCTGGAAAGTCATGGAGAATGAAAACCATTGGGAAAATGATTATGCATTTTGGGAGGGTAGTTTTGAATGTATTTTATTACTGTTATTTTTGCAAAGTAGAAAAACTCTCGTCAAGTTTTTGCACATTGTTTTTACACCAAGTTAAGTGTAAAAACTTGACTTGAGAGTTTTGCTTCTTTATAATAATAATCATAATAATAAAACATTAAAAAAAACTCCCCTCCCAAAACAATCCCTTTTCGATAAAGCAAGCTTGAAAAAATGCAGGAGCCGATTTTCAGCACAGCATTAGTTGGAGCCAGTTTCAAAGTTGCTGCTTCCAGAAGGAGTTTATCTCATTTAATTTTAGCTACGCCCGATAACATATGCAACAGCATCCAGGTCAAGGCGCTAAGCATTGTGAAGCCAACTACAGATAGAATTTCTCTCTCTGTTACTGACCCAGCTTGAAAAAACAATCTCATATTCATTTAGTATTTTGACTCATGGATACCGCCTAATATAGAAAAGAGAAACAGAAGTCCTTGAAGCCAGTCGTCTGTTGAAGCCCAGCCAACACTTAGTTCCACTGCAAGGCAGCAGGTGTGAATCTGTGCCAACAGACATGATCCCCAAACTCCAAATCGCAGAGAGTTAGTAGAAAGAGACCAGACCATGGGAAAAAGCCAAACATTTAAAACCTTTTCTTGCTCAGAAAACCCATGTGCGAGTAGATGAGAAAGAGATAGATGAAATATGCAAATCGAATCTAAAACTTAAACATGAAAACTACTTCTTTGCCTAAATAATGAAGTTTTTAATGCTGTAAAACTGTTCTATGTAATGAACAAAAGTGCAAAAGTGTAAAATATTTTATATTAGCCAGAAGTTATCAACATTTTTTTCTGAATGAATCTGTATTTCGTTTTTTTTTTTAAATGGATGAAAACAACAATGCAGCAAATGAAAAGTGCTTGGGAATATTTTCATACAGGAAACATTGCAGACAGAAAATGGTTTTGATGATCTGATTGGTTTCCATAGGGGCTGTCATATTTGGGTTGCAGAAATCCAGCTGATGATGAGATGACAGCAGAGACATTCAGAAACATGTAACTCTTTATCTTCATCCAATTATATAGATTTTTGCCATTCAGATATCATAGGCCTTTCTTTCTTTCTTTCTTTCTTTCTTTCTTTCTTTCTTTCTTTCTTTCTTTCTTTCTTTCTTTCTTTCTTTCTTTCTTTCTTTCCTTCCTTCCTTCCTTCTTCCTTTCTTTTTCTTTTTTATGTACCACCTTATTATTTCTATAAATAACATACTTTCCTCACCACAACAATTCTGTGAAGTGAGTTGGACTGAGACTGAGTGACTGGCTCAAAGTTACCAGCTGGCTTTCATGGCTAAGGTGGGAGTAGAATTCATGGGCTCTTGCTTTCTAGGCTAGTACCTCTGGTCTGGTTTGGGGTATAGGAATTATATCAAGAAGAATATATTATGTTTTGGTATTCTAAAGAACCCGGCTGCTTCCCAATGATGCCAGTTAAGTTTATCAGTCAAATGACTTTATACAACTGTGCTGATTCTTTTCCCCTAAGGGGTTAATGCTTCCTCCCCCCTTTTCTATTTTAGTAAAATTTGTAGTAAAGTTTTCCCCCCTTTTTGTCTTTCTAATGAGATTGACAAAGTTAAAAATTAAAAATAAGATTTCATTGGCAGTGCTGGGAGCCTTCTTGCCCCTTTGTTCCATTTTGGCAATCATAAATGAGGCAGATGCTTAATGAAGCCTTATTCCTCATCCACTGATCAGTGATTTATTCTCTGCTGTCTGAGTCTTTGCTTTGACATCAGTTTTGCATGTACTTACTACTAATTTCAGCAAAGAACAGAGCAGGGGACATAAGACAGTTTGTATTTTTTGTTCAGGTGAAAATGTACAATGCAAGAACACTCTTCTTGTTGAATTCTGTTTAGCTTTCATGTCATGCCTTTTTGCACTTTGCTTCTGATACTTGTTGACATTGTTACATGTTTTAGAAAAATATATTTATGAAAAATGTTGGAAGAAATGTAAGATTAAATGGAAAACAGTAAAAAAAGTATAAAAATGAGCAAATACAACAGAAGAACAGAAGCATTTCAGAAGAGGGAAGGGGAGGGGGGAGGGGAGGGGAGGGGGGAAGAGAAGAGAAGAGAAGAGAAGAGATTATTGGCCAAGTGTGATTAGACTATAAGACTATAGATAAGAGGGGTTAGTAAGGAAGATAAGAAGGATACTATTTGATGCTACAGCCTTACAACATAGGTAAATGTATACATAGACAATGCAGTCTTACACACCTTGACCTAAAAGTTAGCTCTAAATGTAATGAGATTTATTTTCTGGTAAGCATGCATTTGTTTGCAGTCTATCTGTATAATCTGATGCTCATTCAGAAATCAGCCGTAATGAATTTGGGATGTTTTGTTTTGTAATAAATTTATTAAAGTTTTAAGCAAGAAAGATAAAAGCTAATAGAAATTAATATTTTAGGAAAGGAACTAATGTATAGAAAAATGTAAAAAAAATAACATACAACTTTCCTTTACATCAGTTATAGGTATAAATTTAAACTCATACTCTTATGATTACAACATAACTTTCATTTTTTTCTATCTACTATTTTTCTAGTCATCAAATCCATATAATGTAATTTCACTTTTTCCTGTTTCATGCAACAAGTCCAAAAGGAATTTCCAATCAGCATTAAACTTAATTAGTGTCTTTATAGTAATTAAGGCTGTTAGTTTAGCCATCTTTGCAAGCTCCATCATCTTTACTATCCACTCTTCCATTGTGGATAATGTCATTCCCCCCCCCCCCCACAAACCAGGGTGTCTCGTTCACATGTAATTCTGCACAGAAGTAAAGCAGAAGCAGGAATGTTGGTGCCTTCCGTTTATTATTGGACCCCTGGCCAGGTAGGTTGTACTTGCTGGAAGTGACTGATCAGCAACATCTGGAGGACTGTAGGTTTCTCAGGCCTGTTTTTAAAAAAACCAATGGAGAATTCTGCTTCTCATGATAACCAGTCTTATATTTTCACATTGGACACACAGTTCACTTAACCAGAGCTCATTTCAGTATTTTTATATTACAGAAATTCATATGAGAGGAAATACTAGGTAAGTAAGATTCCAAGCTATTTTGGACTTTTTAAAGGCAAAAAGTGGAATTTAAGATTGGAAATGAATTAGTGAAGAGATCTGAAACAACTTGATAGATGAGAATGCCAAGTGTTATTTGATCTGTATTGACCATGGTTTCCATCTGGCAGAGTAGGAAGACCAGATCATCGTAAAACATTTTGATGTAAAGTGAATTTGAGCTCTCTGGAATCAAAGGAATCAAAATCATATGTAACCATATAATCGTATATGTGATGTGGTTATACATGATTAAATAAAAAGTACCAAGTGGCTGAGCAGCAGGTCAGTTTTGGAGAGTCTAATCATGGCTAAAATCCATCAGTAAGCAAGTGAACTCATTGCAAGCTGGTGAATTTTGAGAGACTAGAGACACTACTAGATTCTGTCTCACTAATGAAAAGCATCTTCAAGTGAACCATCACTGGCTGTTTTATTGCTTGACTTCGTTACTTTTCAGTTTGACATATACTTAGCTACAATTACACTAGCAATGCTATCATAAAGTCACAATTGCAGACCAAGAATATAATACCCAAGGAAAGCTTTTAAAAGAATTCTTTAAAGAATTTTGACTGGTGGAGTCAAAGAGAAGACCCCTTTCTGCAGTTGCTCCTGTCCAATGGAACATTTCTCACTGCTCAGCTTAATTTTGTCTCATGGAAGTTTCCTATTGTGAAGATAAGGAACTGATCTGGAAATATAGGCATTGTGCTACGTTCTTTTCCTTTCCCTATAATTTAAATGGTCAGGTAACTCCTACCAAGGAAAGACTATCTTTTCCAGCTCAGTGCTCCTCTAAATATCTCTGGATCTATTTTAACTTTTAGATTATTAGATTTTTTTTAACTAGTAAAAAGTTTCCAAAATTTATCACATAAATGCAGGGACAAAATAACAGCTGGATGATAAATAGAATCAGATGCAGAATAGTAACCTAGCAGGTGGAATCAGTTACTGACTAGAGTCCATGAAACCTACATAAATGTCTATCCTAGCTGTATCTCAGTTACTTCAGACATTCTTGAGAAAGAGTTGGGAAACTGTTTTTATGATTAAATATGTCAGAGTTGGAAATCCTTGCTACTTGTTGTAGTGAAGGAGCTTCCTGAAGCAGAGAAACATCTGTGTATTTGATCTTCTCAAGTTTCCTTTGTGCTGTCATTTATTTTGTTATGTTTTAGATATTATAATTCTACTGTGCAGGTTTTGGGGTTTTTAATTTTTAATATAATCTAGAACTGGGATCCCCAACCCTGGGCTGCAAGCCATTTGGAACTGGGCCGCAGAAGCAGTGTGCAAGTGCACGTACACATCCCTACTTGCGTGAGCAGTGGCTAAGCGCATGAGGACGTGGTCCATTTGTGCAAGCGATGAGCGTGCCTGTTGGCTGCTTGTGCAAATGGAGCTGCACGTGTGCACATACTTGCTGACCACTCACATGGAACAATCCATTCTCCCTCCCCCCCCCCCGCTGGTCCGCAAAGCCAGAAAGGTTGGGGAACTCTGATCTAGAAGAGAATTGGAGTTAGTGGCATGTATATAATTACTGTAAATAAATTAATTCATTAAATTGGTTGGTTTCCACAAGAACATGTGATCAAGGATCTTTCTTCCTTGATGGTTGGGCAACTGAAATTTTGAAAGATGAGGTCTAGATGTCCAACTTCTATGTCATATCTCTCCACCAAGAGGAAGTGGAAGAATGCTTTGCTTGAATGCAGAAGGTCTTTGAAGCAGGGCATCTCTTTTAAGAAAGCTTTTGCCAATCGGTATTGACAAACTTAGGTTGTCCAAAATAAGATTAACAAAACATGCTAAGCCACATATTTTGCTTTATTTTTCCTTCCTATATTGTAATATAGGAAGTCAATATGTTTGATTGGACAAATCGCATTTGGATGGCTTCATACAACACAGACAGCCATAAGTCATGTTTTACATGCTATGACTTATGGCTATCTGTGTTGTATGAAGCCATCCAAATGTGATCTCCCCCCCCCAATCAAACATAGCCAACTAAATCATAGTTTAGCTCAGTGGAGAAACCAGTTGTGATTAACACAGCTTCTTATGCTCCTGCACTTATTCATGTGAATGTGATCAACTCAGTTCAATAATGCCTATATCTGGATTATAGGAAACATGCGCAGAATAAACTTTGATAGCAACAGACTTATTCCCAAGGGTACATTTCTTTCATAGGAATGGACTATAGCATCCTTCCCCAGGCAAAAAATAATTCCAGCCGTTATTACTGTTCATGTTGGCTGATGGAAGTTAAAATCCAACATTTAGACTATCCAAGTGAGTTTCATTGTACATATAATGACCACGTACTGATATCTTACTAGTGCGAAGATAAAGCTCAAACTATACTTGTTTCCTTTTCTGCATCAGTGTCAAAAAGGTCATCGTTACTTACTATTTTAATGTCCCATTTGATTAAATACTAAGTGATTGTCTTGTAATTATGTGTATTCAGTGGAAAAACAATAGGCCCGTTCAATTAGGAACGTAGCTTTTTACTGCTTTGGTTTTAATGAAGTTGCAGCAGTACTGCAAGTTATAAAGAATAATGAAAAAGCCTTTTCCGTTTTCTTTTTAAAATTGAGAGAGCAAAATGAGTATTCTTGCAGAAGGAGAAGGCATGCATTGCATGTGTAATTCGATGAACTTACTTTGTGAGTTTACTGAGTGATCTAAGAAGTAAATGACACTTGCCTGAGCAGTTCAACTGTTGATCAAAAAGAGTAAATTATTTAAGTGGATGCTGCAGTCCAGGAACATGTGGATGCAGCTGGAGGGTCATGTGTCATAGCCTCTGTCTGCTGCCAGCTGGAAGGAACACAAAGGCAGAACAAGCTAAACAATTCTTGTTATTCATAACACTGAGCGGGTGTTCAAAACACACAGGTCCTGCTTTATGGAATACATTTGCACTCAAGAGATGCCCAGTATTGTCTGCTCAATTGGCTTTTAAATCACACATCTTGTGTGCTGGACAAATGTCGACAATTTGTTGTAGATGACCTCAACATTCCTCTGAAGAAGCAGAACCAAAGTACTGCATTGAAGGAGAATGCTGTACTTCTGCTTGAAATATCTTAATCCAAATTCTTGATTAGCTCTTTGGATGATCTGTCAGCCTCACGTACTACCCAAGGCTGCCTTGAAGATAAATTCAATAATATACATGCAAAGTCAAGCTTCGTAAGCTCCTTTGAAAGAGAGGTTTTACTTATGTGATGGGCTAAATCAAAGAGTACAATTCCTTGCATTCCTCATCACGGGTCATCTTGGGTAGTCATACCAGAAGGATGGCAATTCGAGACCCAAGTTGCGCGATGGGGTGGGCTCCCATTCTTGCTCCTGCTGCTGCCAACCTAGTAGCTTGAAAACATGCAAATACAAGCAGATATAAATAGGTAGCACTTTGGTGGGAAGCATTCCATGTTCCTTGGCATATAGTCATGCCAGCCGCATGACCATAGAAGAATCTTCAGACGATGCTTGGCTACCTTGGCTAGGAAATGGAGATGAGCAGCACACTCTACAGTCAAACATGCCTGGACAGGGGAAACCTTTACCTGTTGTTGTTGTTTTTTACTGGAAATTGTAGCTGACCAGCATTTGGAATGCTATAACGATGTCTACTTTGTGAGATTCCATAGTTACTCAAAAGGAAGCTGTTTTTGTACATGCAGTAATCAAAGATAGCTTCCAACCAAAGACTACCAACCCAGTCTTGGGTTCTTCAGCATCTGTTTGCATCCTGGTTTCAATAAGTGTAAAAAAAAAAACAAAAAAAATTTCCACTTTGCATTTTTATAAAAATCTATTTAAATATCTATTTTTAAAAAATCACAAGCAGATATTTTCAGGATCTCAGCAAACAGACTTTAATTTTTCATATTTTGCTGCAATCCTGACCACAAACTCTTCTCAGAAGGGAGGAAAGCTGACTATTCCTACAGTTACAAAGGTACATTTTTGGGGTCAGGATCCCAGCAGCACCCAAAAGATTAAACTCTGCCTTTATAAGGATGTGGATGTTAAGAATGCAAAAATATATTAAACGTGTGGCATGGACAATTGTGAGGAACATTGGAAGGTGAAGATCAGAAATGTCTGGAGGACCACAATTCCTCCTCTTCATCTAGATATGGTTTCAGCGACAAGGAAGTTCAGTTCCACTATAAAGTTAGCAGCACATAAAAATTGTCGAATACATGTGTTCCTGTTCTGAATGTTTTAAAAATGATATGTTTACATAGCACACATGTGGAATGTTAAAGAGCATGATCTCTGTTTGCTAAAACTTGAAAGCTAAGTGAATTCAATAATTGAATTGGAGTCTCTGGCCGCTGTAATTAATCTCTCACAAATCTGCTATGAGGATGTGTCCAAAGCAGAAAGGGAGGGAGGGAGGACATGATTACAATACAGCCATGTGAAGATATACACAACTGTAAAGTCCCAGAGTACCAGTCAATTAACTGTCTTTTTGTAATTGATTAATACACTATAAATTCACTAATTTATATTATGGTGATCGTTTGAGGAGGATTAATAGATACAATTTCAAATAGGAAAGGGATTTTTTTTTGTTGAAAAAACAGCCGAAACCGCAGATGATGGCAATGTCTCTGTTAAATGTTTAAAAAACAAAACAAAACACAATTTCAAACAAGGCACGATGCCACATACACCCTTTCATTGGTGGCTCCTCATCTATGCAGGACTATTCCAATTCATCTGTAAATGGTTCCGTGGAGATCTGGAGAATTTTGCAAAACCACCACCCTCTTATTTTAAATCCATTTTTCAAGGCCAATTATATGAAGCTACTCTTCTAATTTGAGGATGTTGCTAAAAATAAGTTACTGTTGTTTTAGAATATATTGTTAGGCGATTGCACAGCTATTTTATGCTTAGTGTAGTAAATTGCACACTGTATGTATATTCTATTGTTCTGTTTTTGGAATCTAGTTTAGAATTAGCTTGGTTCCAAAATGTTCTCTCTCCCAAAAAATGGTCTCAAACTGAATGTAGGAGTGTCGGTGTACGTGTTACATCCTTTAAGTATTTAATGTTTTAACATCAGAAATTATTGGTAAATATAAGATATTAAATATAATTTGAATGTAGTTGGTGCTTATAAATATGCCAATTTTAAATGATAACTGATTTCTTTTAGCACTGTGAGAAATTGTTATAAATACTTCATAGGTTTAGGAATAGAGAATTGAATTAAATGTACACATAGGCATGTTAAAACTACATTTGAAATCTTTCACGTGGCAATATGTATCATCGTCAAATAGTTTAAATTTCCACAACTTGGTTTGTGGTTAATGTACTTTTGCTAAATTCCGTCAGTTGGGAATCTGTCTTAATACTAAAAGAAACAAATCCATGGTCATTATCAGACTGAATCATCAACTTTATCATCTCAGATGCTTTAATTTTTTAAGCCTCCCCATTAGCTCTTTCTTCTTCTTACAAAAGAATTGATCCAGACTATCAGCCTGTTTTGGCTAAAAAGTAACTTTGTCAATGCGGAGGAGGTAAGATTGTCAGAAAGGCAAGGAAGATATGCTGGAAGCAACATTTCAAAAAAGCCACTAAGGCTTTATTCAGACATGGTAAATACCCTATATATGGATGTAGAAATGTCTCTTCAAAGAAGATACTTGCTCTGGCTTGTGAATGCCGGCATGAATGCAAATTAGGTACATTCTTTAGAAGCATAGTTCTTGAATGCAATCTGAACAACTTTATCAATTAATTGATTAAAGAAACTGGTTTAACTAGACAGTTAAATTAAACAAATCAGCCCTACTAATAAAGGAGAATATTTGTAGTTCAGGGTTGAAATGAGAGGGGTCCTTGATACTCTGAGCTTGGTTGTTTTCTTGCAGACATTTCATTACCCAAACATTTTTGGCCATCATACTACAAAAAAATATATGTTGAGAATTTGGAAAAAGTTTGAAGAAGAGCAACTAAGATGATCAAAGGCCTGGAGACTAAACCATATGAAGAACTGCTGCAGTTTTGGGGTCTGGCTACTCTAAAGAAAAGAAGAATTAGGGGTGACATGATAGCAGTATTTGAGGGGTTGACACAAAGAAGAGGGTGTCAAATTATTCTCCAAATCACCAGAGGGAAGGACAAGAAATAATGTTTGGAAACTGATCAAAGAGAGAAGCAACCTGGAATTAAGGAGAAACTTCCTAACAGTAAGGACGATTAACCAGTGGAACAACTTGCCTTCAGAAATCATGGGCACTCCAACACTGGAGGTTTTAAAAAAGAGACTGGACAGTCATTTGTCTGAGATTGTATAGGTTCTCCTGCTTGAGCAGGGGGCTGGACTCGAAGACCTCCAATGTCCCTTCGAGCTCTATTCTATTCATTCATTCAACTAGGTAACATCATTATCAGTGCTAGTGATGCCCCTACTAAGTAATATTGGCATATCTCCACCACAAGAATAGACTAGCTGACTTCTGGTTGATGTTGTGATGCTATCGGACACGAAAAGCAGGGCTCCGTGAACTCATGCCGAATCCCTTTGTTGTAGAGCCCCATAAGGGGCTAAAGTCACCCTGTAGGGGTGACAAAGAGTGGAGGGGTGCCATGCATGTTGTGGACCTGCTTGATCCAGGTCTAATTCCCTCTCATCCCACAACGAAGAGGAGAGGCAGCCATTATGGCTGCCATGAAGCTGGGGCAGCTGAAGAAACAAAGACTGTGCTAGAGTGGTGTGGATGAACAGTGACTGCAACTGAGTGAGGTGATTTTTTTTTAACCTGAAACCTACCCTAAAGGAAAAAAACTCTGGAAAAGGGACTCTTTGAAGAATTTGTTTATGCGGTGAACAATTACAGAGAGAAAAATCATAGACCCGAAAGAAAAGGATATTAAGAAGAGAGCACAAAACCTTTAAAAACACAGAAAGATTGGACCTCTAATTTTTATTGGCAAGAAGGCATTTTAAAATGCTGGAATTACTTGTCAGAATTTTGATTATTCATTTGAATAAATACAAACAGAAGTTGTTAGAATCTATGCAACATTGAAGTTAAATGTAAGGCACCATCTAATGGTGAATGGAATATATTATATTCCTACAACCCTGAGAAAAATTCTTATAAGACAGAGGAGAAAGTGGAAATAACACCTGGAGGACTGCTGTGCTATCTATTGCTTTATACTTATCTATGCCATGACTACTGGAGCTCTAACGTTGAAAATATGGAAGACATCTAAATAAAGTGACTTTTAAATATCAGGAGTTATGATTGAACTTATAGCGGGGACTTAAGGAGACATTTGGAAATTTTCCTGGATTACCTAAAAAGAGCTACATTGACTAATTGTGGGACATAAAGAACCATATTACTGTATTACTGGATGAGCAACATCAGGACTGAGTAAATGGTTTCCAGATCGGCTTTCTGAAGGCAAAAATAATTGAGACTCTGGGGAAGTGATAGAACATTGACTGACTACTGAGCGACATTTGGACTTATCAAAAAAGAAGCCAAGATGTTTCAGCAGGGGGAAATAAGTGGGTTGCAAAAAGAATTGGTGGTGATGTTTCAAAGCATTCATGATACAATGACAAGGAATCACAGGGATATAATGGACTTAATGAATAACATAAATGGGAAGTTAGAAACTGCTCCACAAGGGAAAATGAATAAGGATCAAAAAGCTCAGGAAATAAAGGAGACAATGGAGAGACCAGGGGGAAAGACAGAACTAAATAAACAAACAAAACAAGAAGATAAGAGGGACAAGGTAATAAAAACTTATGAAGCAATTCAGGAAAAATACATGTTAAAAGACCAAAAAATGATACTAGATAAACAGAAAGATATCTTTGAAAAGAAAATGGAGAGTTGGGCAGATCCTCTTGAGGTTTGGCAACAAAAGATAGTAGAGATGGAAGAAATACTTAAATTAAACAGGAAAGATGTAGATAGAGAAGAAGACCCAAGGGAGGAATTTGGGAGGCAAGTCAAAAAACGAATAGAATTGAAATATTAAAATGGACAAGAGATGACGGATAGAAGAAATGTTTTGTAACACAGGATTGGCTTTACTAGGAGCTAGAATAGAGGCAGACACAAGAAATAGGGGGAATATTATTATGCATATTTTTATATAATCTATTTAAAGTAATAGCTAGATATAAAGATTAGATGTTGAAAGATGCTGACACTATGTACGTTCTAATGATACTGTTATTGTTATTGTTATTAGAATGGGGGACTAAATGTTGAACAATTAAATAATGAAGGCTTATATTTTAATACAAATATGTATAAGAATATTATTACAATTACATAAGTATGATTTAAATAACAAATAATATTAATACTATCATTACTACTTGTATTCAAACAAATGATACCCAGATGCCTCACTGTTCATGTATTGATATTGGTGTATATTCAAAATAAATAAATAAAATAAAATAAAATAAAATAAAAAAGAATAGACTAGCCAATGCCCAAGTTGCAAAGCAAACTCTTTCTTATTCCCAACAATGATAAGTCTTACATCTAGGACTGTGGTTCCCAACCTGTGGTACGTGTACCACTAGTGGTATGTGAGGGCCTTCCAGGTGGTACGCGAACACTTTCGGGGTCATGAACCATTTTTAGTTAGTTATTTTTTACTTCACAAAAATGTTTACTGCCTAACACAACTGTTGCCACACGCCACCCACCTGGTCCCAGCGGCCCGAGAATCCAGTTGCTGGATGCGCGGGGCCAAAAAAGGAACGGTACAATTATGGAAATAAAGTGATATCTGATCGAATTTAGTTTCTCTGGAACCAGGTGGTACGCGGCGACTGTACGGGACCTCCAAGTGGTACTCGATCACAAAAAGGTTGGGAACCACTGATCTAGGATGGATAACTTTCCCAAGGTCAGAAATTATTCTTTAAATTTTGGGGCAGGTGGGAGATTATAAATGGGAGCAGAATTATCCTTTTTTCCTAGGAAACTTTGTTATTGTTTTCTCTTTTTTTAAAGGTATGTTGGGCTTATAAAGGTGGTAACAAATATCAAAAGTCCATTAAAAGCCTATAGTGAAAAAGCAAAGAAGAAGACTTTGTCCATTACTTGTGTCTACATTAAATCTTTTAGAAATTGCCTGCAGGTAGGAAAAAGTTGGTTCCTATTTCACTCTAGATGTGTCAGTCAAACACAAGATATGCCAATATATTTTCTTTGAGAAAAGCAGCATTCTTTTTGCTTGTGAAAAAAGAAGAGACTATTGAATAGCTATATTCGCAAATGTACTGAATGGCAAACTAGCTACATTTTTGTTCTGTGAACTCAGTTGGTATGCACAGTTTATAGTTCAGTATATCCAGGGAACCTAGGCAACTAGGCTAATTTAGCAAACTATGTGTTAATGAACCACGGATACTCATTTTAGGTAAATACAACTGAGTAGCACAACTTTGCCTAACCTGATGCCCACTAGATATGCTGTGACTTCTATTCCCAAAATACCCAGCCAGCACAACCACTGTTCATGTAATCTGGATATTCCCAACACATGCCAAGGGCCTAATGCTTTTGTATTTTGGTATGAAAGGCAGCTGCCATTCAAACGGACACAAATAATACCTTTCTGAACTTGGCAGACGACCAACGCAGAGGGTGAAACTCAGAAGATGCTGTTTCTAAAAAACAAAAAGGTACTTAGAAGTATAACAGTTAAGTGGGCGAGATCTATGCATGCAGTGATTACTGAGGCATATCCAAATTCACACTGTATGCTTATCTGGTCATCTGTGAACTTGGTAGGTCTAGCTGATGTGGAAGAGGATTCATAGCTGTATCTGGAATGGCTAGTCCAGAATTGATGCTGAATCAAGGCAAATATTTTTTTTCAAGACAACAAAAAGTTATTTTATTTTAAATGGTCCATGTGCAACATGTAGGCTCTTTTTTTTAAAATCCACTTTTCAAAACATTTAGGCCAGATTTACGCGCGCACACACACACACACACACACACAACTTTGGGAAACATACAATTTTCAGATCTGCAAACTTTCCAATGAATACTCTAAATGTATTATGTGTGGCTCCCTTTCACACCTCCCCAAGATACTCATGCCCAAGAAATCATCAACCTATCAACCCACCAAGGTTAGCCTGGTCCTAGGAACACACATCTCCAAAATAATGAATTTTATACAAAAATGGCTTTGAATTAGCTTAGCCAGGAAAATACTGGATCCTTTCCAGGATGTGAAAGATTTCTATTAGGTTGACAAAGTCATGGGCTTGGAACAAGATAAGATCAACATCAGTTAATCAAGGTAAAATATTGAGATTACTAAGATTATAAAATGTAAATGCAGAAAGGGCATTTCTGTCATCACAACAAGGGCTGGGACAGACAACGTAGAATAATAGAGTTGGAAGGGACCTCAGAGGCCTTCTAATCCAACCCCCTACTTGAGCAGGAGATCCTATACCATTTCAGACAAATGGTTGCCCAGTCTCCTTTTGAAAGCCTACAGTGATGGAGCACCCACAACTTCTGAAGGCAAGCTGTTCCATTGGTTGATTGCTGTTATAGTTAGGTAATTTCTCCTTAGTTCTAGATTGTTTCTCTCCTTGGTTAGTTTCCATCCATTGTTTCTCATCTTGCCCTTCCAACTATTTTATTGGAAAATAGTTTTACCCCCCTGATCTTTGTAGGAGCCCCTCAAATATTGGAATACTGCTATCATGTCACCGCTAGTCCTTCTTTTCATCAGACTAGACAAACCCAATTTATATAACCATTTTTCATATGTTTTGGCCTCCAGCCCCCTAATCATTCTTGTTGCCCTTCTCTGCACTTTTTCCAGAGTCTCAACATCTTTTTTATATTGGGGCAATCAGAACTGGATGCAATATTCCAAGTGTGGTGGAATTCTACACCATTTTTTGTGTGTAGAAATTAAGCTGAAGAGGTTGAGATTATAAGGGTAGCTGTCTTCCAAGCAGAAGAAAGCAGAGTCAAGGCACAGAGAGGAACAAAAAGCCTAGTGGTCAATAAGAGGAGCCAACCTAGGAGCTGCTGATACAGTTCTACAGAGGAATCATTGAGTCTGTCATCTGCACCTCTATAACTGTCTGGTTTGGTTCTGCAATCCAACAAGACAGACACAGACTTCAACGGATAATCAGAACTGCATAAAAAACAATTACTGCCAACCTGCCTTCCATTGAGGACCTGTATACTGCTCAAGTCAAAAAGAGGGCTGTGAAAATATTTACTGATCCCTCGCATCCTGGACATAAATTGCTTCAACTCCTACCCTCAAAACGTCGCTATAGAGCACTGCACACCAAGACAACTAGACACAAGAACAGTTTTCCCCTGAACACCATCACTCTGCTAAACAAATAATTCCCTCACCACTATCCAACTATTCAGTAAGGCTGCCTTACTATTACTATTAGTTTTTCTCATTGTTCCTATCACTCATCTCCTCCCACTTATGACTGTATGACTGTAACTTGTTGCTTGTATCCTTACGGTTTATATTCATATTGATTGTTTCCTGATTGCTTACTTGAACCCTATGACAACCATTCTTGACAAATGTATCTTTTCTTTTATGTACACTGAGAGCATATGCACCAAAGACAAATTCCTTGTGTGTCCAATCACACTTGGCCAATAAAGAATTCTATTCTATTCTAAAAAAAAAAGACTTAAAAAATGGCAAAGAATCGGTTTCCAACAGAACCTACCCAGTATACAAACCTCATAGGAATGAATGCAAGTTGCATTTTGCGCTTGGAAACTGATGACATCCAAAATCCAGTATCTTTAATAGGTGCCACTGGAACAACTTTTGGATGAAATGGTATCCAGCTGTATTTTGCGGTAGTCATTTACGCCTTGGCTATTATGTATCAAAAATGCATACTACAGTAGTGATTTCAAATGTTGAACATCTTCCTCTCCTTATTTGCCTTCTCTTGATTGACTAGAGTGCTATTACATCACCACAATAAGACATCACAAAGAAAGAATGCAAAAAGACAAGGTCCAGGAAGAGACATCAGTCAGTGAAATTTTATTCCACAAACTGGCACTGTATTCTAGCAATGAGAACCAGAAGTGGGGCATTTTAATTTTCTCTGCAGTTGAAAACCCCTGCTGGGTCTGTTTATGACAGCATAATCCTCTCCAAAATTTGTTATTACAAGTGCTAATTTTTATTTTTTTTTAAACCGCAGACTTCTCACCATGGTAGAGTTATTTGATAGCAGAATTATCTGAAGTGTTACAAGTGGCCTCTGTTTGAAGAGTCATCTAGTGAAAACTGCTAAAAAAAATCATTAGGGCTTTTAAAAAAAAAAAAAATCCTTTGGGGAAAGCCCATTATTCTGCATTTTCTGTTATTAAACCCTGTAAAAAGCTGCTGAAATAGAAGCCACTCATAGTTCTTTTGATATCATACACTCCATGTATTTAATATTTAAAATACCATTTATTTTTATTTTTCACTAGATTCTGTTTTCTCTGCAACACATGCTGAAAACAAACTTACATATTACAAGTATAAAAACTCAGGGGCACAATGTAGGTTTCACTAATGTGGGAACAGGAAGCATGATATTCAGAGCAGGGAAGAGGGAAAACTTCTCAGCGTGAGGGAAAAAACACAGCTTTTAAACTCAGATAGCTCTTTCTGTTCTGCTGCCCTCCAGATGTATTGGATTGCACCTCCCATCGTTTCCAGCCAGCATGGTCATAGAGTCTCTAGGGTAGAGTATTACATTAAGGCAGCGAATGCTGGCTGGGGAATTCTGGGAGTTGAAGTCCAGACATCTTCAAGTTGCCAAGGTTGGGAAACACTGCATTAAGGAGAAAAAAACCTTGTACATTTTAAAAGAATATGCTAAGTTACTTTTTCTGTGGACTATGACAATTACCCCTCTCTAACAGAAAGTGGTTTATAGTAAGAGTCTCTCAGGTTGGAGGGACACTAGGGCACTGAATAAAAGGACTGAAATCCCATCCCCCAAAGTCTTCAGGAAGGGCCACCGTATGAATAATATAGTGAAACCATAGAAACGCAGCCACTGAGGTAAATCCTACCTCTTTGGCAATTTTGGCTAGACGTTTCCATTGGCAATAATGGACTGTACGTGTCCTTCAAATATAGGCTGCTTTTGGAGGTGTGTAGTGAGTTTTCTCACCAAACGGTTTCCGTGACAATGTAGCCCTTCGTAGCAC
This sequence comes from Diadophis punctatus similis, assembly GCA_023053685.1. Lineage (NCBI taxonomy): Eukaryota > Metazoa > Chordata > Lepidosauria > Squamata > Dipsadidae > Diadophis > Diadophis punctatus. The sequence goes on from JALIGW010000001.1 coordinate 157,331,471, forward strand.
CCCCATGACTCTTCCTTGCACCCCCTAGGATCCTCTGTAGGTTACCTTTGCCGCAATCCACCAGTTTTATTTTCCAGGAATAGTTAACTGGAGCTTATGTGAGGTCCAAAGACATTCCTGTTAAAAAAAAGATGATATCCTGAAAAAGTAAACATTGTATAGCATAACCACTCTGAAATAAATTGCACTGAATGAGGAAAACGGAACTTTTTTCCCCCCTTTATCTCTTTCTTGAAAATTCCATTTAGTGCAAGGAGTTAGTGAACATTCCATTTAGTGCTGTTATTCTGTATTGATTGACAGAGAAAAGAGATATAAATTGTGACTTTGATTATTGGGGTTATTCTTCCTTCCTTCCTTCCTTCCTTCCTTCCTTCCTTCCTTCCTTCCTTCCTTCCTTCCTTCCTTCCTTCCTTCCTTCCTTCCTTCCTTCCTTTGCCAAATTTCAGCAGCTATTTGCTGTTGAGATAATATGATTGACCCAAAAAATTAACATAAACCAAATGTATACTTTGGAACTTTTTCCTTTCTTTTTTCACCAGCTCATGTCAGGAAAGACTTCTGTCCTAGCACTACAGCTGGGCAGAAACCTCTTTGGGCTTTGGTGAAGATCTGGTAAAGGAGACAGATGTGCTCAACAAACATCCGGGTGAGTTGTGGCAGCTGTGGTCCATCCTTTGCTGTGCTTGCCAAAGCTGTGCCAGAGGTGGTGAGTTGGCTGGAGAAAGTAAAATATACATTTCACGTTGTTCATCAAAAATTTTGTAAAGCAGAGCAAAGCAAATTAAAACAATCATGCACCTCTCTTTGTTAAAGTGAGATGATCATTTTACTTTGAAATAAAGCTTTGAAGGAGTCCTTCACACCTATTATATACTATAATAATGTTAAATTGAAGGACCCCTTTGAAGAATACAGTAGCACAACCCCAAATTATGATACTTTCAACTCTAAAAGCATTATAACGCTGTAATTAAATCAGTGCCTTTTTATTATTTATATTCCAGTATAAAATAGATTAATGTTCACGATTTCAAAAAATCTTTGTCTAGTTTATAACCAATATTGCATTTATTAAAAGAAAGAAAGAGCCTTATTGAACAGTAAATAATACATTTAAAGTTCTGTATGGATGCTTGAATCTGACTCTAAAGTTTGACTTTGAATGTTCTAGCTAGACCATGCAATTCATTAATGTAACAATTTAGATGGGATTCTTAAACTATTCCAACTTTTCTTGCATGTAAATTCTCTTTCTCTGAAGATCAAACTGCTCAAAAAGTTAATCATGCTGTTAGTTCATGTTCCCTAGGGAACCAACTCAAGATTGGATTTGCTGTACAACAGGACTGAGACTTTGGACAAGCCAGCAGAGAAAGTAGCCATGATTAACTACAGGCATTCTGGGATGACATGGGGCATCTGATTCCTTTGAAAGTGGGCTTAGCGTAGTTCTGGTGTCACTGGACCTCAGATAACAGATGTATTTGAAATTCAGCAAATCAAAGTCAATTGAATGGGCTCAAGCTGCTCTCAAGCTACTAAAAGGATCTGCCCACTGTCCTTCAGAGTCATTCTCCATGCCATCTACATTTTGTCTCACTACCAACACTTTAGGACCAGGAAGATGGAAAAGATACCTTGTTAGAAGAAAATAATGGCAAACCACTACTGTTACTAAGAAATGGATGTGTCTGTGTAGTCACCAGGAGTCCTTAGGCTCTGTTAGTTAGAATGAACATTTTCTCCATGAAACTTTGGGAAAAAGAAATGTTCATTTATAAGGGAGAGGAAGTGATTTTGCTCCAAATGAAAATCATACTAGAACTAGAGCAAGAGAATGAAAGATGGGCATGGGGTTCTTTCAAAGAATATTTAGGTGCACCAATATAATACTGCTAAGCAGGGGCGGGTTCCTAATTTTTTTTACTACCACTCTGTGGGCGTGGCTTATTTTGTGGGTGTGGCTTGCCATCCATGTGACTGGGTGGGCGTGGCTTGCCAGCCATGTGACCGGGTGGGCGTGGCTTCTTGGACTGCTGAAGGGAGGGGAACTGAGATAGGTCCTGCCGCCCATTCCCCCTCCCCTCAGCAGCCCGAGAAGCCTCAAACGTGCGAAAATGCCTAGGATCATCACTGTGCGTTCATGGCTTCTCGGACTGCTGAAGGGAGGGGAATGGAGATAGTTCCTGCCGCTTGTTCTTTCAGCGTCTCACGCACTCCCTCAGCCATCCTCCCCTGCTTGGACTCACTGTGGGTAGGAAGGCAGCGCATGCGCAGTGCTGGAAGCTCGGCTTCTGGGCATGCGCAGAAGAAATTTTTAAAAAAAATTTTTTAAAAATTCTTTAAAAATGGCGGCGCCCAGGCATCGGCAACCGACCGCACCGGTACTGTGACGTCACCAGCGGGCTGCTACCAGTGCTATAGAGTGGACCGCACCGGTAGGAACCCACCACTGCTGCTAAGGCCAGATGCTGCATTTTAGTTTCTAACATACATAATATCTTCTGTCAAACAATGGAATATCATCCTGTAATGGGTACTGGCCCCAATCATACTTGTTTCATAAGTGTTTGACTTTCCCTCCTACTTGAAGATGCTAAGATTTAGAGCGGGGGTACCAAACTCAAGGCTCAAGGGTGCTTAGATGTGGCCCGCGGGGCAGGTCTGGAAATAGCAAAGGACTGGCCCATGGGGCTATCAAAAATGGGGTGTGCCCTGTCCGCGACTCCCGCAACTGCTTTTGGCCTCCGGACTGGTCCAGGAGGCCTTCCAGGCCCAAAACAGGGCCTCCGGAGTATTGCAGGAGGCTCCCCTTGACTCAGAAGGTTATAAAAGGGAGGAAAAGTAAAATATTTTACCTTTCAGACTTGCAGGATTCTGCTACTAGCCTATGTCAATAATTTATAGTTCTAGTCTTTCTATGGAGTCAGTTTCTTGATCTGGTCTCTCTCTCATAAGGTGATCAAGTAAGTATTAAAAAAACAAAATCACAGAAATGTACGCCTCTCTATTTTTATAAGTTTATAAAACCATGTCTGCGAAGGTGCGGTTCTGTGTCACGCCCACCGTGGCCACGCCCACCACACCCACACCCGGCCCTCCAAGGTCAAACCCAATCCTGATGTGGCCCTCAATGAAATTGAGTTTGACACCCCTGATTTAAGGGGTGCTAGGTAAGGTAATCTTGTTTACAAGTTGCAGACTATTACTGATCACAGCATGCTTTCATGTTATGGTTATTAGATAATTAGAACAAATTTGTGAGACAATACCAGGAAAAAGAGAGAAACTTTGCAGAAAAGAAAAACTGGCTTGAAGATGTGCATGACAGCACTATCAATGTGCTGCCAGTTCAAAAATCCTGACATTAGTTTACATGGCATACAATTAGCTGTAATGCTGTCATTTTCAGGGCCAGTTATTGAATCATTGCTTCTCAATGAACTGCATCCGCTGTCTTGCTTGCTCAGTGCATGAAGCTAGTACAGAATGCCAGCTGTACAGAATAAAGCTGGCAGAGAATTGAAGATCTGAACTACTAAACTTACTTTTTTTCTCAATTTTATTTTCTATTCAGTGAATAAGAAGAAGAAAGAAGAAAGCAAAGCCAGTACCAATAGCAATTGGTGCTTTGGCTGCAATCCCAAATTATCTGGCAATGTCACTGAATACCATGGGCATTCACTGATTATGCAACCATCCATTTCAACAACCCCCAGTGAATCACTACCTTGACCACTCTAAACCTGGCCTTTGGGAAGGGCTCAAAAAGTGAATCAAACTGCCAAATCCAGCCTAAATATCTGGCTGACCATGCGGCCAATCATATTTGAAAATAAAAATAAAAAATTCTTTCTCTCCTATTATAAGCATAACATCCCCCCCATCTAATTTTGTTTTAAATCTCCTAATCCTTCCTCATATCCCGATCCAGATCTATTCAAAAAGATGTCTCAAAGTGAGCATTTATATAGGACTACAAAACCCTAGTGGCAGGACTAGAACTCAGTCTCCCACTTTCCAGCCTGGTGTCTTCACCACTACACCTAACTGGCTCTCTTCTTACAAGATACGTAATGGGAAATGATTTCCCTTTAATTCAATTATTTAAAGTGTTCCATTTGATAACTTCCCATGTGACAGGGCTGTGCAAAACAGTCAAAACTAACACTGAAGCAGCCACACATTTTGCAAGGCTTGCGTGTGGTTGTTTTGAATGCTGCTGCAGTCTGCTTCGGCATGCATGTGGATGCTAAACAGAAGTCTGGTCTGTACACAAACCATGGTCAGTTTTTGAACCCTTGCAAAAGATGAAGCTGCTTTATAGGGCACTGAAGAGGCCTGACTTGTCAACCTGTGCATTTAGATGAAATGGGAGTGTCTATCTGTTTTCAGGTTACAAACCACATAGTCTTCATTTTTGTGGAGCTTACTTGGGAGCAAGAAATAGGTGGAGTCAGGGAAAAGCATATAATAGATCTAATGTAATTGAAATAGACATTTAATTAAAAATTAACTGAGTACACAATCATGATTATTTCATAAAAATCTACCACCTGCACCTCCAAATGAAATTCATTGTTAACTTTGGAGAGATTCTGGGGTTTCACCAAGACTTGAGATACATTCCCTGGAAACTCAGGCTGTGTTGTGTTGGAACAATCCAGTACTGGGTTTTTTTGTGCAAAACAGTTTGTTTAAAAAGTTGCTGGTCTTTTACTAAATGTTTCAGGGGTGGATTCCTCCTGGTTCGGACCAGATTGCCTGAACCGGTAGCGACCCGCTGGTGACGTCACGATGGCGTCACGGATCCGGTTCGGTCGGTGCCAGTCCGTGGGCGCCACCATCTTTTTTTTGGAATTTTTTCTGAATATTTTTACTGTTTGGAATTTTTTTCCTCTGCTGCTGCTTGAAAAAGGGCCCTCCTGCCCGCCCCCGGGTTTATACTTACCTTTATTCCTTCGCCCGAAGCACAGCTGATCAGCTCTTCAGCTGTGTTTCAGGCTGATTATAGCTACTGAGCATGTGTGGAAGCAGAATGGCATGAGGAGACGCCCACGTGTGAGTGTAGCGATCGCGCGCGCGCGAAACATCGCGATGCGAACTGGTGCCGAAGGTAAGTGGAACCCACCCCTGAAATGTTTCAATATTCCTTGTGTAGTACTTTTTCACAGAGAGAAACTGAACTTCTCTGACATGTTCTACACACACACACATACACACACACACACACACACACACACACACACACACACACACACAGGCAAAAAACAACAACAATCCAGTATCTGTACATTAGGAAAGAAGAATGTGGACAAAATAGAAACAATTGAGATATCAGAAAGTGTTTGTGGCTATGTAAAGCATTAATTTTTAAGGGGAAAAGTGGGTAATTGTGGAGCTGGGATCTGCGATGCCTACCTGTAGCCATCTGATATATTTAACCACGTTGGAAATGTAATTCTCATGTGTGATGTTGCAATGGGCTTTGGCAAATTTGAATTCTGTGGGAAATAATGTAATTCTATCAAGGGACTTCACTATCTAATTCTCTGGTTTTTAATTAATAGATTGGATGAAAAGAGAACACTGAGTTCTCATTTCTCCCCAGCTCCCCAAGCTTCATTTTAATACAGATTTATTTATAGCTTAAGATGCAGGGCTATTCAGTGATGGGCTGGTGTGACATTTTATGTTTGAAAAAAGATAATTTGTATTGTGAGGACAAGAAACCGCTTTCTCTTTGTACAGCTATGTTGAATGCAAAGAATATTAATGTTGAACATAAGCCTTCTTTTTTGGGTGGAGGGAAAGGTTGTTCTTATTCAGTTTGGGACAAAAGATTATTATTTTTCTCTCTCTTTCAAAGTTGGAGAAATCTTCAGAGGTATGTTGTATAGTTCTGCCACTTAATTTACTGGCCAAGAAATGAGGATGAGTGCTTGATCTTGTTTTCCTGTCTTCTTGAGGTTCAATTAAATTGCAAAGCAACGCATAATGAGCACCACCTCTTCTGATAAAGCCCTCTTCTCTGAAGCCAGAGAATCTCCAATGCAATGGAGAGATGTGCAACAGAAAACCACATCAGTGTCCTTTCCCACTCTGCAATGGTAAAGTATCAGGCTATCCCTATCATTAGGAAGAAAGAGGACATTGCTTCAGGCAATATGGCACTAGCAATAGCACTTAGATTTATATACCGCTTCATGGTGCTTTTACAGCCCTCTCTAAGCGGTTTACAGAGTTCATCTTATTGTCCCCAACAATCTGGGTCCTCATTTTACCCACCTCGGAAAGATGGAAGGCTGAGTCAACCTTGAGCAGGTGAGATTTGAACTGCCAAACTGCAGCTAACAATCAGCTGAAGTAGCCTGCAGTACTGCACTCTAACCACTGCGCCACTTCGGCTCTTTAATATATTACGGTAGAAAGACTGGCAGATTGGAATCAAGCTGTGACCTCCAAGGGTTTCTGATTTTGCCTGAAGATGCTGTTGGTTGGCTCCATTTTTGCTCTGCTACTATCTTCTGCTGCCTGCCACTGGTTAAAAAAAATGGGGGGGGGGACAAGTTTCCAGAGTGCCTGGCTACCCCAGTATCACAATCAGGCACTAGGTATTACAAGTCACTTGGTGGGAGAGTGTTGCTCAAAGTGAGGTGATATATAGCTAACTATCACTGTGGACTGCCAAGACATCACTTCATGAACCTGTCCAAACCAAGCATTGTAACCAGCAACTTTTCTGTAAGAAATCATGCTGCAGTTCTTTGGAGCACATTCCTCTCCTGAAGACAAGGGGCCAGAAGTACGATAGGGGTCTTAGCATGGAGTCATAAGTGGTGACCACAGTCCTTTCACCTCAAGTGGCAAATGGCATTTCAGCCACTTCAATAAACTCCAAAGGCCCATCAACAATCAGGCACCATACAAAATTAGATTTTAAGACCCAGAAGAGAAGACATCTTTCAGTAACTGAAAGGCTTCCAAGATCCATTTGACTCAGGAGGTGTCAACATGGTACTAAGCCCTTTTCCCAGTGTTGAATACTCCAAACATAAGTGGGATTATCAATCCTCTAGTTCCCACTCATAGCTAACAAAAATTCTAGAACCCAACTTGTCAACTCATCTTTAGCAGGGGTGAAATTCTATTTTTTCCCCTACCGGTTCTCTGGGCGTGGCTTGGTGGGCGTGGCAGGGGAAGGATACTGCAAAATCCCCATTCCCACTCCACTCCAGGGGAAGGATACTGCAAAATCTCCATTCCCACCCCACTCTGGGGCCAGCCAGAGGTGGTATTTGCCGGTTCTCCGAACTACTCAAAATTTCCGCTACCGGTTCTCCAGAACCTGTCAGAACCTGCTGGATTTCATCCCTGATTTTAGGGATCTGCTTAAGGAACATTAGTCCAGGAAGGAATCAGAGAAGAAATCCACAAAATCAAATTTTTAAAAGGTAGTCCACCAAGAATCTGCTTCCCACCTTAAGTACTATGTAAACCACTCAGGATTTAAAAAAATATGTAAGAAATGGTTTTTAAAAGATTAATATAGACAAATTATCTAGATTTAATACTGGCTTTCTGGAACAACCTGGCTTAACTAAGGATATGATATGCGTAAGAAATAAAACACAAGTGTCTGATCTTTATCTAAATTCTATTGATGTCAGTGAGTCTATTTCTATTAGTTCTAGTTCAAGATTTAATTCAAACTCCTGAAAATTAATTTGCAAAATTCCAAAATTGATCCAGGCTTTCAAAAATGGACAGTTATGTCAAGCTGTGCCATGTCAGATGGATTGAACATTTCTATATTCATCTTTTAAATTATATTCTACATCAAGCTAATTACCCAACAATTCAAAAGGGACAATGATGCTAATAGATGGAAAAGAAGGAGAACAGAAATCTGTTAGTCTCATACCTGATAGATAGGGAAGGATGGAAATGCACCAACATCCTTGAAATATTTTGCTGTGGAAAATGCAAAGAATTGCAGTCTACAATGATATCAACTTTTCAGATGTTGAATAAATGGTGTGAGTATGTGTGGCTTGTTTCAAAACTGGTTTGATTAAATCACCCCATAAAGCAGTTCTGTGCAGCAACAAGATATTTTTTACTCATTGTATGAGACCAGTCACTTCTGTAGCCCTTCAGTTGACATTTCTACAAAAGCCATTTGCCTTCAAGCAACCTTACCAGTTGCAATAGATTGGGCCTTCTTTGTGCTTTGCAAGATAACAAATTAGTTCAAAGAGAGTGATAGATCCTGTAATATCCAGCACTTAGAGTTAGGTGCCAAGATGGTTCGTGCCTATTGGATGCATCATCCCTTTCTTCCTATTGTTATTTTAATGCTCTAGAATAGAAGAGACGTCACCTGGTGTCCCACTTTCCATCCATAATGTTATATTAAATAAATAAATAAATAAATAAATAAATAAATAAATAAATAAATAAATAAGTAAGTAAGTAAGTAAGTAAGTAAGTAAGTAAGTAAGTAAATAAATAAATAAATAAATAAATAAATAAATAAATAAATAAATAAATAAATAAATTTGGGTTAACCCAAACCTCTGAGATTGTCCATGCTAATTACTCATAGTAGTGTTTCTAGTAGTGTTCGTTCATTCATTCATTCATTCATTCATTCATTCATTCATTCATTCATTCATTCATTTGATAGCTCTACTGAAAGGTTGTGTGCTTGCTCTGATCTGGATATAAGGATTAGCTGGGTAAGTACATTAATTTATGAACAATGCCCATTCTGCACAGTCCTTGTGGCTCTCTATGAAAGAATTATTATTCTTTCTGAATGATGAATAAGCCGAGGTGGCGCAGTGGTTATAAGCAGCACTGAAACCTTCAGCTGATTGCTAGTTCAGCAGTTCAGCTGTTCAAATCTCACCAGGCTCAAGGTTGACTCAGCCTTCCATCCTTCCGAGGTGGGTAAAATGAGGACCCAGATTGTTGGGGACAATATACTGAACTCTGTAAACTGCTTAGAGAGGGCTGTAAAGCACTATGAAGTGGTATATAAGTCTAAGTGCTATTGCTATTGCTATTGCTATCATTTCCAAAAGAGAGCAAATAAATTCAGAGTATCACCTTAGCAAAGATCAAGGCAAAATAAACATTAAAAAATGTGGCCAGATTAATGCAGAATCAGGTTTTGATTATCAGTACAGAATTGAAGTTGGAATATTTCTGATTTCATTATACTTGTAAAAATTCTTACTTGTTTAAACTAGTTTTTTTTAATTAAAAAATACATTACTCAGTATCACTTAGTAACTGTTTAAATGAAAAGTTCTGGGCACATCTGGATGGACAAAATGCAGATTAATGTCCAACTTCTAGATGGTTATTAGAGTGAGCCTCTGAGGAATCCTAGGTTGGCAATTTTAGTTCAATGGAACTGGATGGAACTGGATGGAACTGGAATCATATGGAGGCTTAAGAAGCATCTGTTTAAAAAAAGCTTGAGCCACAGGCTAGGTTTACTAAGAATTGGATCAGCTCTTCATCGTAAGCATGGATGCACTTGAGTCATTTCTAATCTCTGCCTTGTGGACCACAAAGATTGGCTGTTCTTTATCTGAGCTCCTATCAAGGCTTCGCATTAAACCCCTGCTCATTCTAGCCTTGAGCAGAATTTCCGAATACCTCCATTTCTGGAAGTTTAACTTTACGAAGTTGGATTGCTAAACCTCGGCTATAACACTCATGCATCAACACCTTAAAACCTTGAAGCTAATGTCAGACTTACAGACAGATGGATTTCTACAAATTTTCATTTGACTTTCATCATATTGGAGGCACATCAGTCAGACTGCACACAAACACGCACCCAAATCAGCAAGCTTATATGCTCAATTCAACTCACTTTTGAGTTCCTTTGAAATTAATAGAGTTTAAGCATTATGTCAACTAGTCTTTAAATGATATGGATGAAAAATTTAAAATGAGAGTCAAGCACGCTACCTGTGATCTATGGGCTTGAGTTGACTACTCCAGCAAGTAGTACACCCAGCATCATCAGAGTGTCAAGCAAGTTCTCTCCCTTCTCCAAAACAATGGCTTCATCGTTTAACAAATTCTTTATAACAATCCTCAGGTTGTGATGGCAAATTGGGGTCCGAATTTATGTTGCTAAGCAATGTAATCATAAAGTGTGATGTCACATGGCAATCCTGGTAGTCCTGGTTGCCATCATGACTTCGTGACTTCATGGGATGTTAAAAGAAAGAGGCAGGAGTCCCAGGCAATCAGACTGTGCAGATGCACAGGTGCTGTGGGAGCACTACAGAAATTGCTCCCACTCCTGCAGGGGGGGGACTCTACAGGAGTGGGAGCAACTTCTGACTTCCAGCTGGGTTTCCCATTGATTTTGCTTATGGGAAGCCTCCAGAGAACCTCACACGATTGGAACTTGCTGTACTCTAATGTCTCAATCACAATTGTGTCATGGAGATGTTGTGATATCTGGAATTCCAGGATGTAATTCCCCCTGATTCAGTGCCATAGAAGTCAGAATGATAGGGCTGGAAGGGACATTGGAGGTCCAACCATGAGGTCCAACCCTCTGCCATCGTAATTTTGTTTTTTTTATAAATTTATATAAATGTTATTAAACATTTTAAAAAGAAAATTAAAAACTAACAAAAACTAATGCAAAGTAAAGAAAGGAAAAAAGGGGAAGAAAGGAAAGAACAAAGGTGCACAGAGAAAAGATAAAAAGAAAGAGCCATCATTACTTTGAATAGTCGCTGAGCAAGTAGTTGTAACCTGAGCAGGGGTGGGTTCCTAACGGTGTGGTCCACTCTGTCATTCCAGTAGCGGCCTGCCAATTGCGCAATTTGCCCGCGACGGCTCCGGTACCATCTTCGCCAGTCTGTCACGCGCGCCATCATTTCCCCCCGAATTTTGGGTGATTTTTGCTTCCTGCGCATGCGCGGAAGCAAAATCGCACATGTGTAGCGAGCATACGTGTGCGTGTGCGCAAAACATGATGATGTGCGTGCAGCGCACTGGTAGGCAGGTAAGAGGAACCCGCCCCTGAACCTGAGGACTACCTATAAACACATTTACTTGGCACTGTGTATCCCCAGTGACTCCTTCAGTCAGAGATAACATTAATCACATGTGCACTAGGAAGAGGATTTCAAACTAGAGCAATAACAGAAGTATACTGAGATTGGTTTGTGTTACAGGAGGGAGAAGAACCAGTAATTCTCTAGATTGCTGAGCTTCAACTCCCAGCAGGCCAAAGTGGTTCATCTCTTACAAGAATTCCTGAGTACCTTGCTTGCAGTACTAAATATTTATTATTAGCTTTATTAAGATGTCTAATATGAGATTTGATGTGACCAGGCCTCAGGGCATTTATCTGCAGCCGAAATGAGCACTTTGAATAATTAACACACAAGAAAACATAAGCTCTGTAATTATGAAGAGTTAATTCCCAATGCTGTCCAATCTTTGGGAATCTAAAAAAAAAAGCAGCTTTTTTTTCTACCTTGCAATGCCCTTCTCCTCTCCTTTTGACCAATATTAAACATAAGGCACAAATATGAAAAAAAAACCAACTAAGATACATATATATCCGTGATGGCGAACCTATGGCACGCGTACCACAGGTGGCATGTGGAGCCATATCTGAGGTGAGGCATTGCCCTATGTCAGCTCCAGCGCACATGTACATGCTGTCCAGCTGATTTTCAGCCTTCCAGAGGGCGGGAGCCTGTGGATGGTGAAAAATGGACCCAATGGGCCTACCGGAAGTTCGGAACAAACTTCTGGTAGGCCCGTTGGGCTGTTTTTCACCCTTGCCAGGCTTTAGGAAAGCCTCTGGAGCCTGGGAAGAGCGAAAAATGGCCCAACGGGCCTACTGGAAGTTTGTTTCCAAACTTCCGGTAGGCCCGTTGGGCCCGTTTTTCGCCATCCACAGGCTCTGGAGGCTTTCCTGAAGTCTGGGGAGGGCGAAAAATGGTCCAACGGGCCTACCGGAAGTCCGGAGGCTTCAGTGAGGCCTGCGTGCATGCGTGGGGGGCAGTACAGGGGGTGTTTGTGCACGCATGCACAGGGGGGAGGGCATTGCATTATGGGTGTGGGCATGCACGCACACCCTTTTGGCACATGAGCAAAAAAAAGGTTCGCCATCACTGATATATATACATTCACAGGCATATTCATGGTGAGATGGCCATGGCTAGTTGGCTGCGGTGAGTTGTCCTAGCTAGACTCTACTTATTGTACTGCTAGATTTCAGGACATGCAACATTATGCAATGCATGGAAAATAAATAAGAAATAACAAGCAGAAGACTACAGGAAGGAGGCAGCAGAAAGAAAAGGTAATTTGACTAAATCTGGATTGTCCTCAGTGCATTTACTATACTGCTCTATTCTTTTTTCTCTTTGCAAAACATCCGTTTCCACCCCATCTGTAAGTTGCTACATACACTAGGTTGTCTTTTCTTCCTTAAGCTTTTCACCTGTTTCACCTGTTTTTTTTTTAGGATTTCTCAAATCTATTCAAACACACTTTCTCCATTTCCCCCTTCCTCCCAACCCATTCAGGCTTCCTTTAAATATGTCTTGTGACTAAATTCTCATCTTAAAAGTCATTGATATCTAGCTCTTATCCCAGGTGTTTGGATACAATTAAATATAGTCTCCTTTTGGTATTTTTATTGTGTTTATATATAATACATTTATATAATGTATTTTCTTCACATTCGTTTTTTGTTTGTTTGTTTGTTTATTGTTTGTTTCTCTGTTGTACATCATTCAGAGTCACTTAACTTGAGTTGGGTGGCTTATAAATCCAATAAATGTTTTTTCCCCACTTCCATGTAATGCAGCGGACAGAAGTATGCTCTTATGAACAGCCATTTTTCTTCTTTTGACATGCATTCCTTGCTACGTTGCTTCTATTATCTTTCTAAAATTATTTAAAATTTCCATATACATTTCTCATCTTTAATAAACATTCTTCCAAGGTACATCAATTCAGTCACTTGCTGTTGCAATTGTTCACTTCATTTTCCCTGTCAAACACAACTACCTCAGTCTTTGATACATTAATTTTCAGAATTATGCTCCTCATTACAATATACATTCTAACAGCTGCACATCACTCAGGATGTCAGCCAGTCACAGGCATAATTTGCATCCCAAACTACATATACAATCACACACCCCGACTGGCACACTTCTAAAGTCATCAAAAGCCTATCTTATAGATTTATCTATAAAGCTATTACATAGCAAGATGATATCATCTCTCTCTCTCTCTCTCTCTCTCTCTCTGTTCCTGCTCAGTGATGAGCCATTTTCTAGACATCCAATTTATTCCAATAAATACTGTAATTATATATCATGTTATCACAGTCAGAACCAACTTTTTGTGCAAAATGTTTATTATTGCAAACCTATCCAATTTTCATAGGTTTTCTCTAAATCAAAAACATTAAAATATTTCAACAAATTCATAACAACCTACTGTAGGCTCTATGAAACTTCAAATAGGTTATTCAATTCAACAACACTTTGACCAAATCATCCCAATGAAGCACATTTGCAAACTGAAACGAGGTACTGCAATTGGTTATTATGGTTGGTTGCACAATCAGCCAGATGTTTAGAACGGATTTAGCATTTTTATTCACCTATTACTATACCATGCATTTTGTGTTATGTATTTATTATTTATATTACAGGTAGTCCTTGACTTAGTTCATTTTCTGACCGTTTGAAGTTACAACACCATTGAAAAAGTAACTTATGACCATTTTTCACACTTACGACCATTGCGGCATCCTCATCATCATGTGATCAAAATTCAGACACTTGGGAACTGCTCATATTTATGATGGTCACAATGTCCTGGGGTCATGTGATCACCTTTTACGACCTTCTGACAAGCAAAGTCAATGAGGAAGCCAGATTCCTTCACTGTATTACTAACTTAACAACTGCAGTGATTCACTTAACAACTGTGGCAAGAAAGGTTGTAAAATGGGGCAAAGCTCTCTTAACAAATGTCTCTCTTTAGAAACAGAAATTTTGGACTCAATTGTAGTCATAAGTTGAGGACTACCTATATACATGACATATACTGTATACTTAAAATACAACAAATTCTAATCTGAAAATGCCAACTGTAATGAGACTAGGATAAAATAATAAGGCTATGAACTAATGCCGTGGTGGCGAACCTATGGCACGCGTGCCAGAGGTGGCACGCGGAGCCATAGAAGCCGGCACGCGAGGGTTTCCCACCGGCAAACTGGAAGTGCGAAAAAACGCACTTCCGGTTTGCCGGTGTGCTGTTTTTTGCACTCCGGAGGGTTCAGGGAAGCTCCCTGAAGCTCCGGAATGCAAAAAACTACAAAATGGACAAACCGGAAGTGCACCTTTCCGCACTTCTGGTTTGTCCGTTTTGTAGTTTTTTGCATTCCGGAGCTTCAGGGAGCTTCCCTGAACCCTCCGGAGTGCAAAAAACAGCATACCGGCAAACCAGAAGTGCGTTTTTTCGCACTTCCGGTTTGCCGGTTTCGTGGTCCCAGGCTCCGGTAAGCCTTTGCGCGGGGGTGGGGGGTGTGTGCGCATGCGCAGGGGGCAGCATGGGGGGTGTTGTGCGCATGCATGGGGGGGAGGGAATGGGTGTGGGCACACGAGCGCGTGCGAGCGCCCCCCCCCTTTTTGGCACGCGAGCCGAAAAAGGTTCGCCACCACTGAACTAATGTATTAGTCCAATCAAAAAACATCCGACTCCCTTTTAGTAGCCATAAAACTTCCACAGAGGTAAAGGGAAAGCGGTTAGTGTCAGGCCGAAGCAGGGGCGGGTTGCTCACTTACCTTGCTGCCGGAGCCATGCGTGCGCATCTCCACGCTTCGGGGGTGCGCGCTTGCTACGCATGTGTGCCCCCTCGCGCGATTTTGCTTCTGCGCATGTGCGGAAGCAATTATGTGTCATAATTGCAATTATGTGTGACACCTACCGACACGCAATTTATTAAGCTTTTCGACCCCCAGTAGGCCAACCATGGATAAATCCAAGAAAAGAAAAGTTTCAGAATATAATAGAATCTTTAATTCAACTATATATGCTAGTTTTGTGGCCGCTCAGGAAATAGTCAGGCACGGGAAGAGTTTTGTGGCTCCCGATGTTTTCTTTTCTGTGGGAAATGGGTCCAAATGGCTCTCTGAGTGTTTAAGGTTGCTGACCTCTGTCCTAGACCAACTGGGATTATGGTGAGAACCCACCATAAATGTTCCCTTATTTGTACAGTGGTTCCAATATATAATGAGAACTTTGTCAAATTTTTTGACAACTAGGAAAAGGCCAATGATTGTGCCTTTCAAGGTCTTGTTTGGGGTCTCATATCTTCAATTGGTTTTGCAAATATTTTGAGGGGTCAGTTGTCTGACATACTTTCAGAACATCAAGCATTCATTCTAGGCTTACCCAAACTGTGACCAAGCCCCAACATTGCATATGATGGTAGTTACCACATTTCAAATAAACTTAAATAATGTTTAAGGATAACAGGAGGAAGGGTAACAGGGCTGCTAAGGATAAAGGCAAAGATTTTCTTTCTCCCACCTCAACATTCCCCACTAATTTCCTTCTCTGACTGTCTTTCTCTTACCTTTCTCTTGATCTTCTCCTCACTGTTTTTTCCTCATCCTTCTTCTCTGTACCAGATATTGATAAATGATTGGGTCAGAAGCTCAACATAAGGAACATTCTTATATTTAAGACCACTTTAACCTTAACCAGTCTGCATGCCGATTTGAGTCTGACTCTGGTATCATTTGAGGTCCTTCCAGTTTAAGATTATAGATCTGAATCCCACAGTCTTCACCCAGCACTGGTTTTGATTACAAGGCTAGCCGAAGGAACATTTTCCTGTAGCCAGTTTACTTATCAATAAACTCTCTGCTTTGTGTTCCAGCTGCCATTGAAATGCAGTGAGACCATCTAGAAGACAATTTCAGTGTTTGTACTGAGCTTTAGAACTTCCTGCAAGGAAAGTCCTCTAGGCTAGCTTCCTAATGAGCTAGAAACTTTCAATTTAGGAAGGTTTTTTTGCATAAGTGTCTTAACTCTGATGGAAGCTGTTTTAAGTATTTGATTGGATGCCTTTTTGATTACTGTTTTAATCCCTGATGTTTTCAAATCATTGATCTTGTTATTATTGTTCTCTTTTATTGTAGGCCTTAACTGAATGTTTGTTAGCTTTCTTGAAGACTTTCAGAGGGAGGAAATCATTACACATTTTATATAAGTTGGATCCAAGTTTAGATTGGGTTCACAAATTACTAAATGATGTTTAAGTCATTTTTATTGAATAATAAAAATTGACTGAGTTTATAAACACACTAAATTAAAAACATGCAAACCGTGTCATGGGTGATCTATGTAGTATGTGAATCCAGCTTCAGGCAATGAAATCATTCACACTGCATGAAGAAACCAAATCTACACCTACTGGGCTACCTATTGTTTACCTGTAGTGCCAACTTCCCTTTTGGGACCTTTGCAAACCTTTTATGATTTAGTGGTGCTATTGCTGAAACTAAGCAGGGTGACTTTTACGTTGATTTGAATTTTTAAGCTTTTTAATCATGGGTTTCAAATGGAATACAAATGTGTTTGTGCCCATTTCTTTCCTTTTTCTTTTCCCTCCCCTTGCAGGAAAATAAAATCAGGCACAGAACTGTCCTTAGCTGTCCTGTGTGTGGAAAACACCCAGAAATTGTACTGTAATATTTAATATCGACTTTATTTGGTTTTACAAAGAACAGTTTAAAATAGCTTCTTACTTAAAGCAGGGAAATGTAACATTTCTATCCCATCTTTCCTCTAAAGCAGCGGTTCCCAACCTGGGGGTCGGGACCCCTTTGGGGGTCGAATGATCATTTCCCAGGGGTCGCCCCAGCATCCTCAGCTCCCCCCCACTGCCACAAGCCTGGCCATATCGCGCCCCACAACCCGCGCCCCCACCGCACCCCACCCCGCTGCTGCCATTTGAGTTCTTTTACCGTTTGCGCATGCACAGCATGCTTTGCTCATGCGCAGAGGATAAAAGAACCCAAATGGCGGCGGCGGGGTGGGTCACGGTGGGGTCGTGGGGGCGGGGCGTGGGTCACGCCATTAGGAAGGTTGGGAACCACTGCTCTAAAGACATCAAGGTGATTTACATGAGGCCAACCCTCATTTTACACTCTTAATAATTACCTGCAAGATGAACTTGGCAATGTGATAGTGATGGTCCAAAGACACCTGATGAACTTTGGATCGAATGGGGATTTTCCACCTTCTGAGCTGACCAGGAGGCAGCATTGGCCCTGATACAACTGGAACCATTTGAATCATTTTCCCTGTTACTGAAACACTACTCACTGTGACGGAATTGATCACCTTGCTTGTCAGCCTGTGATCTCACTTCTACTCTGCTGCAAGAGAAACATTATTCCCACAACCAGACATCATAGTTGAACAAAGGGGAAAACGTGGTTTTCTTTAAATGGCAACCAGGTCCAGAGCAGCTGTTAGATCCCATATATCAATAGAACGCTTTTGAGAACTGATCCATGGAATTGCACCTTTGATAAGAACTTAGTAGAAACTCTGTTCTCTACCTGGGGGAAAAAGGAGGATTAGAAAAACTAAGGATACTTACTGAAAAATGGAGACCATCTAGTACTAAAAAAAGCTCTTAATTTGATAGGTTCTGCTCTGTGATCTTAAGCTCCCTGTCTCAGGTAGCTTCATACTTTAGCAGCATTTATTAATTGATAATGTATTTGCTAAGGACAGGTCCTTGCCTTGCTTTTTTTTCCTGCAAAGAAAGGGAGGAAGAAGAAAAAGGAAAGAAAGGGGCGCAAGGGGAGGAAGCTAAGATGAGTCAAACACATTTGTATTCCATTTGAAATCCATGATTAAAAAGCTTAAAAATTCAAATCAACGTAAAAAACTGTTTTATTCTAATACTCTGGAAGGTTTCAGTGAACTCCATTATTTTCACTCACTATTTGCTTGAATAATTTAGGCAAGAAAGCTAAATTATACATAAAGTGTACAGTTAGAAGAAAAAGTTCATGCATAGCCCAGGGCTATAGCCATCCCCTAATGATGTCTGTATTCAGTGGAAAAGAACTCGTTAGACTGAGAGTAATTTTCTGAGGGTTTAAATTTTTCTCTCTCTTAAAGCAGTAATGTTCCTAGGTTACAAATTGTACAAATAATACTATGCCGCAAGTAAATAAATAAATAATGGCCCAACGCAAACTCAAAGAAAAAAGGATGGCGAGAAGGAAAAGAAGACGTGGAAGGATTTTTACCATCGCTCCGTTCATATTAAATGCAAGTTAATTTGTCCTGTTGCCCCTTTGCAAAGATTTGATTAAATGGGTAGAGATGAATTTTGGATAATAACCAGAAGTCCACAATGAGTGAAAACTAGGCACAGTGAAAGGTTTTCAGAACCTTGTTGTAAAAAAAACACTGACCTCCCAACTCAGTATAGAGTTAGGATTTTCAAGTGAATAGCTGCAGTTTATACATTCTTGTATGTAAGTGGCAATTCATACCATTTAATATTTATTGCCTGATTTACTTAGGTTTGTTGCCAACTTTTTAAGGTTGGCAATATCCATTTCTCCAAGTGAATTACAACCCACCCACCCCGCTTTGTTTTGCAGTAGATTCTTCTTCCCTGGTTTTAACTCTCTTTTTGGGATTCAGCAATGTATAGGGTAAAGTTACCTCAGAAACATATGCGCTAATAGGCAATTTCAGCTGACCACCCTTTATTTCACCCACATCTGACTCCAGTGTAAAATGCAGGTATTCTGATTTGCAATGGATCCAGTTGTTCTCAGGGCAATGGATCCAGGACCTCCCAGGGCACATAGTAACCCAAATAAAGAGAGTAAGGATGACGTTGATAGGAATTCTGCCTGTTCTTTGGTTTGCAATGGAAGTTCCCCATGTATGGTAACAATGGGAAACAGACAGACAGATTGTACTACATTGCAACTGCCAAGTCTCTGGCTACAACTTCATCTGATTATGGGAGGAGGGTCTCATTTAGTTCAGAGCACATATTTGTACCCATGTTTATGTTTATATCATAACTGTTATCTTGTACACGTGTTGACTAAATAAATAAATAAATAAATAAACTATTTTTAATATCCCTACCTCAGTCTTCCCAGTCTGATGTCTTTGCATATGTGCTGAGTTTGTAACTTTCAACTTTTCCATCCCACATTATTTGGAAATTCTAGGAGCTGCACTCATGTTGGGAGGATGTTAGTTTAGGAAATGCAGGTCCACATGAATGCGATAAAATGGAAGGTATTAGGCAATCGATGTAGTCCTCCTCTTCCCATTCTAGAGGAATAAGGTCATATTTCCACAAAGGGAAATAATAGAAAGCTCCTTCAGGCAAAAGTGCATTGCTTGTGATAATAAGGCTGAGAATTTAAAATCCCTATTCAGACAAATTCACACAGTAGCTGCAATCTTCCAAGTTTCCAAGTTTCCTATTCAGTCAGAAAAAAAATGTAGTGACCAGTGGCCTCCAGATGTTGTTAAACGATCAAATCCCATCATCTTCAACTGGGATGGCCAGTGAAATAGAGGGGTATTTAGATCGCCCATCAGTGGTATAGATCCATATCCAAGCTTTCCTCAATCTAGTGATTTCCAGCTACATTGTACCACAATTGCAAGAATAAGTGTCCCAAATGCCTGAGAAGTCTTACGCAACCAGACTTGAAATCCTGGGCTTAGAAAGCTTAGAACTACGTCGTCTTAGGCACGACCTAAGCATAGCTCATAAAATTCAGTATCTGTTACAACATCCTTCCTGTCAATGACTACTTCAGTTTCAACCACAACAATACACAAGCACACAACAGATACAAACTCGAAGTGAACCGCTCCAAACTTGACTGTAGAAAATACGACTTTAGCAACAGAGTGGTAAATGCCTGGAACTCACTACCTGATTCTGTGGTTTCGTCACCAAACCCCCAAAACTTTACCCTAAGACTATCCACTGTTGACCTCACCCGATTCCTAAGATGTCAATAAGGGGCGTGCATAAGCGCACCAGCGTGCCTACCATCCCTGTCCTAATGTTCCCTCTGATCAGTACCCACCTTATGTAGATAAACAATGTTATATCTATGTATATTACCAATACGTACTTGACAAAATAAATAAAATAAAATAAAATAAAGTCATAATGTTGGGGAAGGTTGCGATTCTTACCCAATCTCTCACTGATTCAGTGAGACACCTCTCAAAATAGGCATAGAAAATATTGAGCACTTGCAGATAAATCTCACCTACAAGTATTCCTTCCAGCAGTCTGCGAGTAAAGGAGAAGCAAATGATGTTGTTCCACTCCATTTCCAATTCCCTTTTCTTTCAAATGTTATAAGCAATGAGAGACAATTATCTCAAGCCATTTCTGGAGCTGGTATAATTTCATGTGGGATCCTTGGGTACCCCTGGCTGGGCTTGGCAATCCAGTACACCCCCATTGCTTTTTTTCTTACATAGGTTTCTCTGGGGAAAAAATAGGCTTATGAGTGCAAGTTTAAGATCAGAGGGGGAAATGTGAAATACCCCATAATTTCCTGTGATTTTTTTTTCAAAGGCCATAGGACTGTAGGGACTGCAAATAGGGACTGCCAAGGACTGCAAATAGAGACCATTTTTTTGCAGAAATTATTACTTTGAGACTCAAACATTGGGATGGGGTAGGGGAAGGGAAGGGGAGGGAAGGGGAGGGGGAGGAGAAGGGGGAAAGGGAAGGGAAGCAATGGAGAAGGTAACGGGAAGGGAAATGAAGGAAAAGGAAGGGAAGGGATGGGAAAGGGAAAGGGAAGATTGCTCAATTGGAAAAAAATCCATTATTTACTTCTCATAGTGACAGTTTTCTTCCCAAGGAAACTCAAACAACCAAACTCCTTGAGGGAAGTGGGCATGAAACAGGAAACACCAATAAAAATAAATAAATAATTTTTTCTTCTATAAAGGCAACCAAAACTGCATCAACCCTGCAGAAGGCAAAGTTGTCCCTTATTATCAAGAAATACTGTTGATAATAATACTGCATTCCCAATACTGTTACTATAGTGGGGACTTAAATAATTAACTACCATAGGCTGATACAATATGGGACCGTATGAAGTGAAGACAGTGTACCAGCCACATCTATTTGTTGCTCTGGTTTTATTGTTAATATAGAGCTGCACAATGAAGACAGTTGGAACTGTAGAGTTGGTTGCAGCCCATAACTGCTTGGCTGCATTTGACTTTGTTGCAGCTACAATCTACAGGAAACTGGAATGGAATGGATGGAATGGAATCTTTATTGATTTGGTCATTTGTTCATGTCAACATATTTATTTATTTTATTTATTTATTAGTGAGATTTATTTACATAGTGCAAGCACTCTCTAAGCGGTTTACACCATTAAGCAATGTATATATTTACATTGCCCCCAACAATCTGGGTCCTCATTTTACCTACCTCTGAAGGATGGAAGGCTGAGTCAACCCTGAGCCGGTGAGATTTGCACAGCTGAACTCAAATGATCACAGTCAGCTAAAGTAGCCTGCAGTACTGCTCTCTAACCGCTGCCCCACCTCAGCTCTTACCTAATCAGACTAATACAATCAAACTAATACAATCAAACTAATACAAATATACAAATACTTTAGAAAACAAGAAATGGTCTGGGGAATAACCTTCTATTTATTTATTTGTTTATTTGTTTGTTTGTTTGTGTGTTTGTTTGTTTGTTTATTTACTTACTTACTTACTTACTTACTTACTTACTTACTTATTTATTTATTTATTTATTTATTTATTTATTTATTTATTTATTTATTTATTTATTTATTTATTTATTTATTTATTTATTTATTTGTGAGATTTATATATTGCCTCACAGTGCACGCACTCTCTAAGCGGTTTACACCAGTAAGCAATGTATATATTTACATTGCCCCCAACAATCTGGGTCCTCATTTTACCCACCTCAGAAGGATGGAAGGCTGAGTCAACCTTGAGCCGGTGTGATTTGAACCGCTGACCTGCGGATCACAGTCAGCTAAAGTGGCCTGCAGTACTGCCTTTAACCGCTGCGCCAGATTATTTCTGATCAGGCTTCCTTAATGTGATTAATAAGAATGTTCTTCAATATACTTAATGTTGCATATTTTGACTGCTGCTAGATTGGCTTTTGCACAAAAATGGAAGAACAAAGAAACCCCCTCAGAGGAAGAGATATTACATAAAATACTGTCTGTGTTGAAATGGACAGGCTTACGATGGAATTGAAAGATAAGAATGAATCGGAATACTTTGAAATCTGGGTTAAACTGTACCACTGGTGGGAATCGAGGAGGACTGTTGGGATTATGAATCAGTGACAAGTTGGAAATGTATATATTCTTATGTTAGCAAATAAGAAAAAATGGATTTAGTATTGTATGTAAAGTTTGTATATATTTATATAGAGATAAAGAATTGTATTTATGAGACGGAATAACTTGACGGAAATGCTTAAACTGGAATGTTACGTCATGTCCAATGTTTTTCTTTTTTAATTGTATTATAAACAAAAAACTTTTTTCAAAATAAGAATGTTCTTAACAGGCAGTTCATTTGGTGATATTTCTGTGGCCGATTGTCCAATATATAAAATTTTACATTTTCAAATACTTGAGAATAGTCTGTCCCATTTGTTTAAAAGCTGTTACTTTGTTCAGCAGTTTTATGTTAATGTGAATAAAGGTATAATCACATGCACAATTTCATACAGTATTGTATTGAAATCAAGTATTCCTATGACACTAATATAATGCACCCAAATAAAACAGGCAATTGAAATTAGAAATATGTTTAATATCCTGTTAGGCATTTAGATGTTTCCTACTTCTTGCCTGGGCTATTCTTAAATATGCATAAGAGCAAAGAAATAGATAGGACATTGTGTAATACCTCTGCCATTCTTGGTATAAAAAGCATGTAGAATTGAAAGTTACTTGTTACTAACATTTTGTCCCTGAATTTTTATGTTGTATATATTCTAGATACACTCTGCATATGCAAATATTGGCTAAAGTTAGATAATTATAGCAACATTTGACATGCAGTGATACTTTGAATTGTTTTTAATATATGATGGTAGACATTAATTCACAGGTGGTGTCTGACTCTGTCTTCTAACGAACCTGGAGGAGCATTTAATTTTTATTGGTTGCTATGCAATAATAGCCATCTGTTTTCATCAGGAGCTGAGAGCTGTAGCCGAGTCAGCATTTGGCTGGAAAAAGAAGTGAAGTTTGGAATCTGACAACACAGTGACCAAGGTCCATTTTGTTTTGTTTTGTTTTGCTTTGCTTAACAAACTACAGAACGCCATTTGCATCTTGATTGTTTCAAGTGATATGCAACTTCAGAAGGATTAACATATGGAAGAGTTGGCATCTGTCCTGGGAAAATCTTTTGACTTTCAAAGTGGATCAAAGGGCCTACCAAGTCAACCTGCCTAAAGAGGAAAGAAGAACTTAAAAAGATGGAACTGCCCCTTCCATCAAACCAGAGCAAGAGAGAAAGTGCCGGGTTTTCTTATGAGGCTGGGAGAAGAAAGCTACGGTTGTCTTGGACAGTCTGGTTAGTATGATAATGTCAGAACTTGCGCAATAAGGTTGTATCAAATGTAAATATCCAGATGGACAGAAAAATAGTACAGATTCTCAGTTGCTAAAATAGCTTTGGAGACCCACCATTTTTTGTTGTTGTTGTTGTTTAAAGCTAGTGGGTTTATTATTATTTTTAAAATCATAGTAACCTTGGAAATATGGAGCCGAGGTGGCTCAGCGGTTAGAGGCAGTACTGCAGGCCACTTTAGCTGACTGTGATCTGCAGGTCGGCAGTTCAAATCTCACCGGCTCAAGGTTGACTCAGCCTTCCATCCTTCCGAGGTAGGTAAAATGAGGACTCAGATTGTTGGGGGCAATATAAATATACATTGCTTACTGGTGTAAACCGCTTAGAGAGTGCTTGCACTGTGAGGCGGTATATAAGTCTCACAAATAAATAAATAAATAAATTAAGAGAGTAAACTTAGAGGCCCACATCAAGATTTTTACTATCCTGAGAATATTCCATTGTAAAAACAAAATTTGGCAAGTGGCTTCTAAAGTAAAAAAGGTCAAATCAACTGTGGCCTTAAAACAGGAGTCTCCAACCGTGGCAACTTTAAGACTTGTGGACTTCAACTCCCAGAATTCCTCAGCCAGCAAGCTCCTCAGCCAGCAAGCAAGCTGGCTGAGGAATTCTGGGAGTTGAAGTCCACAAGTCTTAAAGTTGCCAAGGTTGGAGACCACTGCCTTAAGATACTCAGGAAAAATGTGATATGAGAGATGCTCACTTAGGATTTGTACAGCATTTCTTGCTAATCATTTCCTAATCCTGTTACAGACAAAGCCAACAATGACCTTCATGGATGGCTACATAGAGTGCATAGATTTCCCCCATAATTCCCAAATCAAGCATGAATCACTAAGGCACAGTAACCCTTCCCAGCCATTTGCTTTGGGCACTAGGCAGTTGCAAACTGTAGGCAACCAAACAACTACAGTACTTTGTACCCACACTGTAGTCTCCTGGCTAATGTAACATCGCCATACACTAAATAAATAAATAGCTGCAAACTTTAGAGGGAGGGGCTACAAGAATATTTTGTATGCCTCCCAGGATCATTTTTTAATTTCTCTCTGAATATGCCATAATATTAAGTGGAAATGGGGGCTGGCAAATTTTGTGACCAATTGCTTGGAACAATCCCTTAAGTATCTGTGAGGCTGGTTTAGGAAAAAAATAACAGACATACTTATTGCATATGAAATATTTAAGACACACAGATGAGGTTTATGCAAAACTAAATTTCAGAAATACATTGCAATACTGTTCAGCTTTTAAATTATATCATTTCCTTAATTTTGATGCTGCACTTAATGACAAATGGTGTGTGTGTGTATAAATGATTGGTTTAGAAAGTTTATCTTTGATTTTAAGAAATGCTTGAGCAATGATGACAAAAGTTGCCTGGTAACGGTTTTGTGTTCTTTTTCTTTGAAGCACTTGACTGAAGTCTATTTTATTAGTTTGTTGAATGTATTAAATATTAATTTCTCTCTTTTTCCTTGCTTTGCCCCCACCCCCTGCTAGCATTTCCCTTTTAGCCGTATCCACTTTTTAAAATACATATTTCTGAACATACAGCAGATTGTGTGGACTGTGACCTTGATTGGTCCAAGGTTGCACACATGTAGAAAAACTAGCAGAGCTAGGGGGAAGGGTAATAAGAGGGATCAGCCTAGAATCACTGTGTAGCTAAAATAAACTAACTCCAACCCTCCTTGACTGCCATTGACCCTTATTTAACTCTAACTAGTGGTGCTGACCATTAGTTTATTTATTTATTTATTTATTTATTTATTTATTTATTTATTTTATTTAGTGCTCTTATATGCCGCCTTACTCCCTCAGTTGAGAAGATTCTTGTGCATAGGCTTTTAACAATAAATCATTTAAATTGAACCTTCACATATAAACTGGTCTTTTGTGCCTGACAACATCCCTGGTTTAAGATCCATGGACTCTCCCTATCCTCTCTGAAAGGGAAAGCAGATGTAACAGAACACGAATTCTATGCATAACCATTTGCTATACCAGGATCCATGATTGCCTGTCAATTCCATGTCCATTGATAGAACTCACTGATAGATCTTTTCCAACAAGATCTGGAGCTAAAGGTAGGAGATTTGCATGGAGGCAGAATGTGCAGTAGATGTTAGAATGAGTGTGCATAGCCTCACTGTCTTACACAGATTGAACATTAATAGTTCAATCCAAAAATCCAAAAAAGGATGTAAGCCAGATCTAAGTCGGTTACTCACAAGCAAAGATGGAAGTAAGTTTCATCTAAGACACAGTGTCACTGTGTGTGGCTTGGCTGCCACATTAACTTGTTTCATCAATCAAAAGAGCAGCACGGTGGCCTAGAGTTGAAGACACTCGCCTCACACTCGGGAAGCTGAGAGTTCAATCCTAGGCAGTGACAGGTGTTTCTCTATCAGGGCACAAGGAGAAAACATCTGCTGCAAACTCTACATAGGCATCAGGAGGGGCACCCAGCTAGTAAATGCTCAGCCCCATCCAGTCACCCAGAACTCACGCCGATAAAAGGGTTGTAAAAAGAAAAAACAATCAATCAAACAATGAATACAATGAGCTCTGAGTTTTTAGGGTACAAATATCTGGAACCAACCATATATCTCTCTGGAACCAACTCCCACCAGAGATCCGAACTATCCCCACTCTACTGGCCGTCCGCAAAGCCGTGAAAACATGGCTCTTCCGGCAGGCGGGGTGAAGAAGTAGAAGATTGGATTCCCCCTGAATGAATGTTTCAAATGTTTTTTTAAAATGATGTTATGTTTTATATTGACATGTTTTTTATTGTATTGTTCTTATTCCTATTGTACGCTGCCCTGAGTCCTACGGGATTGGGCGGCCTATAAGAACTTTTAATTAAATTAAATTAAATTAAATATTCCTTTGTAGGAATATTTCATTTTTTTAACCATAAACTTATGCAATCACATAGGAATAATTTGCTCCATATTACTGCAAGTTTTTCACTAGATTCACAGGAAATTTCAGTTGGATCCAGCCCACATTGCATGTTATATTTTAATTGTAGACTTACTTCAAGAATGTATTCTGAATATATCTTGAGTTTAGATTCAAGCTTTTATTTTCACCTGAGTCATAGTGCTAGATTAAAAAAAACACCACCAAGAACTTTCAACATTACATGGATGGATACAAAAATAATCCTCTCTGGAAAGCTCCTTAGTCTGATTAGCCTATGTATTATCTTAGCATTTCATTTTATTGCACAATAGAGCAAAGCTTTAAATAACAGAAATTGGCATATTTCAGAAGCATCTTATATCTTCAGTTCGCATATCAATTATATGCCCTGAGATTATATGCTTTTTGGAACTTTTTTCCATGCAGAAATTGTCACCAAAGAAATGATAAAACCATGATTTTATATTTCATTTCCCCCATCTGTTATCTTAGCAAAATATACCCCCAAACACCCTTTGTGCTGCCATAGTAATAGAAGAGATCAGAAGAAGCTGCAGCATAACACACATACCCTCAAATCTATAATAATGTCTTTGGGTTTTGCATTTTAAATACAGCCTTCATTGTTGCACTGTAGCTTTAGATCCCTTTCCAGACACTATAGAGATTACCTTCGGTAATACCTATTACACTGTCCTTTGATATAAAATAATATATGTCATAAATCATCCACGAGACTGTCATTAGAATGAAAAGGACCTATTTAAGATCTGTAACAATTTGCTTTTCTATTTTGAAGAGACAGTAGCATTTTAATTATTGATTTAAAATCATTACTTGCTTCTTAAAATTATCTGCATAATCATCATCATCATTTTAGCCATTGTCTATCCAGCGCAGGATGAAGGCCTCTTCTGCATGTTTGCAACCAATATGGTCCTGAGCTTTCTTTTGCCAATTGGGCCCTCAATACTTGCTGATTTCATAGATCCATCTTGTTTTTTTTTATTTATTTATTTATTTATTTATTTATTTATTTATTTATTTATTTATTTATTTATTTATTTATTTATTTATTTTTATTATTTATTTATTTATTTATTTATTTATTTATTTATTATTTATTTATTATTTATTTATTTATTTATTTATTTATTTATCATTCATTCATTCATTTATTTATTTATTTATTTATTTATTTATTTATTTATTATTTGTTTATTTATTTATTTTGTCACTCTTATATTAGATAATACATATAAGTATATACATAATTTGAATACATGAAATGAATAAAAGTTAAAGGGAACATTAGGACAGGTGCCTAATGTAGGCATGCAGGTGCACTTATGCACGCCCCTTACAGACCTCTTAACTCCTAACTCACCATGGGGTGAGGTCAACAGTAGACAGTTTAAGGTTAACATTTTGGGGGTTTGGGGATGAAACCACAGAGTCGGGTAGTGTATTCCGGGCATTGACCACTCTGTTGCTGAAATTGTATTTTCTACAATCGAGTTTGGAGCGGTTTACCTTAAGTTTGTATCTATTGTGTGCTCGTGTATTGTTGTGGTTGAAGCTGAAGTAGTCATTGACAGGTAGGACATTGTAGCAGATAATTTTATGAACTATGCTTAGGTCATACCAAAGGTGGAGTAGTTCTAAGTTGTCTAAGCCCAGAATTTCAAGTCTGGTGGTTTTAGATCTCTCTCATGGATGCTTTTTATCAAATGTATCCATTCTAAGAACCTGTCATCAGTTCTTCTTGCTATGTGACCAGCCCATTTCCATTTCAATTCTTTTACTCTCTTGATGATATTGTATACTTTTGTTTGTTCTCTAATCCATGTGCAGGTCTTTCTATCTTGCCTTGTAATGCCAAGCATGTATCTTTCCATGGCTCTTTGCGCCTCTCATAGTTTTTGTATCAATTGTGAGGTTAGTGTCCATGTTTCACCGGCATATGTCAGAGCAGGTAGCACACACTGATTGAAAACTTTTCTCTTCAGGCATAGGGGAAGGTTGTTCTTGAAAATTGTGCTTAGCTTGCTGGATGCCTGCCACAAAACCTCAAAAAGCCAGATGGGTGGTCCTGGACCAGTCACTCAGCCCTAGGAAGAAGGCAATGGCAAACCACTTCTGAAAAACCTTGCCAAGAAAACTGTAGGGACTTACCCAGGCAATTGACAGGAGGCATTACTGACTTGAAGACACCTCCCACCCCAAAAAGGCTATGTGGTGCAGCTACCAAATAATCCTAGAAAAAATCATGGCAGGTATAGAACATTGCAGATAGCTGCTACATTCCAATTCTTTCCCATTCTAAAGCCCTTTCTGGTGTGGAACTGAGTTTGAAGCATTGTGCAACCTTTCAGAATGTAGCCATGATATTTTACCCCCTTTGGAAAAGTAGAATGTTACTGCAAAATTCTCAAGGGCAATCCTGAATTTAGTGTAGTTATTAGGAGGCCAAGGGATGTGTATACAAGTCATGTCTTTCATTCTGTAGTCATTTCTCCAGTGGTCTGTAGCAGGGGCGGGTTCCACTTACCTTTCGCTAATGGTGCGCATTGCAACATTTTGTGCGCGCGTGCTCACTACGCTCACACGCACGCGCATCTCGCTGCACGATTCTACTTTTGCGCATGCGCAGAAGGAAATTTGAAGCTGAAACACAGCTGAGAAGCCATCCAAACCAGGAAAAAAGCACTGATTCTACTTCCGTGCATGCGCAGAAGGACATTTCAAGCCAAAAAAAGATGGCGGCGCGCATGGACCGGGAAAGATGGCACCGGAGCTGTCACGCCTGAATTGCATCATCAGCGGGCTGTTACCTGTTGCGGTCCGGTGCGCCAGCACCGGACCGCACCAGTAGGAACCCACCCCTGGTCTGTAGCCTCCCTGGCTTGCTGACTTAATAAATACCTCCTAGAAAGTACATTATAACTAGGCAGCCAAGTTATTGGGCACTCAATAACAACAACTATATACCCTTCACCAGAAAATTAACTCATCAAATTATAAGCACCCAGAGTATGAAAAACAGCAGGGAACAAAAGCATTTGAAGGACAATTTCACCATATTGTTACCTGCACTGATTTCACTGGACAGCAAAAAATTTGCTTCCTGACCACTTTTGGTTGTATCTTACAGATTTTTGGCTGCTTATCACACAAATAACCTGTAAATTAACCTATCATGTACTGTTTTATAGAAATCTTCTGTTTTTACACAATGGCAATGTACACGCTTCAGTAGCTGTTGGTTACCATGCACCCATGCAAGTAACATACAAAAGCATGGATCTGTTGTTGAAGCACATCTAGTACACCAAGGACAACTGGAATACCTGTGGAGATCTAAAAGTAGTGGCTCTGCTGCTTGGAATGCAGCTCAGCTATACCAAGTATTGTTGTTGCATATGTGAATGGAATAACCATGCAAGACAGTTGCATCACATAAAAATAAAATTGCCACTCTGAAAACATTTGGTTCCAAGATAGGAAAATGTGGCATATGAACCAGCTATTTTTGTCTCGGCTTCTCATAAAACTTGAACTGATGAAAATTTTTGTGAAAGCGATGATCAAGAAAGGGGAAGGTTTTTGTTATTTGAGACAGATGTTTTCAAGAATAATGATGCCAAGATTAAGGAAGGCATTTTTTGTTGATCCAGGGATCAGATATGTAATCAATGACAAACAGTTTGAAGATCTGCTAGTGGGGGCAGAGAAAATAGCTAGGAAAGCATTCAAGGATGCAGTTGAGAATTTTCTTAGCAATAGCAATAGCAATAGCAATAGCACTTAGACTTATATACCGCTTCATAGTGCTTTACAGCCCTCTCTAAGCGGTTTATAGAGTTCAGCATATTGCCCCCAACAATCTGGGTCCTCATTTTACCGACCTCAGAAGGATGGAAGGCTGAGTCAACCTTGAGCCTGGTGAGATTTGAACAGCTGAACTGCTGAACTAGCAGTCACTGAAGTAGGTTGCAGTGCTGCTTTTAACCACTGCGCCACCTCGGCTCCTACAGCAACTACAGAGCACCAGACTACATTCAGATGGTTAACAAAACTTATAGCATATAAGACCATGAAGTGCAAGATGTCACTGAAGATTCATTTTCTACATTCACACTTGGACTTCTTTCACGAAAATCTAGATGCCGTCACTGATGAACATGGTGAGAGGTTTCACCAGGATATTGCCACAATGGAAATACTGTGTCAGGGCAACAGGAATCCATAAATGCTGGCTGACTGTTGTTGCACACTACAGCAAGATGTATTGGATACTGAGTGCAATTGAAAGTCAGCAGCAAAAGACTTTTGGCCCTCTTGAACTCATGCAGCGTATCAGAATCTTTATGCGATTAAATACGTTATACTCATTCAAAGTTAATTTTATATTTCTCAAGATTCATACATGATGCAGTCATTCTGAAATTAAATTTGTATTCAGGGGTCTATCATAATTACCAAATGATTTTCGAGAAGCACTTTTTTAAAAAAAATGTTGTCCAGTATTTCATATATATCACTTTCTTCTGCAAATATCTGCACAGTTCCCAAGATCATCTTTGGAGACCCTTTTCTGGTTACAGTATGTCAATCAAATAAAGTGGAAAGGGTTCAGTGAAGAGAGAGTTCTGTTCTGGGGTGATATCCCCAGTTATGAAAAGTCTTGTGTGGATACATTTATCTAGTTCCTCCTTGGTAGGTTTTTGAGTCTGATTCGTTTTTCCCAGGTAGGTTTATGTTAAAACCTTGTAGTGTTTTCCAATTCTAGAATGGCAGGCATTACATTTTTATTTTTTTTTTATTTTTTTGCTCCTTTTGTTTATTTTAGATTCAGGGATAGTAGGTATAATCTTTCTTGATGTAGTTGTTTATTCATATTTATATCAATGAGTGCAGACATTTAAGTCTTTTTATGAAGTTCTAGAAAATAAACTTTTTCTTTTCTCCCTGCCCACCCACCCTCTTGGAACAATTCCCCCCCCCCAATGTATCTTTTTAAAGAATTATTCATCTGAGATGGAAAAATACTTTAAAAACATAGGTTTGCTGCTCAGAAGAAAATGAAACAGCAATTCTTTACAGGCAGTGAAACATGCTTTTAATTTTAAAAATTATAGTTCAGAGGGTGAGGACAAAATAGACAAGAAGGGAAGGAACTTAGGCAGAGATGATATTTAAAATTATTAGTATACTTCAGATTTCTAAGGTTGCTTCCTTGTAGAAGTAGATGGATATATTTGTGCTTCTTCAGTGTAGAACAATTTCAAATTATTGGAATACTTCACTTTGAAGATGATCAGGCCTTGGATCGTACAGAATGTAGAGGGATTTAAGATTATGAGAACTCTTGAAATTGTTTAAAATATTGATTTTGTACAAAATTGATTTTTCCAAGGTTTTATTTCTTCAATGGCTAAGTAATTACAGGAGAACAAGCACTGAAGTACTTGGTCCAAAAGGACATCTTCTTTCTCTTTTTCCTGCTTGGATAGACACATTCTTCTTTGTTCTTTTCATAAATCCTTCCCTGACCAAGGAACGAGGAAGTTATTTGGGGTCAGGATAAGGTCAGGTTACAAAGCTAGCTTTTTCCAACCTACCCTTAAAGGAGCAGGATAGCACTTCACCATCCTTAAAATTAAAGCCAAAGGGCCAATAGTGTATTGGCCTGACTTTTATTCGGCTCTTTCTAAAAGATCCCATCACAGATTGTATAACTAGGGTCCAGCTGACTTACAGGATTTAAGGAGCTGCTGTTTAATATGGATTCAGTTTCTTCTAATGCATCACTTGGGTTTTATTTATTAAATGTATAAATAAAGTTTAACAAACACATAGGTGATTCTGGGTGGCTTACAACATACATTACAAGTGCTACAGGGATGGGTTCCACTTACCTTCACCACCGATTCGCATCGTGATGTTTCACGCACGTGCAATCACTCTGCTCGGGTGTGCGTGCATGTCCCCTCGTGCAATTTGCCTTCCGCGCATGCTCAGAAGCAGGAATTAGCCCGAAACACAGCTGAGGAGCTCATCAGCTGTGTTTCGGGCGAAGAAATAAAGGACAGATTTCACCCGCGGGTGGGCGGGCGGGCACTTTTTCAAGCTGCCGAAGGAAAAAAATAGATGGCGGCACACACGGAACGGCACTGACAGTGACATCACCAGCAGGTCGCTACTGGTTCGGGTGATCTGGTCTGAACTGGGAGGAACCCACCCCTGAAGTGCTATCTTGTTTATCATTGGATGTAGGCAGATCAGAAATGTTTCCTAAACCCAGTTTTCTTGTTACTAGTGTGAAAAGAAGAGGCAAGACATTGTCTGCAGAGGGATAGATTTCACTAGTGCCTAGGATATGTAGACTGGCCTTTTAACTGCCATTTTAATTCCTTTGTGCTCCTTTCCCAATTGTCTTTTTCATGAAATCATCATTTATTATGAAAGTCTGATGTTGTAACCCTGAAATATTGTGTAATGCTGTTGAAAAGGTTTAGGCTTTTGCATAGGATGTAACATTCTTATATGTATTCTTATGAGAGTTTGGCATTTTGGCACGTGATTGTGAGATTTCAACCATTTTAAATTGTTGTATTTTTAGGTTTATCTGTCACTTCAGCAGGTGGCAAAGGTCGTAAAATGGGATGCAATTCATTTAACAACTGCCTTGCTTAGTACTGGACATTTTGGGCTCAGTTGTGGTCATAAGTCTGGGACTTCCTGTATTGGAAAGAACAATACAGGGAACCAGCAAATTTTAATATTGTATATGTTTTACTGATTTTTATTATTTACTTAACACATTTATACCTGTTGCAATTGCAAGACTCTTGGAAACATCATTTAAGCACCTGGGAAATATAGCAGCTTGGGATGAGACTAGAAATCAATAAAAATATATACGGTAAGTAAAATATTTCAGTTTATGTCCATCACAAACACATATACTTTATGCTTCTAGCTTTTGTAATGGTTTTATATTGATATATTTTTACAAGCCACCTTGCAAAAGGCATTGCAACTGGATGTCATATAAATGTATTAAACTAGCAGGCTGTGAAAAAACTGTTTTAACCGGGTGATCAAATTGCATCTAGTAATTCTAATGCTCTATTTTCTGTTTTGAAAAATCAACATATCTTTCACATTTTAGGGATCATAGTAAAAAAAGTGATTGCAATGTGTATAGTTTAAGCAAATATTGCTGGCATGATGACATACAGAAAACAAGGATTATGTCTATTTCCATTAAGAAAAATGACAGGAATTTATACAGGCAAAAATGGTTGTAGTAGGAGGGGAATAAATGCATTGGTAAAAATTTTTATCAACCACTCAGTGTCAGTTGGTTTAGGAAGTAGTTGGTACTAGATGGTTGCAAGAGGCAGCTACTCTAAACAATAAACATGATTAGAACTAATTTGTTTGCAAATGTCGCATGGTTAAAACTAATTTGTCCCCCAATTTTCCTCAAAATCCTCTCTTTTAAGTTTTGTGCTGATATTTCCTCAATATTCCCAGAATGCTCACTTATTGGATGAATATTGTTAAGGATTCCATATCTGCCTTTGGCAACCAGTATTTGATTCCATTATTTGATAATTTACTATAATTGACAGTTGACATGCAATGGTATTTCATATTTGACAGGATTAGATAGGCGTCTATGTGACTGAATTAAGAATCACACAAACCTTGACAACTGACAGGTTCTGAGGTCTTAGATTGATGGTTGCCAAAAACTGTCAAGAGATGCCAACGACCCGAAAACATGCAGCTTTCCCTTTAAGATGCTCCTGAGGATGATTCTGACTTTTGAATTCAGAACTTCACTTTCAGAATTTCAGTCTTAAAAGTGCAGATGCTGCTGAAGTATTGACATTCATCAGCATTGATTAGAGCCTAATACCAAGAGCATGCGATAGTGGATTTTGATAAATGCTTTAATCTAATGGGGGGAACTTAGTTGCTAAGCTAATGTAATATAAATGTCCCTGATGCCACATTATTTTGATTATGGTTATGGTTATTATCTCTCGTACCTTATGTTAATGATTCTTGTCAACTGTGCAAGCAGATTAACATATGGAAAAAGAGAAAGTCAGCAATGATGTCTTTTCGGTAGAAGAAAATTTAAAAAAAGCGTACGGTCTCTCTTCCAGAAAAAAAAATGCATAAGTAGGTCCACATTTGAAGAGTTGTCTGATAAAGTTTGAAATGAGATTATTTCAAAAAAGGAAAAGTCAAGCTATGTATGCATTTTGTCAGGGATTATAGGGAAGAAAAATGAATCGATTGCTAAAATCTTTGCTTTTAGTCAGCTTGCAGTAACACCTGCCACGCACACACAAAGGTCTTTAGCCTTTCATGCACATCATAACTTTAGCCTAGATTTAAAGCAACGGGGAAGGCAATAGAGCAAAACTCCCCAGATGTTATACAGTCTGTGCCATTGTAAATTCAGGAGTACCAGCTTTCCTTCCAGATTTTAATGCACCAGATACAATATGAAAATTCCAAGACATGCTGGTGTATTGAAACGTCTGACCATTTCAATATGAATTTTGGAACAGATGTATGGGGGAAGGCAGTAAAGCTATGATAATAAGGAACATTTCCACATCATCTCACAAAACTACTAATCTGTACTGAGAACAAAAGCTACTCAGGAGGAAAAGGTGGTTTTCATTTATGGATAGTCAACTCAGTGGCTGAGCACTCAGATACATTTATTCACTTTCTGAATAACTGAAAATATTAGCCTTTTGCAGACAGAATGTGATGATGGGGAAGGGGAAGGAGTGAAGATCACCAGATACTCTAAGGTCTTAGTTGAAGGCTCACTGGAATTTTCTCCTTTCCTTTTTAAATCAGGAAATTGTCTGCACTTAAACTACTGGGTTTTTTTTTTAAAAAATAAAACAAATCAAATGATGTTTTTAAATCAGGAAGGCAACTACTGTATGAGTCCCTTTCCCCCCATTTTTTATTGTCATTTTGCAATTTTAGTCACCCAGATGCTACTACTGCCTCTTTCACTGCCTGCTAATTTGGCTTTCCATCTGGTTCCGACATTATTCTATCTTCCGATTAAGTAGTTATGGTAATCCTTCCAAAGTTTATAATGCTAAGCTTACAAATCTAAACAGAAGTAACGGACATTGAACTCAGAAAGGTTATCCTTGTGCAAATCCCCAAGATTAGGATTAGGATTAGGATTAGGGTGTGCAGATATTACAATTCCTACATAATGGGGGTGAGGTGGGGAATGAGAGAATGTATATACTAGGGATTGATTTGTTTATTTTGTCATCACTATGAGAGATTCCATAGATTTGATATTAGGAAATCAGTAAAAACCTGGCCATTCTCCCAGGCCTTGGGAACAAGATGTCTGTGGGGCATTATTATTTATGGTTGCTTTGTAGTTGGTGTAATGTTCTTCAGGTTGGCTGTGACCTTCTTTCTAGATATTATTTTCTTTTTATTCATAATCTACTCAGAACTGTCAAGGAGATGGGCAGTCTCAAAAATGTTAATAAAATAATAAAACATAAAATAAAATAATAAAATAAAGTATAAAATAAAATAAAAATCTTTGCCAAGAAAATAGTACTTTGCTTTCTTCTACTATTTGAAGTTGTCCGCATGGAAAAACATTAATATTAAATGTAAAAGATGACTGCCACATTCCCATTGTATGCTGACTGCTTTCTTGACATTTATTTCTTTAGTTGATCAGTTGATTGATATGCCATCTTTATTTTTGTATAACTCCAATTGGTGTCTATAATGTTTCCACCTCCTATTTTCCCCACAACAAGAATAAACTATTGCGATTAACAGAACCCTACAGCAATCACTATAACGGAAGGCAGAAGATGCCTCTTTAGTGACAATTTTCCACAGCTACAGAAATAGGACAGGAAATAACAGGTATAAATTGCAGCTACCTAACACTCATTTAAATATAAGGAAAAACTTCCCAATGATAAAATCTTCACCACAACAAAACAGTATTTTTTACTTCCAGTATTCCTGGAGGGATTTTTTTTTAGAGGGGTGGCAAGGCTGGATAGCCCAGTCTCATGGATTATAGAGGACAGAGGGAAGGGCCTTGAAACACAAGAGGAAGAGCTGCTAGCAAGTTTTTTACTAACCAGAGCATACAAAACATTTGTTAGACCAATTCTGGAATACAGCTCACCTGTCTGGAACCCGCACTGCATATCAGACATAAATACAATCGAGAAAGTCCAGAAATATTTCACAAGAAGAGTCCTTCACTCCTCCACTCACAACAAAATACCTTATTCCACCAGACTTGAAATACTGGGATTAGACAATTTACAACTATGTCGCCTCCGATCTGATCTAAATGTAGTTCATAAAATCATATACCAAAATGTCCTTCCTGTTAATGACTACTTCAGCTTCAACCGCAACAATACACGAGCACGTAATAGATTCAAACTAAATGTAAAGCGCTCCAAACTCGACTGCAGAAAATACGACTTCAGCAACAGAGTGATCAATGCCTGGAATGCACTACCTGACTCTGTGGTTTCTTCCCCAAACCCCAAAAACTTTAACCTTAGACTGTCTACAGTCGACCTCTCCCCGTTTCTAAGAGGTCTGTAAGGGGCGTGCATAAGCGCACCAGCGTGCCTACCGTCCCTGTCCTACTGTCCAATTGTCCTCTTTTATCGTTACTTTTTACTTATGTTTATACAAATTACTACTATACATGTTTGACAAATAAATAAATAAAATAAATAAAATAAAAAGTGGCCTGATCCTGATCCAAGAATATAATGTGGGTAAACACTTCAGGCAAGCCCTGCCTAATTTTCATGAAGATAAAGGGAAGGAGTGGAGAAAGAACATGTCAGGTCAAGCCCAAAGTCAAGACAGCAAGATCCAATCAAGTTCAATCCTTTACTTGCTTACTCTTAATGGGCAGAATCTTGCCAAACTAAAGCTATAACTTTCTTATTTACTAGATACATCTTGATAGATTTTAGAGTGTGGCTACCCTGAACCCCTTATCCCATCCCCTCCAGCTCAGGACTGTGCAGTCTCTTAAACCAGGGCTCTGTCTGGGAAAGCTCTGTGTTGCCAAAGGGATGCCCCACTGCTCCTGCAGGTACACATTTCAACTAGCAGGATTTTGTTACTATAGCTCTGATATGACAAGAGGTACTGATCTGCATGCATTGGTTTCCTAATCTGGGTTGTCTCGAAGAGGCTGACATGGATGCTTTAACTGGTTTTCCTTCAGGTTGCAGAGAATTGGAGTAGACGATCCGTATAATCCCTTCTAACTCTGTAATCTATAATCATATGTTTCTATACAATGCAGACATCTTTCTTCTGGCCGCAGTTATTCTTGGATAAAAGCTGGGTGTTCA
The DNA here is from genome assembly GCA_023053685.1 of Diadophis punctatus similis. Taxonomy (NCBI): domain Eukaryota; kingdom Metazoa; phylum Chordata; class Lepidosauria; order Squamata; family Dipsadidae; genus Diadophis; species Diadophis punctatus. The sequence continues at coordinate 157,369,622 of JALIGW010000001.1, forward strand.
CTGTGTATCATACACAGGTAATCTCAAGTCTGATTTATTTCAGGTTGCTAATTTGTGCTTCCTTTGGTGTTGGCTCAGAAATTGCAACAAGTGCCCAGATAGATTGTAAAATAACTTATTGAATTATCTTTACTTATATGATGTATCTGCTCCATGATCATAGTGGTCTCTAAGTAGTAGACCATTACTAAGAACTGAGATTTTACAAAATAACAATAACCACAATCAGAGCAATCCTCATAATAATCCAAGATCCAAATTAAGATTTATGCTAATTGGTGCTCATTAATCACCTAGGGCTTCATTGATTAGCCACATGTGTACTAATTTTCAAAAGGCCATGATGTGGGGAGCCACTGTTGTTGAAATGAGTTTCAAATGAGAGGCGCTACCATATAGAACTGTCACTTTTGTTGTGGTTTAAGAGGATTCAGTCAAACTGGTAAAGAAGTTCAAGGGACAATGATGACAAATAGCTTTGGATCTGGGAGCTGAATGAATCCTGTTCTCCCTTTGTACCTGGCTGGATAAATCACAATCTTATTGGGATGGGCAATAATTTCCTCTATGGCAATCTTAAATAAGATATTCTTGAAAGAAGCACCCCAAATATGGATTTCCTTCTCTGTGTATATAATAAATAAATAAATATGCACCAAATGTGCATATGTGTCCAATCACATTTGGCCAATAAAGTATTCTATTCTATTCTATTCTATTCTATTCTATTCTATTCTATTCTATTCTATTCTATTCTATTCTATTCTATTCTATTCTATTCTATTCTAAATAAATGAGCAGTAAGTGGTGTATTACAGTAGCCCTCAACCTTTTGGGCACCAGGGACTGGTTCTGTGGAAAGGGGTTTTTCCGTGGACTGGAGGGTGTGTGGTTTCGCATGGTGTCTGCATCCCATGGATGGGCCTTCTCTTGTTCGTGCAGCCTGGTTTCTGGCATGCCCCGGACCGGTGCCAGTCCATGGACCAGGGTTAGGGACCCCGTGTCTATTATCAAGGTTTCCATTATCATATATGGTTTATACTTAAAAGACTCTCATTAATTTTTGGGATTAAGCCTTCCAGAATGGAATTTAGAAAGGCCTACAGGTTCCTCATGTTGCATCTAATGTTGACTTCTGCTTACCATTGTGATAAAAATAAAATGTTAGGCATCAGCTTTATTTGCATTATGTTCTTAAAACTTGTTATAGCTCTATGGAATACAGGACTTATTATACAATTCTGATGAGTGACTTCATTGAATTTACAATCGGGAAATCATAAATGTCTGGCTTAATTTGTGTTTGGCTGTTGATGTTTACAGAACGACACAGTTTTTCATTTGGAGAGTTATTGAAATTTCACCCATGTTTATGGGAATAAAGAAATCACTTATTTTGCTGCTTATTGTTGTGACCCCCCCTCCCCCGTTGTAGGAATTCTACTATATTGGCTCAAATTGCCAAATGAAACTCCATCTCCTGCTCCACCTAGATTTTTCTTGGCTACCTTCCAGCTCAATATACTGACCAGGCTCAAATTTGTTCAGCAAAGAAAATAAGAAATAAGCAGACTTGAAAGGTGATTCTTCTCACGTATAGCTTGATTAGCTATCCAACAGTCTGCCTCTGGAGGTGTGATTTACAGAAGCTTCCCTCTCACTTTTTTTCTTTCTAAGACAAGGGCTGCAACACATCTCTTTTTTTAGAACGATTGGAAGAAATGTTTAGAATGTCACATAACTTGTTCTCATATTAGCAAACAAATGGGCCAATGTAGAATGTGTGTATGCTATGCACAGACTTCAACAAATGTACGAAAAGATCAAAAGGTTTGGAAGAAGGATGCGTATTGTGCTTAAATGAAGAAAAATGAAATGTGCGATTAGCTGCACAGTGGTTTTTGCAACTGGCCAATTAGGTGTTTAAAAAAAATATTTTGCATTTGTTTTTTGTTTACCTTTGCTATGATATTTGATGAAAAATAAGGCAGATTTGCAATGTCTTCAGAAAGAGAATTCCGGTATATATATAACCTGAATACCTTAACAACAGAATAATCAGAGAAGCCATCGAGATAGAAAAACGCCCACACAGCATGAATAAACGAGATGACACCTCCCACCTACCAGCCATTTGGAAACCTGCCCTTATTGACAAACGAGTCCCTAACACAAAGAATGACACCAGACCCACACTCACGAAAACCACACAGGATGTCACCACCACACATCCACGCAATAAGCAAACCCAAACCCACACCAATGAGGCACGATCACAAACCAGAAGCCATACCACAGCTGCATCATTAGCCACTTTAAACCCCTCCAATCCATACATGAAGCAAACTGACACCCTCCATGAAGATGTGGCACAACCAAGAACGCGAAGCCAAACAACAGCAACGCAGCTCACCAGCTCAAATCCCCCTACAACTCAGACCCACCCGAGCACAACCAAGCCCCCACCTAAACAGAACACACACCCAGCCAATCAGAGCACAGCCAACCCCACATCCAATCAGAGCACAGCCAAGCCCCCAACCAGTCAGAACACACCTCCACCCAATCAGAACACAGCCAAGCTCCCACCCTATCAGTTCAAACCCCCACTGGCAGTTAAAAGGAAGAAACAGCTGCAATCTCACATTGCTCCTAGAAGCAGGAAGCCGAAGACACCAGTCTGATGATGACGAATGAGACTTCGTCGAAACGTCGCCAAGACACTTCCAATTTCATGCGGGAGAAAACCCGAATAACCAAAGACCTACATATATATATGCCCTTGTGGGAACAAGTGGTTCTCCAGATGTGGCTGAACTATAACTCTCACCATCCCTTGCCATTGGCCAGAGATAAAATTCTGGCGGGCCACTTCTCTTTTGAAATTAAAGGTCCAAAATAGGAAACTCCTACATTCCTTTTAATTATCCTAGCCTTATTTATTTTTCTTTCCTTAGTGCACTCTCATTTCTCTTCCATAACATCATGTCATTCAGCCATGTACATATCTCTGTTTTTATCAGTATGTGAGCGTATGGTCCAAAGGGGAAGCAATTGGCTCCATCCTCAAACGTTTATTTTTGCTGTGCATCCAGAGAAAATTTTAAAACATGATGTAAGGATGTGGGTTTATTGCAGGCCTGTGAGATTACCATGAGGATTGAGAATCATTATGTTGAAACAATATTTAACAGTGGGTGTTCACAGATCTCCCTGAATCCTACTGAGTCCTCAGGGAGTAGGGTGACATATAAGAACACTAAATAAAATAAATAAAATAAATATCCAGGTCAAATTTATTTCCAACCCGCTTCAGAGAAGAATTGAATTGAGGAATCTGCTTCTGTATGTAGCTGAACTAGAAAACCGGATGGTATGGGCACTCTTTTTTGTACCCAGTCTTCCTAGGTAAAAGTCAGTTATCCTCTCACTCTATCATACCCATGTGGCAATGATTTTTGCCCATGTGCTGCAGCTATGTGCAAAAGCACCATGGAGAAAAGCAGCTAATATAGGTGAAGGTTTTTCAATCTCTTTCTTTGCCAAATTAACAAGGTATTAGCAGCTTTGTAGCAATATTAAATGTTCATTAAAATATGTTGCATGAATAAATGGGGCTATAATGTTCTGGAGACACAACAATATGAGAGAAAACTGGCTAAGCCTATGAAAAAGCTTCCCTTTCCTTCTTCAAAGGACATACTGATGGAAGAGAAATTGCAAGCACAAAACCACATGGCTAATTGCATTGGCACTCTTGTTATCGCACAAATGCAGTAGGGTGTTAGACTGGGAAGAGGAGGCAGGGTTTTAATTGATGGATTACTAGGGTGGGTGTGTTAATCCAACATGTCTTGTTAAATCAAATTTGTTAATTTCCTTTATAAGAGGGCGGGGGGGAGGGGAAGGAGCAAATGGGAAGGTGAATTCTTCTTGTTAAACATTTACCAAATGCTGGGCTGTTTGAACCCTGGGGAGAAGTAAAGACATTCATTCCCCACTTAAGGTTGGGAGCATTTGGTCTTCTCAGCGGGGCTTTCATTGTGGGCTGGAGCTCAATGTTTTTTCTGTACTTAGCAATGCTACCAGCTTTCATCATTAAATTCAAGGGACCACTGACTTATTAGAGCAGGACAATGGCCCACAGTCATAACTGAAGCTTTAGCAGACATCTGTACTATATTCTATCCTGTTTTGGCACTGCAGGTTTTTAAAGAAAAAAAAATGACAATAAAATGAAACAGAATAAAAATCTTAGTCCAGAAATGCCATTCTGAAGACGGGTGGGGGAAGCAAATGCACTAATTGAATGGTTATAACTAAGAGGCTGATCAATGTTCATTCATTCATTCATTCATTCATTCATTCATTCATTCATTCATTCATTCATTCATTCATTCAACATCTCACCTTTCCTCCAGAAGCTGAAAAAAGTCACCATACAGCTTTTTATTTGTTTGTTTATTTATGATTGCATTTATGCCCCCTTTTTTCTCTCCTGCAGCCCAAGGTGTTATATCCTAATTTTACTCTACAGCAGTGCTTCTCAATTATTTTCTGTTACGCCCCCCCTCCCAGGAAGAAGTAAACATTTCACGTGCCCCCCCAACTCTCCACCGGGACGATTGTTTGCAATATTCGGCATGTTTTCGCTGAAAAAAACTCAAGCGGCTTATCAGCGTGATTGGGGTGTAATGTGTTTAAGTGATGCCTTAATTTATTTGGCTTCATGCTGTCCGCTGCCAACATTTTTAGACACAGTAAACATACCGGTCTTTCCTCGTCTCCCACCGTAGTCACAGTGATGCCAAGCGCTACTTACACTTCGTCATATTTCCTCGTCTTAGCTTTCGGAGACTTACGTTTGTCTCATTATCTCCATCTCTCTCCTCCTTTCTTTTCATCCCTGTTAAATATTTTTCCATGGTGTCTCTTAAGGGTGTGTTATCTGCACTTCATATCTCCTGCTCTGTGCTGTGTGCTCTTGTTTGGTGCAAAAAAACCCTACTCCCTGCGGCAGAAAAAGCATGTTCCCCGGGCTCATGCGCGGCCCCTGGCATTGCTCCACGCCCCCCCCAGGGGGGCCCTCCCCACTATTTGAGAAACACTGCTCTACAGTAACATTCCTATGAAGTCGGTTGAGCAGAGAGATAGTGACTAGGTCAAAGCTACCCAGTGAACTTCCATGATTGAGGAAGGCTGGTAACCACTGTACCACACAAATATCTACGGTTGTACGAACACAGAAATAGTAGACACAATCAGCTGCATTGGAGAACATTTATACAACTCCCAAAAGTTTCAGTGTGTGTTTTCACATCACATGATCTTCAAGTTAGTGTATCATCAAAGCAAGATGTAGTGATAACCTTTGCGCTAGATGGCTTTAAAGGAGATAAAGAATAAATGTTGAATAGTGGATCCGTCTATCAGGTCTGTTTAGTGCACATCTTCACAGACTCTTTCAGAGGCATTGGGTTCTCTACATGTGAAAATGGAAGGCTGAATTAGATGGTTCTTTCATCTGATTGGTAGTGCCCTGTTTCTATTGGTATATTCTAGCTTCATGCTTCTCAGTAGATAAAGCAATAGTGCTAGAGTATATCCTAGCCCTACTCCCATCCCTCCCTTGGCCAATGCATGCATTTTGCTGTAATTCCACTGCAAGTCCCAGCATCCCTCATCATTGGACAATCTATCTAAAATTTCTGTGATTAGTAGTTCAACAACTTCTGATAGATTACAGGTTTCCCCATCCCTATCCTAAATATCTTAGAACATCAGGCTACAGGATCAGTTATTATAATAAGGTAAATGGATCCATTCCTTTCTTGGGCTTCAAGAATTTTATATTGTCCCAGTTCACTTAACTTTATCATTAAAATATTTGTTCTGTGCATAAGGACTGGATAAACAGCATAGCGACTGCACAGTGTTGAGGGAGCAGAATTTGTAATTGCAAGTCCCATTGTATTGTTCTAATACAGGGGTCAGCAACCTTAAACACTTAAAGAGCCATTTGGACCCATTTCTCACCAGAAAAGAAAACACCGGGAGCAACAAAAACCTTTTGACATCTAAAATGAAGATAACACTGCATATATCATTTTTTTACCTTTATGCTATATATATAAAAAACTATAGTGTGTTGCATTTATGTAAACAATGAACTGCTACAGAGAAAACAGAATTTTATTTCTGCATGCAACAAAAACATTTTGAACTCCGAAAAAAAAAGATGGGTCGAAACACTCAATAAATCACGTGCTGGCGGGTGTCACACATTGGCAGTTGTGACGCATGTTTTGAGTGACAGGGAGCCACAGCAGAGGGATGAAAGAGCCACATTCGGCTGCAGAGCTGCGGGTTGCAGACCCCTGTTCTAATATGATGATGGCCCCATATTGAGTAAAAGGTACTTATATGCAACATGAAGACAGAAGGCAATGCAGGGATGCAAATCTGGACAGTGGGCCCCTACCCTTCCACTATTTTTTTAAAATAGTCTTTATTAAGTTTTTACATTAAAAGAAAGAACAAATAAAATGAACACACAAACAACATAAACAAACAATAGCAAATATTTACAAACAACAACAATAAGTAAGCAATCATTATTACAGTGTTTTCGAGACATTTGTTTCATATTTAAAACTATACAGTAATCCCTCGCTATATCGCGGTTCACCTTTCATGGTCTCGCTGCTTCACGGATTTGCGTGGGCGGCCAGGCAGTCAACGACAAAGCGCGCGGCTCCGGGACTCGCAAACCTCTCCGATGAGTTCTGCGCCTGCGTGGTGGTCTCCTGCTTCAGTCTGGCAGCGGCAGGCGAGTAAAGCGGTCCGATGAGCTCTGCGCGTGCGCAGAAGGACTGCCGCTCATCAGCTGTAGGGCGGGCCACGCTGCCAGCTTTCCCTGAGGGAAAATGGCCGTTCGGGCCAAATCGACGAGGGAACGGCCTACAAGCTCGCTCAGGAGATCAGTGCCAAGCAGCCACAGCAGACGTCAAGAGAGGGAGAGGTTGGAGGATTTTTCAGGCTTTTTTTGGGCGCCAAAAACGCAGAAGCCGGATAGGAGGGGTTAAAAAAAATAAAGGTTCCTACTTCACGGATTTCGCCTATCACGGGTTCTTTTTGGAACGTAACCCCCGCGAAAAACGAGGGATTACTGTATATACAAATAGTTTTTCACATCTCCTATTATCGGTATCTATAATTCATATCTTGTTTAGTCAACTTAGAGAGAAAAGGCATGAACATTTATGGATATTTCTTATTTCATCATTATCCTTATTACCAAATTTTTAAGTTTGGGTTTTGTTTTAGCCAATCATATTTTTTTTTAAAAAAATAGTCAAATTTCTACTCTTTTTACTATTTAAAAAACACAGCCAATTTATTTTGATCTGATTGTTTTTATTCTCTAGGTTATGATGATTAGCTTATTAGTTTTTTGCTTCTTAAATAGTTTTGCTTCTTAAGCACTTCCTTGTATACTTTATTTTGTGTTGTTCTCAAACATGATACCTTTGAGAGGAAAGGCAGTAGGTAAAAATAAGATCAAGACCAGAACAACTATGATAATATTACTGATACAACTAATAATAATAAATTAATGGATTCTCCAATCTATTATTATACCTGAAAATGACTTTATGGCACTATAAAACAGACTACCTGGTGGTCTGAGAGAGTGCATATTTTACCTGAATTGTGTCAGACATTTGGACATTTTCTGAAATTTACAGTAACACATTTTACCATGTAAGATCTAAATTCTTCTCCCCATTGCTAACATGCAAATTCCAGGCCTTTGTCGATGTAAGAAGCACAGATCAAAGTGAAGCTTCATGTTAAATGAAAAAAAGAAAGAAAGAAAGAAATATACATATAAGATAACATCTCTAGTTTGTGCAGATTGGCAGGGGCTGCATGATTTTTTTCCTCCTCCAGTTCTGCTTTAAAGCCTTTCCCAAGACATTAGCATCCACTGGATTGGAATGTGCATATCTAAGAAACCCAGCAGTATCTTTGGACATGCAGGGAGAGACATCTTGAAACTTCTAAGGCTGCAACTCAATGCACATTGACCTTAAATCATGGTCCAATGAACACAGTCTATGCTATTTAAAGAAAAGTATCATGAAGGAACTTGCATGAATAAATAAAATGTCTTTTCCTCTCACCCTATTGATATGTATTGAAAAAAAGGAAAGTTCTGAGAAGTTGGAAGGTTTAAGTTAGGGGAAAGCAATCTTGTACCTGGACTTCAGTTCTCCTCATCTCCCAGCTATTATGACCAACGCAAAGGATTGTGGGAGTTGCACTCCGAAACATATGGAAAGCATCAGAATGCTTACTCCCGGTATGGAGCAAAAGAGGAGGGGGGATAAGGAAATGACTGTTTTTTGTATTTGGCTGCATCCCAGGTTTATGATTTCAAACAGCAATTGTTGCTCTAAGTGTATTGATGGTTGAAAATCCAAATAACAGTGCAATACTAAATATACCTCTACTATGGTTAGCCTCAACAGATATAATTTATTTCTGAGTAGACAAGCATAGGTTTATATGGGTAATCTAAGTAATATTGATGAGTTAATATTGAACAAAAATCTCCCTGTATTAGGGGAACTAATGCAGACAAATGCAGTCCTACAGAAATAAATGCAATTACTTTGATTCTACAACCCAATTCTGTGCAGTTTGCTGATTTAAGTCTATTCAAACAGATGGATCCAAGCATGCTGATTTTGTCATAGAATCACAGCCTTATTCTTCTCCTTCCATGCAGTCATTTCTCTGCCCAACCCCCATTGGTAAGTATGCCTGCATCTGTCCAGGCGTTTCGCTTTCTCCCACAAGACTTCCATGGAACAAGCTAGCTTGCACATCTCATCAATTTCTCATTAGTGCTGACCTCATGGACGTCTGTCAGTGTCACTTGCTTGGGAGTATGCAGATTTTGAAACTTTGGGCACTGAGTGAACAAGTTAACTGGAAATTCTGCATCTCCTTTCATCTTCTTCCAACTCTGTTATTCTGATATTCAGCCTGTTCAAAGACCTTGGAGGTCTTCTAGTCCAACCTCCTGCCCAAGCTGTTTGCTACAAGGCTATACATGGAGCTACCATTGAAGACTATGTGAGAATTGCTACTAGTGGAGAGTTGTTGTTTTTTTTAAAAAAAATTATAGTGCTGAGTTCTTAATATGTGTTGGAACTACTGCAGTTCTTCCAGGAGATACACCTCTGTTCAAAACCAGTGCAGAAATGTTTTAAATAAAAAAAATTCAATTATTTGTAGGGCCCCCTGTCACTATCAAAAGATGTGATTTACAACTAAAATGTAATTAAATTTAAGAATTATTTAGTTCAAATCTGTGGACTTTATATTAATCTTAAGTATAACCCTATTGATTTCAATAGGTTTATTCCAAGTACCTCTCAGAATTTGTTTACAAGGGAATAGACAACTTTTTTTTTTTAGTTGAGGGCTTGCATTGGTTTATTTTATAAGTTCTCTCGGGCTTCTCAGAGTTTAACAGAATTAGTGATGAAATTCCCAGAGGGGAATGAAGCAAAAATTCTGTCCTTTATGAGGGACTAGGAAACTCTAGAATAGATGCTTTGAATACTTATTCTAGATTCTTTTTTAAAGGAAAAAATATCATGCCCCTGAAAACCACTATTTTGCTATCAAATTCAGTGAAGTCATCTGAAGAAAGTATATAGCAGAAATAGATTGGGGGAGACACACCTCTCTCCTATACTGTGAGTTGTCCAATCCTGACTTATAACCACTCCTTTTAGTAATAAATATATTATTACTTGATTAGTATTCTGCTTACTGGTGGCAGTTTAGTGAGTATGTACTGTATATGCTGCAACTCAACCAAAAGTTCAAATGCAGCAGAGATTGGGGCAATTGAGGGTGGTTTTTGAGGCTAAAGGAAATGTCCAACTTCCCCTACTTCTGATTGAAAGAACTCCATTGAGCTCCTCCCAAGCTAAATGCTCTGGATGGAAAGAATGATATTACACACCAAGAAATATAAGGAAAATGTTCAGTGCTATCTTTTTGTTCTTACTGTCATACTAAAATGTGGGCTGATGAGGAAGGGAGATCCCTCAAACCAGGTAGAGCCTAGCAATCAAACTGACTTGAGGACTTATCCATACTGCTCAATTATCCCACTCGCAGAATGGACTACCAACCATTTTTGGAGGGCAGGAAGTCTTGATACCATTCCATACATCCCTCTCCCATTGCATCTGCAATTTGTGTCTGTGTTTTTTCCAAGTACTTTTTCTCCTTGTTTATTTTCTCAAGTACTCCTATTGCCGGTGTATGGGCTACTTCCCAGGGGTAGCTTCACCCCACCCTAGCTGAAATAAATGATGATCATGTCTAGAGCTACACATTTACCACTAATGCCTTAATAGCATTAAGCTATTAATGCACTATATGCATTCAATGTTTAAAAAATATGTTCAATAGTGCATTGTTGCATCATCTATCATTTGATAACCCAAATGACATCTTAGAGGATAAAGACGTTATTGTTATCTAGCCACATATATAGTGCTAAGGGCTTGGAAAACAAGATGAGATTTCAATATTTCCATAGCGTAGTGCATATATTGGAAAACTGCTCTGATGAGAAACTATGCAATTCTGGATCCAAGATAATCTAATTAAATATTTTATTTTTTTACTGTATTGTAAATAACATTAAAGGATTTTTTTTAAACATTGTCTAATTTGAACTTCTATGGGCCCAACTAGAAACACATATGGGAATTTTACTATAGCAAATCTATACAGTGACATGTAGAATGAAATCTATATTATACATAAATTATGAAAAAAATGTATTTATTTTGGTAGGTGGGAACAAAAGTGCAGTTGTACTTAGATTCTAGTTTGACTAAGACTTTCTTTTTAATCTTTAAAAACAATTGTTGAAGAGCTACTACTGGTTTCCCCGAAAAAAAGACCCTGTCTTATATTTTTTTGAACCCTGAAATAAGCGCTTGGCCTTATTTTTGGGGAGGTCTTATTATTTTGGGGCATATAGAGCAAGATGGGGTTCCATCTTACCTGATTTCCAGCTCTGTCTCTCTAACCATAACCAGAGGAAATGGTGGGGACCGGCTGCGCATGCATTTAAATATTTTTGGGGAGGGCTTATTTTCAGGGGGAGGGCTTATTTTTTGGGGAAACACGCTATTGTTAATTGTTAGGCTTATTAACTCAGCAGAAGATTCATTAAAGAACAGAAAATTTTTCTTTAGAACTACTAGAACAGTCTATGTGATCATCCAACATTAGCACTGATGTAGCATTAGAAATACATCAGTTTTTTAAAAAAAAAACTGTTAAAAAAAACTATTAGAAGTTGGGGTCAAATAGCAAAGAATGAAAAGGTTTTCTCTGTAAAAAGCTGTCAGCTCTACAAGGTAGACCAGATCAAGAAACTAACTGTACAGGAATGAATTCGCCTTCATTCGTGTTCAGGAATTCTCCAACTATGCTTTATTGAGATAGACTATTGTAATAGAATTTTGCAGGAAATGTATGTTTGTGTTTACCTTCCCTCTCTTCTTATACCTCACTGAATCAGTGAGATAAAAAATGATCTTAAGATAACAAAATGGTAATCATTCCCCACAAATTTGAGCAAAAGAACTGAAAGTCAAATATTCTAAATAAAAAAGCTTTAAAACCATTTGGGTCAACACTCATTTTTGCTCTGTCCTATACGTTTTTCTTCTTAAAAAAGGATGTTTAGTTCTTGACAATGTCTGGAAATATTAAGCTAAGAAAGGAAATGTGTCAGAGAAACATTCCTTTCAATGGTATTACAGTTTCTGTTACAGTTTTGGAGTTATCTACCTGATAAATAGTATTTTGGAATTTTCTTTTGTTATTAATAGGGAGCTGCATTAAACAACAATCTGCTTGTGTTTGTTATCTAGTTGTTGTTGATCATAAGTATATAACTCATTTTTCATGTTGACTTAGTAGTTCACCTCCACTTTTAATTTCCCCATTTAATTAAATTAACCATATAGGGTGGTACATGACCAATGTCATGACAATGAAATGAAAGAAAGAAAAAAAGAGTATGCTGTATTTCTGTGAAAGAGAAAGGGAAAGGGTGCAACAGACATGTATGAAAGTGGTCTGATTTTTGTGCAGTACAGTTGATGAATGCCTGTAGGAAGGTAGTGATATGAGTTTAATTATATATGAATGGGCTAAACTACATGTCAGAAAGAATAAATGGGTGTCATCTAAGTTGCCATAGATGTGAATGGAAGTTGGAATCCACAGATTCTGATAGTTCATGTTATACATCAGCGATTGGTGATAGTGAAAGTACCAGAAGTTAATTCATACTAAATGGCATGAATAAATGAGTGGGAATAAAATGGATATTACATAAAATGTGATTGGCTCATTCAGAGACCAAAGAAAGAATGAGACAGGTGAGCAGTGTCCTATCTGCTTAGGAAAAGATGGGTTTGAATACATGATGTAAATACGCCTAACCATAAAACCCATAGAACAAAATATACACCTGATTTATTTGATTGCTTATGATGAAACATGGAGGAAACTAATGAGGAAAACAAAAGTGACAAGGGTGCAAAAAGAGGAAGAAAAGGAAAAAAAGTGAAAGAAATGAGAAGGAAATTAGAAAGAATGAATGTATGAATTTGGTATGTAAAAGAATTAGAAGACAGATGACTCTCTCAGAATGAAAACTAAATGGCTATAAGGAGAGAATAAGAATGAAAGAAAATATTATAAAGATAGCTGGAAAGGAAAGAGTTAAAGAGAGCAAAGAATCTTTGAGCCATATTGGGTCACAGATTGGATTTTGATAATGAGAGCCATGAATATTTAATGTTTTGGAAAAATTCTACTTTAAAAATAAATAGTAAAATGTTTTGTTGGAAATTCTGGGAGGAAGCTGGGATTGCAGTTTTGAATCAATTAGAATGTAATGATTATTTTTAAGGACTTTTTTCTTTACTTCGGACTGAATGTGGTTTTCCTAGCTCACAAAAGTAGCAGTATTTTCAATGTAAGCAGGTTTTAATGGCTCAATATGGGGTATAACTAATGCAAAAGTTCCGGTATCATGGGAAGAAGCAACTATAACACTGGTCCCCAAAGAAAATTCAGATTTGGCACACATTAAAAATTATAGACCTATTTCGCTTCTAAATTCAGATTATAAAATATTCGCGAGCATAATAGCTGAGAGATTGAAAACATTCATGGTAGAATTCATACATACAGACCAAAACGGCTTCTTGCCAAAAAGATACATAAGAAATAATATTAGAATTATACTAGACGTCTTAGAATACTACGAGATTCATAATGAGAAACAAATGGGTTTAATTTTTCTTGATGCACAAAAAGCATTTGATAACGTTAAATGGAATTTCATGTTCAACCAATTAATATACATGGATTTTGGAGAGAATTTTATAAAAATGTTTAAAGCAATATATTCTAAACAAATAGCTAAAGTGATTATCAACAAAGAAACAACCAAGAACGTTTTTAAAGTAGATGCTACTGGGATATATCAAATATGAACCAAACAACTGGAATATCTGTTATTGCCACATCAATGGCTTTATGTTCTTGAAAATGTTCAAAAGGTATTGACTGATTTGAGATTAATACTGATTAATCAAAAATGTATTTAGAGGATATTGGACTTCCCAAAAACATAGAAACATAGACTTTTTTTTTTGCTGAAGATGTAAAAAATTTTGAGGGTTCAATAACCCATGCGATATGGCCCTGTGTACCTTTAACACTTTTTGGTATAGTATTTTAATGCATATAAATAGATTTATGATGAGATGTTTAAAAGTGAAAGATGTTAATGGATGTTGAATTCTACACCAGACCTCTGGAATCTGACTGTATATGAAGAATTTTGGTTGTATCATGCATGGGAATTGGCTAAAAGTTTTGATAATACTGAAAAACTGAAAAAGTGGTATTCCATTTATTAAGGATGAACGTTTGGAAATGTCCAATTTATGCATCCTGGAAAAGGAAATATTTTCATTTACCAAAGGATGAAGCAACCCTAACCCTTAGCATAGATTTTATGTTACTTTAAGATAATATTTTTGTTCCATTTATGACACAGAATTGTATGGTATATTTTATAAATGACTATCTATAGGTTTAAGAATAAAAGTGAAAGAAAAAAGTGCAGAATAATGTTAGTGGAAAATTTTTTAAAAATGTTCTGGAAGTAGCCCATGGAGAAGGATTCCTTTCTAGGATTTTGTTTTTCAGAGGTTGGAACCAAAAGATCAAGTATGTTTTGGGTAGCAAAGTTAAATGTCATTGCCACTAAAAGTGAAAGGCTATCTGAAAAGAAAAGTGCAATGTCTTTTGAAAGATTTGTGATGGTATTTTCCAGTGGTGAAATCCAATTTTTTTTACTACCGGTTCTGTGGGCGTGGCTTGGTGGGCGTGGTGTGGCTTGGTGGGTATGGCAGGGGAAGGATACTGAAAAATCCCCATTCCCTCCCCACTCCTGGGGGAAGGATATTGCAAAATCTCCATTCCCATCTCACTCTGGGGCCAGCCAGAGGTGGTATTTGCTGGTTCTTCGAACTACTCAAAATTTCCGCTACCGGTTCTCCGAACTGTTTAGAATTTCCACTACCGGTTCTCCAGAACCTGTCAGAACCTGCTGGATTTCACCCCTGGTATTTTCCATCCATGAGTGACACCAAACATCAAACAGTCTCTTTGATCAGAAAATGGTTCTTTTTAGACCCAAGCAGAAATATATTGCCTGGAATCTATGGAAAAATACATTGCCTAGAGTCAATGAAGAGAAAACCAACATAGCATACCAAGTATACCAAGATTATCTAAGAGCCTTGGTGCAACAGTCTGCAGAATTGCAGACTGATTCTGCATTTCTACTGCCAGCAGTTCGATCCTGATCATCTCAAGATTGACTCAGCCTTTCATCCTTCTGAAGTTGGTAAAATGAGGACCCAGATTGTTGGGTGCAATATGCTGACTCTGTAAACACTTAGAGAGGGATGTAAAGCACTATTAAGCGATATATAAGTCTAAGTACTATTACTACTACAAAGTTAATAGGAATCGGCTAGATCATTAGAATTACTGGAATTGCAGTTTTATTTTTTTTATTTTTTTATTTTTATTTAGGATTCTTATATGCCGCCCTACTCCCTGGGGACTCAGGGCGGCGTACAACATTTGAAGAAACAATAAACAATAAAATTTAAAACAATTTAAAATACATTTAAAAGGCATAAAAATCTTACATATATAGGGGAGACCAAGATGAATTTGTCTCAAAACCCCGCCTGCCGGAAGAGCCATGTCTTCACGGCTTTTCGGAAGGCCAGCAAGGTGGGGACAATTCATATCTCTGGGGGGAGTTGGTTCCAGAGAGCAGGGGCCCCCACAGAGAAGGCCCTCCCCCTAGGCCCCGCCAGCTGACATTGTTTGGTTGACGGGACCTGGAGGAGACCCACTCTGTGGGACCTAACCGGTCGAAGGGAAGTATGAGGTAGAATACGGTCCCGGAGGTAACCTGGTCCTAAGCCATGTAGGGCTTTAAAGATGATGATCAACACCTTGAATTGTACCCGGAGACCAATGGGCAGCCAATGCAACTGGCGGAGTATAGGTGTTATGTGGGTGTATCTTGAAACACCCACCACAGCACGCGCAGCCACATTTTGCACCAGTTGAAGTCTCAGAATACTCTTCAAGGGTAGCCCCATGTAGAGCATATTACAGTAGTCCAATCGGGAGGTGACAAGGGCATGAGTGACTGTGAGTAGAGCCTCCTTCTCCAAGTATGGTCGCAATTGGTGCACCAGGCGAACCTGTGCAAAAGCCCAGGTTTTACAACTGAACGGTAGAATTCTTACCTGATGCTATCAGTATAAGTAAAGTAAACATTCAGATGTAAAATATGCAGTTCCAGGGGGAAAAATGCAACTACAAGTGCAATACAAAATTCAAATAATGCAAAAGTTATGTGAGCTGATGAAAAATGTGGTTAGCCCACTTTCTGAAAGTAAAGGATCACCAAAATCTGACCAGTTATATTATTTTGTCTTTATCACCACTGGGGAAAAAAAATCCTACTTACGGTACTCTATTGCTGATTTCTATTGAATGGTCTTTGGGGCTTCCAAGATGAAAAGAAGGTCTATGATCAAGGTTGTGAAGCACCTGCCAGGCATGCTGAAGTCCCAAGACCAGTCCTTAGCCCTTCTTATCTACCTTGACCACAGAAACTCTCCAATCTGAAATCCCTCAAAGCTGCTGCCAGTCAGTGCAGAAAACACTGAACTAGAAGATTGAAAGCATCATTCAGTGCAGATTCCTGTTCTAGAACGTAGGATTATTTTCCTAACAAACTATGTGAACTGTCAAACAAACTCAATAGCCAGTAGCATACATACAACAAAAATGGATGGGTATATTGTGCAAATTATTATCACATCTTACACCCGTGATGGCGAACCTCTGGCACGGGTGCCACAAGTGGCACGTGGAGCCATAACAGTGGGCACGTGAGCTCAGGTCCGGCGCGCATGTGCGCACCGGCCGGCTGATTTTCGGGCCTTCTGGGCCCACTGGGAGTCAGAGGGGGTGGGGAAGGCCGTTTTCACCCTCCCCGGGCTCCTAGAAGCCTGGAGAGAGCAAAAAATGGGCGTGCCATTGCATGCTGGGAGTGGGGGGGGTCATACGCACATGCGCAGAAGTGCATGGAATTATGGGTGTGGGCACGCACACATGTGATCCCACGCATTCCCCCTTTTGGGCACACGAACCAAAAAGGGTTTGCCATCACTGTCTTACACTGTATCTTCCTTTTCTTTAGGAAGATTCTTTTGGCTGTCCACAAAAACGACAATGGTGATGACAAGACAGAACGGTGGATAGAATCCTACAATTTGAAATGATTGATAGAACTGATACTTTCTATTCAAGGTAGTAAAATCAACAGTATTTCGGTGCTTTGCGTTTCTCGCGTTCTCCCTTTTTCTACGCCATTGTCTTCAACGGACATAAAACAGTGGCACAAACCTTGCATAACATTAGCGCTATCAGATATAGATCCGTACAAAAATATGGATGCCCCCTAGATGGCATCACAGAGACCGAGTTTCCTGCATCACTTTCTGCCATCTAGCAGCTTGCTGGATTTTTGCAGACCAGATCTGATAGGTTGCCCCAAGCCAAGCAGGATGCCATGAGAAGATGGCAGGTGCTGCAATTAACTCACTGCCGGGCCTCTCAGTCTCTGCATTCCTGAATGTTTTCCAACATATTTGAAGGACAAAGATATTTCTTGCCAGCCACTTGCACTCTTGTTCCCAGATATGTAGCGCTCATTTCAGTGGAAGAGATTGGAAGGAGCAGGTGCATGTTCCCGAACTGCTTTTAAATTCTGCTTTTCTGCAGAGACTTTTAATGAATTCTCCTCATATTAGACCTAGCGGGGTGTGTGTGTGCCAAGATGCCTATCGCCACATTGTGTCTTGAATCTGCTGTTGATTGATGAACTCATTATAGAGCTGACCAGGAAGGTTTGATTCTGTGGCTTGTTTGAAACTGGCTTTGAGAGAACCACAACTGCACACACTGCCAAAGCACCTGAGAAATTAAAGAATTTCTAGCATACCACTATTCTCCAGCACATGAAAAATAATCCCCTTTCTTTTAAGTTTGGCTTGACAAATGGGTGAATAATTAAAACACTTTCTGCATCTTACTTGCAATCGCAAAGGTTAAATTTATTTCTGTGCTATTAGACAGGAAGAATAATTAAGAGGAAGCCGGCAAGTTTATTCTTTGAAAAGATGTGAAAAGCCAAGTTTGGGAAGGGGCGGTGATGGTTGTGCCTGAAAAAATCTTTTGAATTCTAAAGAACCACCATGATAATAAATTGTGGGGTGTGTTTTTTTGGTTTTTTTTTTTTGCTGAAAACAGGAAGTTTGGCAACACTGAAAAAGGACAGTTAAATTCTGGCTGGGCAACTCAAAACATTGTGTTCCACTTTGAAAATATTTCCAGCAATAGCAGCAAACACTAGTAATGAAAGGAGAGAGAAAAAGTAAAAAAAAAATAGAAAAAGAGAGAGAAAAAAGGCTGTCTAAAATCTAAAGAAAGCAAAGGAATTGTCCAGGTGGCTGGCAGTATTCACTGTCTGCCAAGACTTGTAGTCATGTTGTGTTGGGTCACCAACTGGGTTGCCAATTTTCAATGACTTCTAGCAAGCACAACTGGAAGCCTGCATCTCCGAGGCCTGAAGTTTGAAACAAAGAAAGCTCCCCAGGGGTTCTTTCGTTTGCTTTTCCTCCAACCTGAGCTGGTTAAATTGAAAATAAATTATCGATCAAACGAGGGCCCCAAAATTCAGTAACCAAATGCATATTCAGCTTATGTCACTTACATATGTTGTATCTTGCACAGATGAATGAAGTCTTGATTAATTCTTAGGGTCAAGTGTTGCCAAGTGCCATGCTTAAAGTCTTGCATTCACAATGCATTCCCATCCAGTATTCTGTTACATTTAAGAGTCCCTGGAATTTGGATGCATGATTCTTTCAATGGGTTTCTCCTTACAGTACGGAGATGGGGACTTTCTAATCCTCCCCATTTGTTGAACTTAATTGATGCCAATGACCAAGAAACAAGGGAGAACATGTGAAGGTCCCATCACCACTTTTAATCACATTGCTGTTGTTAAGAAATGTTTGCAATAACCTCTGAACACAACCGTGATATACTTCATTATGCATTCTATTGTCCTGACAAGCAAGAGGAAATCTTCATCCCCCACCCATTTTTTTTTTGAGTGGGGTGGGTGGAGAAAGTCTACACCATCACAATTCTGTGCTGGCCAAAAGAAAAGGAGTCCAGAATCTACAAATGTTAGATAAATTGGAGTTATATAAAATGGTTGCAAGCTTCAAGTTTTTCAAGAACATGTCATCAAACAATTTGGGTAGGGTTAAAAAAGGGGGAAAGGAGGGGGGAAATGTAAGTGTGATTTTGGAGTCATGTACTGTGTTAAGGAGTTATTGTGCTGTTGAGCACATACACAGCGGAATAGTAATAGTGGTTTTGGTGTTGCAGTTTGATATGAATGCTATTCAGTCAATAAACAGAATGCATTTAGTATTTACAAAATAGTTTACTTCTAGTAGTAGCAAAGTTCAATAGGAAGTCCAAGTCATACACAGTTAGTTCAGTCAATGCAAAGTTTCTTCTTCTTGCCTATCTTTGTTTAACTAACAAACAAAGATTACAGCTAACACTCAATTCTACACTATCACAGATAGTTAGTCTTTACACAGCAACTCTTCAAGTAATTCTACACAGTCACAAAGCAATTACTCATCAGTAAAACAGTAGAGTTAATCAGCAGAGAGTCAGCACTCCGGAACACACCGTCAAACACATTAATCACCAAACAGAGACACAGAGACATTCTGAGTCACAATCACATACAGAGCATGCTCTCTTGCTGTCTTATATAGTAATCAGCCTACAATGGTCTTAAAGCAATATACACATAACATTGATTTGTGGCTTGTTCATATATTAGCATACTCAATCGTTTGAACAGAGTTCTAACATACTGTATAAACCTACTTGCAAGGCCAAGATGGAATGAGGAAGAGCCATCAAATATGCAAATTATGTCTTACCAGGAACCAAATAATGTTACATTACAATAAAGGTTTTTCCAATATTTCATGGGAAGAAGAAGCAAGATGTGGTTTTTTAATTATTTGTCAATTTTTGGAAATATATATTCCAGCTGTTAGAGGCAAAATGCTGGTCTTCCAGGAGAATAGTGGGAGATCTCTCTTAACCTTTCTTACCACACACACACACACACACACACACACACACACACACACACACACACACACACACACACACACACACCACCACCACCACCACCACCACCACCACCACCACCACCACCACCACCACCACCACCACCACCACCAAACTTCTTAGTTTCTAAAATAGTGAAGATCACATACAGCTTGCCAATGTCAAGATGCCTATAAAACCTTTCAGACAGGCCACAGTTTTTAGTTTGTCTTGCAGGAGAAAACATCACGGAACAATGGTTTTAATTAAGCATTCTTTTTCCTTGAAATATGATTCAGCCTTCCTACTAGGAACAGAGAATATGAGAAATAAAAGATTGAATTAATTGTGTCATACAGAGAAAGATGAAGAAGAAATAGAATTATGCATATTGCTAATATTGTATGCAGAGTGAGATCCATTACATAGTCTAAGAAATATGATGTGTGTTTTTTTTCCCCTCCTCCCAGTTGGCGTAGGCTTATGCACTTTCTGAATATTTAGACATATAGTAGTTGGGGCAGGATGTTCCAGAGATATGCAGTCTGTGAATTTAGAGAATCCCATTCTTAAATCTTTGCATGTTAAATTAAAACCCTAGCGGCTGAAGCCAAACCTACAGCTGTTGGTTTCAGTGTGATGACTATTCTATTTGGCATGTTGTACATCAGGCATCACTATTGTTTTTTTGGCATATATATATATTAGGCATGTATTTTGCTGTTTTAACTTGTCAGCCACTCAGAGTCACACAAGGGAGATGGGTGGCGAAAGAAAGACAGACAGAAAGACAGACAGACAGAAAGAAAGAAAGAAAGAAAGAAAGAAAGAAAGAAAGAAAGAAAGAAAGAAAGAAAGAGGAAGGAAGGAAGGAAGGAAGGAAGGAAGGAAGGAAGGAAGGAAGGAAGGAAGAAGAAGAGAAAGAAAGAAAGAAAGAAAGAAAGAAAGAAAGAAAGAAAGAAAGAAAGAAAGAAAGAAAGAAAGAAAGAAAGAAAGAAAGAATAGTAGGATCTTTCAAACTGTGTTTTGTATAACTCTAGAGTTCCACGAGAACTTGATGGGTTTCTGGCACTGAACATCTGCTTTTGATCAAGGATTACAGGACATTTTGTAAAAAAAATAAATAAATGAACCCTAACAGTGGTCCTTGGCCTGAGGAAAAAAATGGGAAACCTCTGCTCTATAGCACACAGCATGGCAACTAGGGACTCATTCAGCCCCACACCAGTGGTGGGTTCCTACCAGTGCGGTCCACTCTATAGCACCGGTAGCGGCCCACTGGTGATGTCACAGTACCGGTGCGGTCGGTTGCCGGTGCCTGGGCGCCGCCATTAAAAAAATTTTTTTTAAATTTTTTTTAAAAAAATTTCTTCTGCACATGCCCAGAAGCCACATTTGCGGCACTGCTCATGCGCTGCCTTCCTACCCCACAGTGAGTCCAAGCAGGGGAGGATGGCTGAGGGAGCATGTGAGATGCTGAAAGAACGGGCAGCAGGAGCTATCTCCATTCCCCTCCCTTCAGCAGTCCAAGAAGCCACGAATGCGCGGTGATGATCCTAGGCATTTTTGCACGTTTGAGGCTTCTCGAGCTGCTGAGGGGAGGGGGAATGGGCGGCAGACCTATCTCAGTTCCCCTCCCTTCAGCAGTCTGAGAAGCCACGCCCACCCGGTCACATGGCTGGCAAGTCGCACCCACAAAATAAGCCATGCCCACAGAGTGGTAGTAAAAAAATTAGGAACCTGCCCCTGCCCCACACCCCAGTTAAATTGGAGCAAAAGCAAAACAAGTCTAAGGAGGCAAGTAGCATCCTTATTGTTCAACCACAGGACACAGCAAGGAAAAAATTAAAAACAAGTCATCTGACTGTCCTTGCCTTGTATACTAACTTTCCAGACAAAGACAGTAAGGATATGAAGGTTATCCCTGGTGTAGATTCTTGAAGTTTGTATCTGAGATGCCATACAACACCAGAGGTGGGTTCCTCCCAGTTCACACCGGTTCTATAGAACCAGTAGCAAACAGCTGGTGACATCATGGAGCCGGTTTTGTCGGTGCCAGTCTGTGGACGCTGCCATCTTTTTTGGGGGGGATTTTTTTTGGGGGGGGAAATATTTTTGGGAATTTTTTGCTGATTTTGTCTTCTGCACATGTGCAGAAGCCGAGTTTCCAGCATTGCGCATGCGCCGCCATCTTGTTTTCAGCTTTTTTTTAATTTTTTTGTGAATTTTTGGCACTGCGCATTTGCGCGTGCACAACCATGCAGTGCGCAATGTGCGAACAGCCACGTGGCGTGCAATGCACGCACAGCCACACGGCGTGGGAGGAAGCGAACCGGCGGCAACGTAAGGTAGAACCCACCCCTGTACAACACTTATAATAGATACTACACTGGAGACATTCAGATGTCAGTAGGAAGATATGTTTTCTATCCGAAGGAAAAGGCGAGAGAGGAATGCAAGGATGGCAAGCGCTAGCAATAGCAATAGTACTTAGAGTTATACATCACTTCACAGTGCTTTGCAGCCCTCTCTAAGCAGTTTACAGAGTCAGCATGTTGCCCCCAACAATCTGGGTCCTCATTTTACTGACCTAGGAAGGATGGAAAGCGGAGTCAACCTTGAGTTGGTGAGAACTCATTTGGTTAGAATTAGCGCTAACCAAATGAGGGTGGTTCTCATTCAGAGAAGATTTGATGGAAGAGAATGACTGACTTGAATACCAAAGAATCTATCAGGTGTATGACAAAAGGAGGTATCATATTGTCCCTTGCTGCAAGAATTCCATCATGCTTGGCATGTCCCATGCCCCAAGATGTTGGTCTTCAAATTCTTATAGAGTTCTTTCATCTTATATAATTATACCTGTTATCTAAAGACCAGTCCTATGAGTAGATGAAAAACAAACAAAAAACATTTGAATGTTCAGAATAATTTGAAATTAACCTTCCTCTCCAATATGTATTTTTTTCAATCTCCAACTCATACTATAGTCGTAGTATTATGTTGTAACCTTTCTCTATTTTGTCCATTTACATGTTAACAACTGGAACTCTCAATGTTGCTTTAAAAAAAATCTAACTGTGAAAATGTTAATGTTATGGTTTGATTTTGAATGAAAGGATAGAATTATTATGATTAGTTGCACAGTCAACCAGATGTTTAGACTGGATTTGGCACTTTTATCCACCCATTGAGTCCTTCCCAAGCATCTGGGATGGGCAGATAGTATTGCTTGATGGTATTAAAGTATCATTGTAATAAGTAAGCTGTTCCAAGTAAAGTTGCCTTTTGTAATTGAGTGATGGGGATTTCGTCATTGCCAATGGTGTTCAAGTGGTGCTCCAGATGTTTTGGGATCACAAACCAAGGTGCTTGTTACTAGTGGTGCTATCTTTATTTCTTTTGCCATAGTCATTCTACCTCTATTTGCAGGTTTTTGTATTTTGTACAAAATGTGACTTTCTCCAGTTATTTTTCTTCTGGTGCTCAGATATTGCCGTGTCCATTATTATTACCATTATTACTTTTCCATGGTTTAAATTAATATCCACAACATTACATTAAATAATTTGGTCCTTGTTTTGTTTGAAATAGCTTTCTGTTGGAGGTTTATTGGAATTTTTCCCCTCTGTTTGTCCTGCCGCTATATCATGTAACATTGCCTTCTGAATTAAAAATACAAAGTACAGTAACTAGAAAATCACCAGCATTCTTTTCAACAAAGTCATGGAGACTATGTACAATGGCTTCCAAATGCAGTATTAATGTTCTCTATTGAATGTACGTGTCTACAGGCAAACCTATGATAAAGTATTTGTTGGTATTCTTGAAGCGCTTTGAAGGCTTACCGATCTCTATTCAGAAGATCACAAAATGAACTGTACAGGAAATCACACAACACTCTTATTACAGTAGCGATTCATTGTTCCTTTTTGAAGTGGGAAATTAACACAAATAAATCACTAACTGAACATGGAGTTTCAAGTGCCTCTTTTCAGTGTTTTTTGCAATCAGAGTCATATTGATGGAACAGCTCAAAGGACGCTGCCACTTTGTAAGCAAACACTTAGAAGAAATAACAAGTTAGGGAATGCAAGCAGAACACAGCTTCTAGAATTCTTCCCAGCCCCTTAACAGCAACTCTGCTCTGGGTTGTGTGATTGGGAAGAAAGAGTGGAAAAGTCAACAATATTCTGAGCTGCTGTGCAACCACCTCTCCTAGAAGAGGGTTGCATTTGGGGATCTTTTTCTGCAAATACTTTTCTCCAAATTCCCATCAGCATCCAGACGACTTCCAAATTTAATCTTTCTTTTTCAGGCTCCTCCCCCAACATCCAATTTGGCCCAGGTTTTTTAAAGTTTTAGACAACCATCCTGCTGATGGACAGTAAAGCAGATAGACATTTCCCCCAAACTTATTTTGCATAATTTATTTCCAACATTCCATTCCATTGGGTCAGAAACAATTAGAACTACAGATTTTAGCAGAATATCATAGCATGTATTTGTAAAGAAAATTTATTTCCTGGCCATTTCCCCAAAGCATTATATTATTTCATATATCCCATAGTAACCTAAAATGGTAAATGTTTACTAATGTGTCCCTCATGTCTACCTGATGAACAAAAACAACATAAGGGCACATTTAAAATATTATATCCTACTTCAGGTATCACATTTTAAGAAGTGACAAGCTCATATTTAGAGGAAGGCAATGTGCAAGTGTGCAGCCAAGACTAGAAAAAAACATTTTCCAGTGCTAGGGGATTCTCCAAACAAACCTACAAGATGCTAGCACCCGAAAACAAGTATTCCCCCTCCTCTGATTTAGCTCTTAACTAAGATTACAGTGGAATAGCTGATGTAACATCATTCATGCATAAAGTAATTTAGATTAGATTAGATTAGAATTCTTTATTGGCCAAGTGTGATTGGACACACAAGGAATTTGTCTTTGGTGCATATGCTCTCAGTGTACATTCGTCAAGAATCATAAGGTACAACACTTAATGATAGTCATAGGGTATAATAAGCAATCAAATCATACTAGGAAACAATCAATATAAATCATAAGGATACAAGCAACGAAGTTACAGTCATACAGTCATAAGTGGGAGGAGATGGGTGATAGGAACGATGAGAAGATTAATAGTAATAGTAATGCAGACTTAGTGAATAGTTTGACAGTGTTGAGGGAATTATTTGTTTAGCAGAGTGATGGCGTTTGGGGAAAAACTGTTCTTGTGTCTAGTTGTTCTGGTGTGCAGTGCTCTATAGCGTCGTTTTGAGGGTAGGAGTTGAAACAATTTATGTCCAGGATGCGAGGGGTCTGTAAATATTTCCATAGCCCTCTTTTTGACTCGTGCAATATACAGGTCCTCAATGGAAGGCAAGTTGGTAGTAATTAAATTAATTTCATATCTTGTTCCTGTTTTGCACACCAAAACATCTGCCCCATACACACACTAGTTTCAGTCATTTACAGTATATGGGTATCTATGGGTGCATTCTATATAATATATATGTGTAATATTCATGTGATTGTGTTGTTGATTAATATATTTATTTATTTATTTATTATTTATTGTTTGTCAAACATGTACAAGATAACAAGTATAGGTATGAACATAAACATGAACAAAGGAAGTAAATACAGATAAATGGGGACAGGGACGGTAGGCACGCTGGTGCGCTTATGCACGCCCCCTTTACGGACCTCTTAAGAATGGGGTGAGGTCCACAGTAGACAGTTTGAGATTGAAGCTGTGAGGGTTTGAGGCTGTAACAACAGAGTCGGGTAGAGCATTCCAGGCATTGACCACTCTGTTGCTGAAAATTGCGTATTTTCTGCAATCGAGTTTGAAGTGGTTTACCTTGAGTTTGCATCGATTGTTTGCCTGTGTATTATTGTGGTTGAAGCTGAAGAAGTCATTGACAGGCAAGACATTGTAGCAGACAATTTTGTGTACTATGCTCAGATCGGACTGCAGGCGGAGCAGTTCCAGATTGACCAACCCCAACATTTCAAGCCTGGTGGCATAGGGGAATTCTATTTATTTTATTTGTGAGATTTATATACCGTCTCACAGTGCAAGCACTCTCTAAATGGTTTACACCAGTAAGCAATGTATATTTATATTTCCCCCAACTATCTGGGTCCTCATTTTACCTACCTCAGAAGGATGGAAGGCTGAGTCAACCTTGAGCCGGTGAGATTTGAACCGCTGACCTGCGGATCACAGTCAGCTAAAGTGGCCTGCAGTACTGCCTCTAACCGCTGCGCCACCTCGGGCTATTGTGAATAGAGGAGTGGAGTATTCTTCTCATGAAATACCTCTGAACCCACTCAATCGTGTTAATGTCCGATATACAGTGTGGGTTCCAGGTGGACGAGCTGTATTCAAGAATTGGTCTGGCAAAGGTTTTGTATGCCCTAGTTAGCAATACAATGTTACCGGAGAAGAAGCTTCGCAAAATTAGGTTAATATTCATGTAATTGAGCTCATGGTTAATATAAATTCACAGAATCTGCATGTGTAGATTTATTGGCTGCAGGACAAATATTTGGGGGGTATGAGATTTTTATCACTAGTAGTTGACAAAAGAGAAAAAGGAGTGGTAATTTTCATTTTCTTTCTGGACTGTGACCCTAGTTATCTTGGACAGACAAAGCATGTTTCAACTTAGATTTCTCCAGATTTTTTTAATAAAAAGAGGAGAAAATTGAAAGCAAGAAAGCCACTTCATGTGGAACCATTTGGCATAGAAACTGTGTGAGTTCATTGTTCACTCGCCTTACTAGATGGCTATATTCAGTCAACCCATTAAGATGAACGAGCACCTTATCAATCAAGATGAAGACTTCAAAAGCTGTAGGCAAACTGCTTGTCACATCAGTCTTGAGTACATAGAAACCAGTTCCTTAGACACACCAGGTCACCGGCTCAGGACTGGCTCACATTAATCGGCTCTTGCTTATAGGAGATTATTGTATTTACCTAAAGGACATCAACCCTGAATTCAAGATAATTTCCCACTCTTAGAAGAAAGATTACAAAGAAAATATGTATCTCCCTATGTTATGATGAGCTGAAGTGGTGCAGTGGTTAAATGCTGCGACTGCAGGCTGACTGCTAGTTCAGCAGTTCAGCTGTTCAAATCTCACTAGGCTCAAGGTTGACTCAGCCTTCCATCCTTCCGAGGTCGGTAAAATGAGGACCCAGATTGTTGGGGGCAATATGCTGAACTCTGTAAACCGCTTAGAGAGGGCTGTAAAGCACTATGAAGCGGTATATAAGTAAAGTGCTATTGCTATTATGATATTCTCAGTGCATCTAAGATGGCCCAGGGATTAAATTATTTGGGAGAAAGCTTATTCTTCCTTCCTCACTTTCTGGTGACTACCTTATTGAGAGGGAAAATATAATTAGCCATTATAGCATTCTTTTGTAAATACCAGCCATCCGTGGGCTATAAATTGGGGTAAGGAACTTCTGTAATATTAAACTCCCTCCCTTCCCTCCCTCTCTGTCTCTCTCCCTGAGAACTGTAGCGAAAGAAGCTTTTGATCATTTGCTGATTTTTCCTATCTGCAAATCATCCAGATATTTTTTTTTTGCTTAAGCCAGTACAAGGACATAGTGTGTAAGATTCATTATATTTCCACCTCTCTGCTTTTGGCAAAGTGCAATCCTGTGCCCAGGCCAGTCTCTGAAACTGGGAGGTTTCAGAGTCTTAAGAAAATATATGAGCATCCTCAAAATTTTCTTCCACTGCAACCACCAGAGAAGATACTGTGTTTTATTAACCACCATGATATAATAAGAAATCAAAGTACAACATTATCTTATCTATCTATCTATCTATCTATCTATCTATCTATCTATCTATCTATCTATCTATCTATCTATCTATCTATCTATCTATCTATCTATCTATCTATCTATCTATCTATCTATCCATCCATCCATCCATCCATCCATCCATCCATCCATCCATCCATCCATCCATCCATCCATCCATCTATCTATCTATCTATCTATCTATCTTATTAAGGAACTCTTATGAACATTGTATTATCTTATTGTTTTTCCAGCAAGTGTATGGATGAATGAGACGTGACTTGTACTTGACTGAAGCCTTCAAATGATTTGGCAGAGGCCAAGGCAACTCACCATGATCCGAAAATCTACAGCTATTCTCTGTTAACAATGTGCCCCCCCCTCTCTCTCTCTCTCATCTTCTAAGATAAATGTAAATAAATGTATTGATAATATTACAATAAACACCAAATACATTTGAAACAATTCATAAAGGTTATAACGGGAGCTGCAACAATAAGAGATGTATTAAGACATGAAATTAAAAATATGAAGACATTCCAGTGTATCTAGATAGACAGACTGAGATGGAAAGAAAAATGAGAGTCATGCTTGGCTTCAGCATTAACTCAGCATGATAATGAGATGGAGTGTCCACCACAATAGCTGCTAGCTTCCCACACTTTTGCCATTATGGTTAAAGCATCTGCATTTCACTTTGTTGCTGTGAATCAGAAATATGTCAACAGTCCCTGTCATGTTCTTCCTCCCTGGGCCTTCTCTTTATGTTCTCTAAATGTAAGGATAATAACTGCCCTTGGCCTAGCACCGATAATAGAAATGTTGAGTCAGGTGGCTGTTCCAAGTTCATGCTATTTGCCCACAATGCATATCCAAACCCTGGACAATAATGCTAGAAGATCTCTAGAGGAGGTAGCCCTGGGAGACTTGTTATAAGAAGATTCCTAGCTCAAAATGCTTTTAAACCTGAGGCCAGCCCTGGAGCAAGTGGCACAGGAAACATCCTTTCTGGCACCAGAAACAGGTGTATTGATCAATCTGAACGTTGGAAAACAAATACCAGGCAAGACTCAACCTGTTTATCTTATTAGGTTCTGTTAAACAAATGCAACATACAGGATGTCTGCTTACTTTTTCCTTAGTGAATTAACAAGTGTCAAGAAAGAAAGATGTTCTTCCCAATTTGCCTTTCATAAGAATACAAGTAAGGAATTTGGTTTCTGAGAGGGGAAGAGTTGTCGTGGGCCGCTCTTCTTTTTTGAGGACAATTCTACGGACGTGCACAAATTGTGATTGAAATATAGAAGACCGGGCACTAAATTTCTATTAATTCATAAAAACTAAAATAGAATCCATTAAGAGTAGTTTGGAATTAGTTGAAAGGAAATGTAAATTATCTACTATCGTGCTTGAAATGCAGCTCCTAATCATGTTTGGCATCAGGCCAGCTACCATTAAAGTAATTATTTTTAATCATCAGTACTTGGTGACATGAATACTCATATTTGTTGATTTACTGGGGAAAGCACTTTAAGTTGTAAATAAAAGAAGCAGAGAAAATATACATTTGGATTTTAGTGTGTACAATAATGATTATTCCTATGAAAGGGGGTAGCTTTTCAGAAGACAATCAGTTTTGCTTAAAAAATGAATCTTGAGTCCCTCTTATTATAGCTCAAAGTACTCACAGTCCAAAACATATTCAGAAGTCATAACCTACAAACAGGGTTGAAATTCAACAGGTTCTGGAGAACCGGCAGTGGAAATTTTGAGTAGTTCGGAGAAATACCAACTCTGACTGGCCCCAGAGTGGGGTGGGAATGGAGATTTTGCAATATCCTTCCCCCAGGAGTGGGGAGGGAATGGGGATTTTGCAGTATCCTTCCCCTAGAGTGGGGAGGGAATGGGGATTTTGCAGTATCCTTCCCCTAGAGTGGGGAGGGAATGGGGATTTTGCAGTATCCTTCCCCTGCCACGCCCACAGAACCGGTAGGGGAAAATTTTGAATTTCACCCCTGTAATATTATCTTCAAGCACTATTGCCTCACTAAGGAGCAAATGAGAAAGGTAGATTTTTTCCCCCTCATTGGCTTGCATGACATTTCTTTTAAGAAGGGGGATGAGGCTATGATCGCTTTGCATGTTCTAAAACATGCAAAGGGAAGGGACATACTGTATCAGACCAGAAGACCCAACAATGCTTTGTGGAGGAGCCTATCTAGAACCTGAATCTGCAACTTGATACTTGAGGAATTCACGTAGATTTCATGACACCCTTGCAATCAATTACCCCATGTTCCATCTTATTTTATGTTGGATTGCATTGATTATTTTTTTAAAAAAAGGATAGCAGGTATGCTGTGAAACCAAGCACTAACCTCAAGCACCTCTTTTCTTTCCCCAAGAATGCTTTTTTGGTTCCACAAAAGCATCTTTAGAAAGCAAGAGTGATGTGTCACTTAAATCAGTGCTTTATCTGGAAGGGGATCAACCTGCTCCCCAAGACCCAGGCAGCTCTAATCTTTCTTATTTTCAGCTCAGTTTATCTTCGCTCAGATGCTTCTTACTTTCAACTTTTTCTTCTATCCTCTGCAGCAAGTATCATCCTGACTTCTTATTAATTTTCAAGCTCTTGTTTCATCTTCTAAACAATTTTTATTGTCTCGCACTTATCCATATAAGCACACAACTTAATCGAAAATTTATTTGCTAGTCTCATAGATTATACAGAGAGATAGGCAGTCCATGTCTACATCACCCTAAAAGTAAAATCTATTACCATAAAAGAGGACCAAAAAAAGCACCTGTTTGTAAACAAGGTATATATGCTGATTTATATGAACAGGTGCAATTTGAAAATATTTATTATAACGTAAATTGAAATATATCGCCTCTCAGCATAGAACGAGAGGACAATCAATATCTTTACTCAGTGTGTCTTCTGAAAGGCAACGGAAGGTCCCAATTTTCTTTTCTTAAAATGCATTGTGATTAAACAGATTGCTGTTATTACCTTATCTGTGGCTTCTATGTTAATTCTTCCTCTATTTCATATTAAATGAGAATAGCAGAAAAAAGTGTAGAAAAAAGTATTAGCACGACACTTGTCTGAGCTTGCAAGCCAGTTATCTTCTTGAGCAAGATGATCAGTTAACATAGGATCGGTTTTTACTTGTTGGGATACTGAATAAACCCACCTGCCCTTTAAATATAAAATATTTCCATATATCATAGCTGTTAACAGATCATCTATGGCTTCTAGTCAAAAAGACAACTAGAAATAAATATTAAAATGTAAGAAATTATTAATCTGAAATGTCTTTACAAAACTATATACTTGTTAGCTTAAATGTGCAAGATTCTGTATTTTTCCAATTTGGCAATCATATAATGTGCATGGCTCTAGAATCTTAGGCCGATACCATTTCTGTGTAAAAGTGCACACCTTTTCTCTGCTTGACAGGTACACATTATTTTTTTTCTTAAAATGCTTTGGCCTCTAAGGGCTACCAGAGGCCAGGTGCAAAAAAAATGACCTTTGTGTACGTGTGTTTGGTAGAGACTGAAGAACGAAAACAGATGTGTTGACACTTAGTTCATGCACATTGACCTTTTATAAAACATGTATAAAGCAGCTCAGTTGGATATCAGCTATTCTGTTGCTGAATTCTCATGGCAGAATTTGGGGGTACTTCAGGGAGGGATCCAGGCATAACCCACAGCCAATGGATGTAAGTGAATCTATACTACTGAAATATGCAAGGTGACATTTTACAAAAATGCAGATGCCTCAGTTTTATCCCAAAGAGTCAAGCTTTAATAAAATATTTTTAGGTTGTGTCATACTAATGATCAATTTCTATTCCTTCTAGGAAAGTTAAGTGCAAGAAAAAAGCTAAAATAACAAGAGCCTAGAAAAGGAGATCTCCAGAAAGTTGTGACAAGATCAGCGGCATAACTGAAACTCATATCTAGCTGTACAGTATGTAAACTGGAACAATTCTATTGAAAACACTTGTTATAAATCAGAATGTTCTACAAATGAGTCCTTAAGTTACAACTGTTCAAATACAGATTTTGATACTGGGGTTTTAAAAAATTAATATTCAATTGAAGCCAGAACTTTTCTTTTTAGGATTAATTGATAAACAGCTAGAAAAAAGCCATTGAATTTTTTTTTGAATATATGATTACTGTGGCGAGATTACTATACGCACATAGATGGAAAGATTCAACACCAACCACTGTGGAGGAATGGTTGATGAAGTTGACAGATCTTGCTAAAATTTATAAATTGACTTCTTTGGTTAGAGAAAAGACATTATCTGTGTTTATTGGGGAGAAGAAGCTTCATGTGTAAAAATGGTGGGGAAAATGAACTTTTGATCTGTGATTTTTCTGATTAGAAGGACAGATTATAGAAAGAAGTGGAATATGATGTAATTTGAGATTAAAATATATTTGTATCTATAACTGCTGTGGAAATTATTGGAAGCCACAACATTATAACTTTTTTCTTTTCTTTTCTATTGTTTATTTTTTCCTTTCCTTTCCTTTCCTTTTTATTTATTTATTTTTCTTTTTTCTTCTTCCTTACTTTATATCAATTTGTATTAATTTTTATCTCCTTGTTTAAAAGTTTTAATATAATTAAAGGGAGATGGGCAGTTAAAAATGTGAACAATAAATAAAAATAAAAAAAGAAATTGATATCTACCTGTCTATCTATTATATATCTATTATTTATCTTTATTTATTGTTGTTGTTATTAACAATGAGCAACAGTTATATTATACTGAGGGATGGGAATTAGTCAACTTAAGTCTTGTCTTACTAGTAGCCTAACTTGGTAACATCTAGAGAGATTTGATCAGAAAGCAGAATTTATATGTAGAAAGTATCAGATTGATTTGGGTATTTTACCAAGTGAGGGGAAATAAAATGGATTCTAATCTACCCGTGTTTTCCCAGAAATACAACTTACTCAGAAAGTAATTCCTAGCTTGATTTTTACACATGCGCCCAATATAAGCCGTACCCTCCAAAATAAGTCCTAATTAAGACCCTGCCCACTCCAGGGTGCACAGGTAAAAATTAAGCTAGGGTGGGGATGAAGCGGGGTGGGGGGTGGGGTGGAGCTGCCCTACTACTTACCTTCGGATAGTTGCAGCCAGGCCTTGCACACCTCAGCCCATTTCTTCTGCAGCCAGCAAGGCTTTTCTGAAGGCCTCTATAGCCGATAACAGTTATCGTCTACAGAGGCCTTCAGAAAAGCCTTGCTGGCTGCAGAAAAAAATGGGCTGAGGTGTGCAAGTGAGGTGAAGGCCTCTGACAGTGAAAAGGAGGCTGGGGCCGATGTGTGCAAGTGAGGTGAGTCAGTGGATGACCCCCCCCCCCGAAAATAAGACCTGGTGCCTTTTTTGGTGGCAAAAAATATATAAGACAGGGTCTTATTTTCGGGGAAATATGGGTATGTAGTATTAAAATTCTTGTTCCCATAACCTTTAACTGGGTGAAACAGTATATCACAGTATATCAAGGGCAAACATTTTTGAAACAAGATAGCTCAAATCCAAAATTCAGGAGCCATGACTCCTAAGGGAATGAAATTTTGGGAAGTTGAGGTAGCTTCCGTGGTGCCGGGCTGCTGCTGCTGCTTCAGCTCTGCCAGGCTATTGCTGCTCTCAAGGAATGTAGTTTCCCAGCCTCTCTTGTGATCCCTCACTTCTTCCCCCACTCAGCAGCCGCCATTTATCTGCCTGATGAAAAGGGAAGAGAAGAGAAGGAAGAAGGCAGGCAGGCAGGCAGGCAGGCAGGCAGGCAGGCAGGCAGGAAGGAAGGAAGGAAGGAAGGAAGGAAGGAAGGAAGGAAAATAAATTTCTGATGCTCCCTGTTAGCTTCCCACAAGGAAGCTCAATGGGGAAGCCAGCAGGAAGTCAGATGTCACTCTGGTTCCCACTGTTTTTTTGCCCATGCATGATTATTCAGTTTCTCTGTTTAGGAAAGATCTCTGAAATGATGACCCAACTGGACACAGGTTGTCTAGTATCTATATTAAGGCAGCAGTACAGTAAAAAATGGGCAATAGATTCTATAGCACCTGTTATCACAGGGACGTAATTAAGCACCTTAGGAATATTTTTTGTTTGCATCTGTCTTACAAAATGGCTAAAGGAAGAGCATTAAATCAAGCCAGTGTTAAACCTCTTCTCAACTTGGATACTATAATATTAAGTATCTCGCTGGTCTAAACATATAAGATTGGTGTCTCAAGAAACATTTCTGGGCTGTAAAGCCTAATATTGTTTGTTTTCCCCCCACATCCAGAACAGGTTGTATCAAAGCCAATACTCTCAGAACTGTTTCCTGGCAAACATATTTGGCTAAGTATTAGTGCACTCAGGCCTTGTTTTGGGACATCCCATTGTTATTCTCTTGGTCACTATGAAATCAGAAGGCTAGATTTTTAGTCTGCCCCAAAATACTTTTCTTAGATCTTTATGTTTTAGTAAGCTAGATATCTTAGCAAAGTTTTAATGAACCAGGCATGTAAAGTATTTGTTTCAAAAAGGTTTCTACTTGGTTTCAACCCTTGAAGATCACGGAAGCAGAATGTCTTATAAAAATTGTACATTCATGTGTATCTTTCTTCACACACCCTCCCTTCCTCCTGTCCCGTTCCAATTTAATTTTTTATAGTAGGAAATATTTTGAATAAAAACCACACAATACTGAACTCGTTTTAACCTGTTTTTCTTCAACTCCGTGCATTGCCTCAATCTGTTGCTGGTTACAAAATTGTGGCCTCTTGAATGCTGAGTTTGTTTGGCAGATATTGCCCTTCAAAGGAACAAATCATATATATATATATACTGCTGTATATTGTTGAAACATTGCCCTGGTGCAATTTTCTTTGTGAATGAGCGTAGATTAAAATGCCACTTATTCAAGGGCCCAGCGGGTGGGGGAAGGCAGCTAAAACATCTTGGCTGAGAAAATTCCCCACTGTCAGAGAGCGCAGAGTTACTTTGGCAGTTTCCCTAGAATCAGCTCTTAAAAACTCAAAGCAGTCTGGGCACCCTGATGCCCATTGGCAACAACGTGTTGGAGAGTCTTCTCTTGGCACCTGCCAAGCTTTCTGCTGAAACTGAGTTTCATTGTTTTTCAAGAAGTGGGGAATGAGGATGCATCAAAACAAAGGACCTGCCTCTCTCTACATTTTTGTGTATAGGCTGCCCTGTTATAGAAGAGAGACCAGTCTCAAGCATCATCTTTACTCCAGATAATTAAAAACAGCAGCTTTCTGTGCTGAGGACAATAACGTCCAAAGACAAGGTAGAGGTGAGTTGTGTACAACATCCTGAGGTCTCAAGATCATTGTGGGTAATAACCTCCACAGTTGGTTTTCTAGAAAATGTGAATTTAAGTAGCAGACCACGCTCATTTATCATGTAGCCATAGAATGAACAGATAAGCTCTATCACAGCAATGATGTTGTGAGAGTGCCTACAACATGTGTTCCAGGTCCTTATCATACCCTCATGATATGTATAAGGCCCTTCTACATCATATACATACCCCACCTGTCTAGTATAGGCATATCAATTTGGGCTGCTGAAGTTTATTTATTTAATAGATTTATTTATTTAATAGATTTGTATGCCACCCAACTCCCGAGGGACTCTGGGCGGCTAACAACATGTCAAATACAAAATCTAAAAAACCAGTTAAAAGCAAATTAAAACAGAAAAAACAATTAAAAATACATACATACTACTTTCATGGGCCGGAACTTAACCTTGATATTCCCAAGTTCAGCGGTCCTTTCCCATCATTCATATGCCTGCTGGAAGAGCCAGGTTTTAACGGCTTTACGGAAGGCTAATAGGGTGGGGATAGTCCGGATCTCCAGCGGTAGTTGGTTCCAAAGAGAGGGAGCTCCCACAGAGAAAGCTCTCCCCAGTTGTCCTGCCAACCGGAATTGCTTGGTTGATGGGACCTGGAGGAGACCAACTCTGTGGGACCTAACCGGTCATAGGGAGGTACAGTATGTGGCAGGATGCGGTCCGGAAGGTAGTCTGGTCCCGAGCCATGTAGGGCATTAAAGGTCATAACCAACACCTTAAATTGCGACCGGAGACTAATGGGCAACCAATGCAGCTGGTGAAGAACAGGTATTACGTGGGTGTATCTTGGTACACCCACCACGGCTCGCGCAGCTGCATTTTGTCTCTTCCTCCATGTCAGATCTGGAGGAAAGCAAGAACAATTTGTTTCTCATTAGTGGTGCCTATGCTGTGGAGCAGCTTCCCACTAGAAATCCAGATGGCATCATCTTGTTTGACTTTTAGAAAAACTTAAATATCAATGTTTTGATGGACTCACAGGTGAGCCTAAAATTGTTTCATAGGACGTGGTGCTGAAAACCAGAGTGGCATGGAAGGCCCCTGCATTTGAGAAGAAACCTAACTTTGGAGTTTGGTAATCCAAACTAAGATAAAGTAAAAAAAAAACTTTCATCAGAATTAGCCTTTGGAAGGGCGGTACTAGCCTATTCCAGAGATACAAACACAAACATACACACCTGCAGAACAGATATAACCCACTAAATTACCTGTAGATATGATTTCCAGAAGCAACCATTTCTTGATAGCTTGCTTAGCACAATTCATGGAAAGACAAACCTGAATTTCTCCAAGATATTTACAGGAAAGGAATTTTAAATTCTATAACCAAAACACTTCTCCTTTTTGTAATTCATCAGGGTTTGGATCCCCCCTCCCAAGTCTTAATGGTATGTGTAAACAGAAGGATGAATGTGTATAAATATAAACACAAAGTCAAATGGTGCCCCATCAGCCCCTTGTGATCATGTTATATTTAGTAATTAAGATAGTAGATTTGGGAGGAGATGAGTGTGCAAATTGCCATAACAGCACTGCTCTGCTGAAGGTTGGCCCAATCAATGTTGAGGAAAGGAAGGAACCCAGGATTTGAGATTTCTCATCAATGGGAATATGTCCCAGTTCTCAAACTGTGCAGAATCCCAGCATTGCAAGTTGACATTGGAGTTCTTGCCATTTCTGTTGTATTGCAGCCAACCCAGAAGTAAACCATCCTAGCTACCCAACAGCAGGGATGGGGCATGGCACTAGGCATACCAGAGTCCCATGGGGAAATGTCCACAAAGCTGGTGCAACTCCCAGCTTAGTTTGATGCATGTCTTTCTCACTCCCATTCTTCTATGAGCAGCAGCAGCAGCAGCAAAAAAACCTGACTGATCCAAATGAACTAGTGCCAGTATATATCTTCACTTTGGCATATGTTCAAACTATTTACCAAACTGGAATGCCATTCTGACATTCTGTGGAATGCATAGGCTTTCAGCAATCTGAGACATGATAAGGTATTTATTTCTATTCAGTGACTTAAAAGGAGACTCGCATTCTTGATGGGAACAAGGAACTGATATCCCTTTTTTATGCTTCCAGTACACTAGTTCAAAGCAAGTGATTCCCTTTTAGTTTGATGAGTCATATATAGAAAAGTATTCTTTGTTGAAATCAACATTCAAAAGCATTTCATTTTCCATTGAGCTGTGGCCCAATCTTTCCCTTGTTTCTTTCAATGTACCAAAACCTGGACTGTGGGTGCAAACAACTGATTTCCCCAACCCTCTTGAGATGACCAAATTTTCATAAGCAGAAGGAAAAGGGGAGCTGATTGTAAGTGGAGTATGACTTTAAATTGCAGTTAAGTTTATGTTCTTGGATGTTTCCACTGCAGTTATTTGTGTAAGAAGGGATCAGCTATTCACTCAGACAATTTGCCATGTTTATTTTTCTGTAATACGAGCACTCCCACTTCAGAACAACTGACATGTGATGCCAGTTTCATGTAGCAAAATGAATTGCAGTCATCTTGCATTGTGTGAACCTGCTTTAATGCTCCATACAGCTTGAATTCTTTCAGGGGATTATTGTTGAGGGAGCCCCTTGATTCTAAAGGAGCCGTCTTATCTCCTGAAGGAATGGTGGATACCCATTTGCCTGTCATTCATTAAAGTTTTACTCTGGCAATTTTTTTTTGTCATGTTTTCTTTGTGCAGCTTGCATTCAATAGTTCAACATTGTTTGGGTGTGGGTGTGGGTGTGTGTGTAAGAAAAAAAATGTGTATATTTAAAATTACGAGACTACACTTGGTGACTAGGCTTTCTTGCTTTGCTGTTTCAAATTAAAACAGTCCTGGAACTGATAAATACTAACAAAGTGTAACGAATGATCAAAGCTGCATTTACAATGCATTGAGCGGCAAATGATTGATCTGGATGACATAATAATGATAACCAGTGAGGTGAGGCTTGCAACATTTCCCCTCCAGGTACTTGACAGGATAGAGGAGGCAGGTACCACTCTTACCTCACAGAGTTCATCCCAGTTCTCCTAGGAACAGTCTAACTATGTAAGTTGAAAGAGAAGCCCTGAAACACATTTGGCCCGGTTCTGTTTCCTTGATAATCTGTTGTTTCTGTACAAAGGAAAACTGGATTTGCCATGGAACGAGATTGTGTGCACCATAGTTAAGTCATTGTTCTGTTTTGTATTTGCTTATTTTTAAATTGAAGTTCATGAATGCAAATGGTTTGGCATTCGATAGCTGATGAAGGTGGATCTCTTTGTTCAAGTTATGGATAATGGAAAGTAGAATTCCATTGTTTTGGCCTCATTTTGTAGTAAGAACAATGTGAGAAGAAATGTTGTCCTGCATGGGAAAAGAGCTGGTCCTAATCATGATAAATTATTTCTGCACAATTAACAGGAGCCTAACATGGGATGAAGAGCATGCATTTCAGCATGTAACGAGTGCTTTTTCACTTACTTGGTATGACTTCTGAAAATCTGAAGGATTTCCATAGGGTCCTATGTAACTTCCACATGGACGAGCCATTGATCAAGAAATTAAGTTAAGAATTGCCCTTTGATTTAAATGCCTCCACCACTGGAAAATTAGTGTGTCAGGAAGAGAGATGTGGATATAGAGAGCTCTGATATGTTAGTCAACACAGATCACAACAGCATCATAATAATATCTCTGTTTTCACAACAAAGGCTGTCACTTTATTTATTTCTTTACAATAGTTTCCCCCTCCCTATACATACAATTGAAATATCTCAGTGGCAATAAATCTGTAGAGATTCTCAGTCATCCAGGTTATGGTTGTCCAAAAAGCATCTTTGGGACAACCATGAACTGGATGACTGAGAATCTCTACAGACTTTTAGCTATACAATTTGGGATGGACACCCTTTGAATGCTGTGGAAGTAGGAATGGATTTCCAGAGGGGGGAGGATTGCAGACTACAGGAACCATTAGCACTGCTCAGATGACCCCAAGGACACAGATAAACCTCCAAGTGCTTCAATGACCCCTCTAAAAGGATGCAAATGACCAGCTGTCTGCAAGGAATATAAATCCTTCCATTCCCCACTATCCTGTCAGAGCTGCAGAAGCTTCTTGGATGAGAAGCAAAATGTCTTCAAAAGAAAAAACAAGAAAGTCCAGTTGCCTCCTGAAAAAGCACCTTTGGGATGATCTCCGTGGCAATAGTAAAATCTGCACACAATCTTTAAAGTTAAATCAGGGGTGAAATTCAAAATTTTTCCCTACCGGTTCTGTGGGTGTGGCTTGGTGGGCATGGCAGGGGAAGGATACTGCAAAATCTCCATTACCATCCCACTCCAGGGGAAGGATACTGCAAAATCCCCATTCCCTCCCCACTCCTGGGGGAAGGATATTGCAAAATCTCCATTCCCACCCCACTCTAGGGCCAGCCAGAGGTAGTATTTGCCGGTTCTCCGAACTACTCAAAATTTCCGCTACCGGTTCCCCAGAACCTGTCAGAACCTGCTGAATTTCACCTCTGTTAACTTCATATCTTTACATGTATGTGGGCTAGAACCAAGACATATTTCTCCTCACCAGAGTAATAAGGCAGAGTTCTGGAGAAAAGTCTACTTTCTGAAAAAAGTCAACTCTAGTCACTCCTACGAACAAAAAGTTAGTAAAGTTTCTCCCAGATGCAAAGATTGGGACTGTGATTAAGCAAGTACAGAGATCAGCAGTTAAGGTTTATCCTCAAGAAATTTGCTCATCCCCAGCATGTGTATGCTTAGAATTTATTTTTACACGGAAGGAAATTTAATTATGCAGACTCTATCTCCATTTTCATTCTAATATGTCACATTCTTAAAAGGGCAGAGCATCACTTTCCTTTGCTGTGTGTTTAAGTCATCTGAAAGATTTGATTGTTTATGCCATATGCTAGGTTTTTGTTGGCTGCTTGCTGGTGGGCGAGAGCCACCATTCAGATGTAACACATCTGATGCTGCAGACTCTGCATTAGCGATTAATTCATTGTTTATTCATTTAATCAAGTTTCACAGAGCCACCAACTCAACCAATTCTGAGCTGCTTACAATAAAAGTAGTCAATACAATATATATATATATATATATATATATATATATATATATATATATATATATATATATATATATATATATATATATATATATATATATATATATATATATATATATATATATATATATATATATTAACAATATATATCAAGACCAGATCAAAATGACAGAAACCAAAAAGAACTCAGACCTAATAATAAAAACAAATCCAAAAAACAATTCCTCAGCCCAAGATCTGGTAGGGAGAAAAGCAGGGGTGGGATTCAGCTGGTTCGGACCGGTTCCGGTGAACCGGTTGTTAATTTTACATCTGGTTCACCGAACCGGTAGTTGCAAGGATTGGTTGACCCCCGCCCACCCCTCCCCTCCCCTCCCAGGAGTCTCCACGTGGCCCATTTGGATGTGAGGTAAGTGCAGGGCCAGCGTGGAGGCTCTGGGAGGGCGAAAAATGGGCCTACCGGACGTACTAGAAGTCCAGAAATAGGTCTGTTTCTGGCCTCTGGAGGGCCTGCGGAGCCCAGGGCCGACCATTTTCACCCTCCCAGAGGCTCGAGGAAAGCCTCTGGAGCCTGGGGAGGGCAAAAAATGAGCCTACCAGAAGTCCAGAAACAGGCCCGTTTCCGGCCTCTGGAGGGCCTCCGGAGGCCGGGGGAGGCTGTTTTCACCCTCCTGGAGTCTCAAGGAAAGCCTCCGGAGCATGAGGAGGGTGAAAATGCCCCCCACTGTGGTGCAGGAGGCTGAGTAGGCCACGGCCCCATGGCCACGGCCACCCAGCAACCGAGCAGAGAACCAGTTGCTAAAAATTTAAAAGTTTTTAATGAGCCTTGAAGACCTGGGGAAAAGGCTCATTGAAAGGATATTAGGGTCAGGGCAACAAGTTCCCCTGAAGGGGTGCCATTCCAAGGAGCAGGTGCCATGTCAAAGAAGGCATGATGGGCTCATGGACCCAATTAAAAATGCTCACTTTGGCTTTTAAAGCCTTGCATGACTTGGCACATTGGTACCTGCAAGACCCTCTCCTTCAAATAGATCCCACCTGACCAGCATGGGTATCTCAATTTGGGCTACTGAAGTCCCTTCCCCCATGTCAAATCCAGAGGAGAACAAGAACAGTTTGTTTCTCATTAGTGCTGGCTACGTTTTGGAGTAGCTTCCCACTAGAAATCCAGATCCCACCATCTAGTCTAACCTTTACAAAAGCCTTAGAAATTGTATCATTCAGAAGATCATTTGAGCTCTGTCATCTGTATAGACTGCTTATTTCTATGATTTCTGGGTGTATCAATTTATTGAAATGTTGTCATGGTTTTAATTTCGATTTTATTCTTCTGTTATTATTGTTTTGTTTTTATTATGCACTGCTATGAGTCCATATTAACTGGCTGTACATAAATAAAATATGCAAGGCATTCAATGACCTCCAGTTATCATTGTCCCTTAGCCCAGGTTGTCCTTGGGAGTGGGGAAGGGATGCTGAAGGATGCCTTTGAACATTAACTGGTGAAAATTCTAGAAATAGCAAAAGGTATAACCAGATGCATAGGAAGTTCAACATGGGATGATGGCCTGGAGCACATCCAGGGGTGAAATCCTCTGAAGTCTGCTACCGGTTCACTTTGCGCGTGCTTTGCACGTGCATGCACGCTGAGCACGCATGCATGCTGCAGGCACTATCATGCAGCACTGAAAAAGGAGCATTTTTAAGCCATCAGAGTCAGCAAAGGTAAGTAGAACAGCGAGGGGGGGATCAGCTGTGCCACAAGATTTAGATTAGCTAGAAAGCAGGAAATCCTGCTTTCTAGCTAATCTAGATTGCGCGGCACAGCTGATCATCGCACAGCTGATCGTCAGATATACCGATTCACCCGGACCAGTAGCATTTTTTACTACCGGTTCAGGTGAACCGGTCTGAACCAGTAGCATTTCACCTCTGAGCACATCTCATGGTTTAAACTACCATTGCTATCAAAGCATCACGTTTTTCCTGGCACCAAAAATTGGTTGCGATTTTGGCAAAAGTCTTGCAATTAATAGAGCTGGCCCTACAGACTGATCTGTCTCTAGAGTGTGAATGATGTTCCCAGCCACAGATTAGCCAGTCAGTAATTCTGCATCGCTTTCTTTTGGTCTTTCAAGTTTGCAATTCTCCATGGTTCAGTATTCATTCAGTGGGTACATTGCTATTATAATGATCCTATGTGGTGCATTACACATAGAAAGCAAGGGAGAAATGGCCGGTTATTTTCTTGCAGTGACTCGTGATTGGAAACTGGTCAATACAGTCTACATTCTGCAATAATACAAAAACATTTCTCCCTGGTTTTGGAATTCTCCTCCTCATCTCAGGCTAACAAATGTTTAAAGTGGATTAAAGAATTTTTCCTACAGGCCTCTTTGCTGTCACACAGTCAAAATATATGAACCATCATAAGAATGGCTCCACTTGCTTTCTGCTGAAATACCAGCTGCTCTTATATCCCACAACCTTCTTTTCATTTAGTGTGGGAAATCTCATTTTCAAAGTTTTGTGATCATCAGAATCTCTCAATCTGGGTGGGAACTAAATTTCAGCTGCTTATCTACTGCGGAAAATCTTTCACTATTTTGATAGATGTATTAATAAATTAGTAAACCTGCTTGAAAGTTATTAATTTTGCTAGTAACTTCTGCATATCTTCTTCTAATTTGAGCCTGATTCAACCAGGCAAGGAAAATGTTGATATCTGTCCAATCCATCCCATGGACCAGGGGTAGGCAAAGTTGGCTCTTCTATGACTCATGGACTTCAACTCCCAGAATTCCTAAGCTAGCATGATTGGCTCAGAAATTCTGGGAGTTGAAGTCCATGAGTCATAGAAGAGCCAACTTTGCCTACCCCTGCCATGGACAGTTCGTTCTCTGCTTGGCTGCTGGTTATTATTACAAAGTAGTTCATTTTTAAGATTTTCTGTGAGGAGGGAAAAATTGCTTTAATTATTTTTGACCATTCCATATTGCTCAACTACATTACATTCAAACAGTAGGGTTTTCTTTTTCTGTGAGTAATTAATTAGTACCCTGCTTGTGCTTTTGGAATAAAAGGCAGTTCCTACGTGGGAGTCCCTTCATTTTAATCTGAGAATAACAATCCTAGATAGTAGGCTGAACTGAGATATACAGCAGGAGGTACAAAGTTACACCGAGTAAACTTCAGGTTCAGATGAGGACTTAAATTGGCTTCCTTAGTCTCAATTGAATACCTTAACTCTAACATCACATTGAAATATGAATATGAATTTCCTCCCTCCCTCCCTCCCTCTTCCTCTCCCTCTCCCTCTCCCTCTCCCTCCCCCTCCCCCTCTCCCTCCCTCCCTCCCTCCCTCCCTCCCTCCCTCTCTCCCTCCCTCCATCCCTCTCTCTCTCTCTCTCTCTCTCTCTCTCTCTCTCTCTCTCTCTCTCTCTCTCTCTCTCTCTCTCTCTCTCTCTCTCTCTCTCTCTCTCTCTCTCTCTGTGTGTGTGTGTGTGTGTGTGTGTCTCCTCTCTCCTCTCTCGTCTCTCTCTGTATTTGTACATTTATATCAGCGGTGGGTTGCTCCTGGTTCGGACTGGTTCTTAGAACTGGTAGTGGCAGTGGCGGGGGGCTCCGCCCACCTGCCCGGGTGGACGGAGCCCCCCACAAGCACATGCGTGAATCGGTAGCAAACTATTTCAGAACCCACTACTGATGTATATGTATGTGTATGTATATGTGTATTAATGCATCCTAATCATTTAGATACAGTTAATAAGGTGAAAAGAATACCCAAACTTATTTGCAGAATATAGGCTTTCTCCCTTCCCAAATTTTAAACTAGGAAAAGATTATCTTCTCCTACAGTTATTGTCACCACAATCATCACCACGATCATCTCTTATTGGAAGTAAGCACCACTGGATGTTGCAGAACTTATTTCTGAACAATATCTGTAAGATGAAACCAGTAAAGAACATAGATACAAATATAATATTTTTTTTATTTACTTTCAAATATTGCAAATTATACTTTCCTACTTTCAGGATATCAACTGCAGTAGTAAATATGATGAATGCACATATCATTCAATGTGATGGTTGTCATCAAAAAAGCCCTGGGACAATGCTTTGTTATTTGATGGGACATCTTTTTTTCTGTGATATCTGCCATTTCTACATGATCTGAACAGTGAGCATATTTTGTGTCCTGTCTTTCAAGCAATGAATCAGGAGATATATCTTTGTCACAGAACCCCCCCCCCTCTCTCTCTCTTCCCCCCCCTCTCTCTTTCTCTCTCTCTCACACACACACACACACAGCATTTTTGGGAGATCTGAACAGCCCCAGTCCTATTCTGTTTTAGATAAACCTTCAAGGCATAGCTTTGCCCACAGGT
Organism: Diadophis punctatus similis; assembly: GCA_023053685.1. Classification (NCBI taxonomy): domain Eukaryota; kingdom Metazoa; phylum Chordata; class Lepidosauria; order Squamata; family Dipsadidae; genus Diadophis; species Diadophis punctatus. The sequence goes on from JALIGW010000001.1 coordinate 157,414,276, forward strand.
GTCAGGTTAAGAAATGGTGTGGGCTCCCTATATGATGCTTTTGTGGTGGTGGTATTGCTGCTTCCTTGTTCAACTATCTTTTTTTTTCCAGTTTTGATTGTTACTTGATTTTTTTTTAAATGTTTTTAATCTGCTTGCCATCTAAGTTGCTCTGAGTGGGTAGCCCATAAATGTGACAAACGAAATAAATAAATAAAGTGCAAGAAGCGTTTTGAAATGTCTTCGACAATGTGATGAAATTTCAAATCGTATGCCTCCCACACGTAAAAGCACACAGACAGAGAGAGAGAGGGAGAGAAAGAGAAAGAGACAAAGAGGGAGAAAAGAAAGAAAAGTTGATATTTTATATTAATGTCAAATGAATGAAGATGGTATTTGGAAATGAACTGAAAGATTTTTTTTAACCCATTCCTAGCCTCACATGTTTTTTTTTTCTTCCTTACAAGACTACAGTTAAGACAGATAGGTGACTTGATGGGGTTTATTTCTCAGTGAACCACCAAGGAGCTGAGATAGCGCAGTGGTTAAAAGCAGCATTGCAACCTTCAGCTGATTGCTAGTTTAGCAGTCCAGCTGTTCGAATCTCACTAGGCTCAAGGTTGACTCAGCCTTCCATCCTTCCGAGGTGGGTAAAATGAGGACCCAGATTGTTGGGGGCAATATGCTGAACTCTGTAAACCGCTTAGAGAGGGCTGGAAAGCACTATGAAGCGGTATATAAGTCTAAGTGCTAAGTGCTATAACATTGTTCTGTCAGACTGCTTCCAAAGTACAGCATCCCTCTTCTCTTCTTTAAAAAGCCATGTGGAGAAACAATATCAAACACTGGACCAAAAACCAAAGCATACCATCCACACCCACCCACCCTGCCCCAATTCCAACCAACCTCTCTGGTGTTTTTGTGGTTTCTATGCAAATCTAGCTTTCGGGACGTTATAAAGTTTCCCTATCATTTCCCTCTATTTCATTTATTTATGTATCTATCAGTTTTATAGAACACTCAATAAGCAACAATGCTTATGACTTAGAAGATCAATCCTGATTTACAAGATAAAACATCTTAGAAAAGAGATGCATTTGAAAAAGGCAGACATCAGAAATGGATATAAGCAAAAGCAATATCCAGATCCCGAAAAGATTTACACAAGGAGCAAATGCCTTTCAGTTTGGTGGGAGTTGCTTCTAAGTATGTTTGCACTGGATGCATGTTTTTAAAAAATCCATACTGTAAAGGGGTAAGAGACTAGCTGATAATTGGGAGACTGAGTTTTATTCCAACCTAGGCACGAAGCCAGCTGGGTGACCTTGTGCTATAGTTACTCTCTCTCAGCCCTAGAGAGGAGGAGGAGACAAAGGCAAGCCACTTCTTGCCAAGAAAATTGCAAGGACTAGTCTAGGCATTTGCCAGGAGGCAACATTGACTCAAAGGCACAAATACCTTAAACACTAGTAGAGTCCTGAACATACTTCAGAATAAACTTTCACGGGGTTAAAACTGCACGTGTTACATCTTTAATACAGTGAAATGCAAAGCCTTGACGAAGCCCAGTTCCTTTATGGCTCAAATCCAACGAGAAGCTATGACATGACATCACTTCTTGGTTAATCCAGTTATCCCATTTTCTCAGACTGGCTAATTCCTGGGCCATTTGAAAGCCAAAGCAGTTAAATGCTTAAATGGAAAGAAAGGCTGGCAGCTTTGTTTCTTCATCATACTATTTTATCATAACTGGGAGTCTGTGAAAGTTGTATTAAAAATACAATTGATGCTGTCTCTTATCACCAGAGGATTCTCTCAATATAATCAGCCTTTGACAATACTGATGATTCCACCCTCTATACTCCTCCAATGATCAATTGACTCAAATCAATACTGTTCCCATTAATGTCTCTTCATCTTCTAGATACTGAAGAAAATAGAGTGAATCCCTCCCTTCCATATTTTATAAGGCAGCAATTTGGACATGTTAGTTCAGAAATACACCCCATTGTATTCAATAGTGTTTGATTTCAAACAAATCCATCAGCAACAGGGCTCAAAATATGTGAACCTACTATATTCAGTATGTAGAACATAACATTGGTTACGGATCAAATTGTTAGTAAACTATGATGTGCTCTTTTAAAGCTGTAGTCTTCAAATATGATTTGCCGAACAAAACGATTGTCCTTTCTCCCAATGAAAAATTGCAAAATGGGAAAATGCAGGTTGTGTTTCTGAAGCCCACAGCCATTAGAAGGTGGGATCCCATTAGCTAAATGGGAAACTGTTGGCAATGGCATTATTTAAGTTAGTACAATAAGAGGGGGTCAACCTATTCTCCAAAGCATTAGAAGGCAGAACAAGAAGCAAAGGATGGAAATTAATCAAGGATAGAAGCAACCTAGAACCAAGGAGAAATGTCCTGAATAATTAATCAGTGGAACAAATTTTTAAAGAAGAGATTGGACAACCATTTGTCTGAAATTGTATAGGCTTTTCTGCTTGAACAGGAGATTGGATTAGAAGAGGTCCCTTCCAACTACTGTTATTCTCTTATTTTGGGATCAGTCTGTAGCTGATGCAGTGCTTTCAACAAATGGGGATTCACCTCTGGATTTCAATTCTCATTTCTCAAGAGAAAGAGTCATAGAAAAGGGACGTTGGTACTCACCTGTGAGACGTCCTTTCTCGTAGGGTGGAGCTAGCCTCCAAGGAATGGGTTAAATCTGCCCTCTAGCCAATAGGACCGAGTCTTAAAAAAAGGTATAAATAGTGCCCTCCTAGATTGGCACTCCCTCTTTTAATCGAGGGACAAGTCAGACTCAATGTGCTTCTCCAAACACAATATTTATTAACTATATACAGAGAACAGTCAGAGAATTAGGAACTATGTATATGCAAATAGCAGGCCAGATAATGAATAACTATGTACATCGAATACCAGAAGCGCCCAGCCAGACCCAGACGCGGGAGCGACTTGGAGGCTAGCTCCACCCTACGAGAAAGGATGTCTCACAGGTGAGTACCAACGTCCCTTCTCCATAGTGGGTGGAGCTAGCCTCCAAGGAATGGGACATACCAAAGCTGGCGTCCCTAGGGCGGGATCAATCGTCCTGGCTGGGAGAATCGCCCAATGGCAACCCTGCCCCCAACACCCGCCTGCCGAAGTCGGCCTCCTCCGATGCATAAGCGTCCAGTTTGTAATGACGGACAAAGGGAGTCAGGGAGGACCAAGTGGCCGCCCTACAGACCTCAGCGGTGGAAGCCCTAGCATTCCATGCCACCGAGGTTGCAGCACTGCGGGTGGAGTGGGCTGTAAGACCCGACAGTCGAGGCAAGGACATATGTTTGTAGGCCAAAGAGATGGCCGCCCGGATCCATCGTCCGATGGTCGCAGAGGACGCCTTGCGACCTTGGTTAGAAGGGCGAAAGGTCACAAATAGAGTCTTTGTGCGCCGAAGAGAGGCTGTACGTTTGAGATAGGTGTCCAGGGCTCGCCTAACGTCCAGCATGTGCCAAGCACGTTCAGAGTCGGTGGTCGGATTCTGAAAAAATGTGGGCAAGATGACTTCTTGCGCTCTATGAAAGTGCGTGTTCACCTTGGGCACAAAGGCCGGGTCCAGGCGAAGAACCACCCTGTCACTATGGAAGACGCACAGGTCCTCGCGCACTGACAGGGCCGCGAGTTCAGATATCCTCCGCGCAGAGGTGACTGCGACGAGGAACGCAACCTTAAAGGATAGATGCGACAACGGAACAGTGTCCAAGGGTTCGAAGGGGGCTACCGTTAGGACGGAGAGAACCTTAGACAGGTCCCACGTGGGGAAACGATGTACCACGGGCGGACACAGATTGGTGACACCCTTAAGGAACTGCCTCAAGAGCAGATGAGCCGAAAGCGAGTCCAGGTGCGGGCAGGACAGTACAGTCGAGAGGGCTGCGACCTGCCTGCGCAAAGTGTTGGGAGAAAGGCCCTTAGCAAGCCCCTGTCGCAGAAACTGGATAATATTGATGATAGAGAGGTCGACGGGGGAATAACCCACCTGCGCGCACCATCGACAAAAGGCACGCCAAGTGGTGGAATAGATGCGTTCCGTCGACGGCCTTCTAGAGGCCAACATGATTGAAGAAATATCGTCCGGAACTAGGCGGTGTTGCAGAGTGAGCCGCTCAAGCGCCAGGCGGTCAGTTGTAGCCAGTGCGGCTCTGGATGATGCACTGACCCCTGGGCAAGCGACCACTCTGTCGGCGGGATCCGCCAGGGAGGTGATGCGGACAGGGATATAAGGTCCGCGAACCAAGGCCTCCTGGGCCAGTGTGGAGCGAGTAGGATGATCTCCGCCTTGAGCAACAACACCCGCCGTATGACCTTGGGAATCAATGGTAGAGGAGGGAAGGCATATAGGAGCTCCTGTGGCCAACGACAACGGAGAGCGTCCGTATCCTCCGCGCCCGGGGTCCGGAATCTGGTCACGAATCTGGGGAGCTTGGCGTTCTCCGGTGTAGCGAAAAGATCCACGGTCGGCAGGCCGAAGTGGTCGACAATCTGCTGAAAGATGTCCGGGTGTAGGGACCACTCCGCCGGGTTGATGGTATTCCGGCTGAGCCAGTCCGCCGTGGTGTTGCTGACCCCGGAGATGTGTTCTGCCTTGATTGATGGCAGGTGCCGCTCCGCCCAGAGACCCAGAGACAGTGCCTCGTTCATGAGGGCCTTGGAAATGGTCCCCCCTTGACGATTTATATGGGCCTTTGTCGTCACGTTGTCCGTTAGTACCAGGATGTGACGGCCCGCCAGGGAGGACTGAAAGTGAGTCAAGGCCAACCGGACTGCCCTGAGCTCTAACAGGTTTATTGGTAAAACCTGCTCCGCCCTGGACCAGGTACCCTGGGCGACAAGAGAGTCGGTGTGGGCCCCCCAACCCGTGGTGCTGGCATCGGTCGTCAATGTTGTTCTCTGCAGCTCCAGGAAGCATGTTCCCTTGCTGAGGGCGGGCGAAGACCACCACCGGAGGGACCTCCTCACCGACACCGGTATCCGGACCCTGGCAGGGGAGTTGCTGCGATTTGCCCGCTGGAAGGGGAGAAGAAACCATTGAAGGTCTCTGGAGTGCAGGTGAGCCCACGGAGCGATATGTATCGCCGAAATCATCTTTCCCAGGAGGGAAGACAGCTGGTTCAGGGGAACCCTCGTTTGGGCCAGAACTTGCTGGACTACTTCCAATATGCTGTCTTTCCATTCCTGGGACAGGTATACCCTGCACTCCAGAGAGTCAATAACGGTCCCCAGGTGGGTGACCCTGGTAGAGGGGGACAACTGGCTCTTACCCAAATTAACAAGGAACCCGTGGTGTTCAAGTGTGTTGAGGGTTACCTGGATGTCCTGCTGTGCCTGAGGCAGGGAGGAGGACTGGATAAGGATGTCATCCAGGTAACACTGGACACGCACGGGGATAGCCCTGAGATGGGCTGCCAAGGCGGCCAGAACCTTGGTAAATACCCTTGGCGCTGAGGACAGGCCAAAGGGTAACGCCTGGTATTCATAATGCACCCCTGCATAGCAAAATCTGAGGAATTGGCGGTGAGATGTGTGAATTGGGATGTGGAGGTAAGCCTCTGTAAGGTCAATTGAGGCGAGAAAATCGCCGCGCCTAATGCCCGTCAGAATTGATTGCAGGGTGTGCATTTTGAATTTCCTGTACCTCACATATCTATTAAGGCGTTTCAGATCAAGAATTGCTCTCCATCCCCCCGAGGATTTCGGAACCACAAATAGGATGGAATAAAATCCTTGTCCCTGCTGGTCCTCGGGCACCCGTTGGATGGCTCTGATGTCCAGTAGGTGCCAAATTGCCTGATCTACGAGGACTCTTTTGGAATTGTTTGAAGACAAGGGACAGCGTAAGAAAAACCTCGGAGGGGTGGAGATAAATTCGAGGTACAGTCCTGATGACAGGGTTTGTAAAACCCATGCGTCATTGGTGATTTCCTCCCACCGACTGGCAAAGGATGCCAGTCGACCCCCAATGGGAGGGATCGGGTCAGATCTACTTATACCGGTGGTAAGGGCGACCACCGGCTCCTCTAAAGGGCCGTTTGGATTGCCCACCCCGGAAAGGCCGGTCGCCAGCCGAGCGCTGTCGTGACCCATACGAGCTCCGGGAAGCCCCGTATTGGGCCTGGGAAGACCCGTATTGCCCCTGACCAGATTAGTATTGATTCTGGTATCTGTTGTAAGGAGCTTCTGAAGCTCTGGACCCCCGACAGTAAGGAGGGGCCTTGTTGTAGGACTTCTTTGTGTAAGAGGGAAGGACTTTCCTCTTATCCTTATTCTCAGTGGTGATGCGGTCTAGGGCCGGACCGAACAGCGACTGACCCGAAATCGGGGCCGCGGCCAGCTTCCATTTGTGCCGCAGGTCCGCTGGCCAGCTGCGGAGCCAGTGCATCCTCCTGGCCACAACCGCCGTGCCCATTGCCCTAGCCGCGAAGCATCCTGCCTGCAATGTGGAGTCAGAGGTGAACTGGGCAGCAGCAATTAATTTGTTTATGTCCTGATGCGCCCTTGTGTCGGCCTGGGGGATGTGGTCTTTGAGACCGTGTAACCATTTGAGGGAGGTCCGACAAAAAAAGGATGCCGTCGTTGATGCTCTGACCGCCCAGGCGGCTGCCTGGTGATTCCGCTGGAGGATGGATTCCACACGGCGCTCCTCCGGACGCAGGAGGTCATCAGGGTCCCCTGGGACGGGGGCATTAGAATAAAGAGCCAACACGGGCTGATCGACGTCTGGAACCGGCAGATGTTGAGCCAAGTGAGAGGAAATGTTAAAAAAACGTTTGTCCAGGTTTGTGGGGGAAGGCCCCGTGGCCGGAGATTTCCATTGTTTCGTCACTGCTTCCACAAATAAGTTAGGCGTTGGGATCACTTCCATAGGAGACGTAGAAGCCTCACCAAAAATGGGGTCCCCTTGACCTGACGCGGTCTGGGGGTCCGTAGCCGACGAAGGAATGTTGGCAGTCGCCCTGGCTTTGTGCAGCAAGGAGCGGAAGAGACTGGGGTGGAAGAGAGCGGTGGAGGTGGACGGCTCCGGAGCCAAGTCCTCGTCTTCTGACAGCTGAGGCTGAAGACAGTCCCCGCCCGATGGTAAGTCCTCGAGTTCCCCCTCCTCCCTGTCTAGGTCCCCTGCTGGAATGGGGGAGCTGTGGACCGAATATTCGTCGTCTTCCATCTCGTCGGCGGAGACAGGCGCCAGGACTGGAGGAGGTGAGACGGTTCTGCGCGGAGTGGGGGAAAGCGGAGAAGGACGCGCCATGGCCTTGACAGCGGCCTCAATGCCGCGTTGTATGGCATCGTTCATCCTTTGCTGCACAGCGGGATCCTCCAGCGGGTCATGGTACGCGCTGGGTGTAGATCTGCACTGATTGCCTGGATCTGCGACCTGGGAGGCCCCCCACACATCGCCCTCACGCAAATGGATGTTGGCACTATCCAGTGAGATATTGTCAGGTGAGTGAGTGGGCCTCTGCCTGTGGCCCTGGTCCCCGGTCAGGGCCCCTCTTGGAGGGTGTCCTGGGGTGCCATGGGGACGGGGGGTACCCTGGTGGGGTGTCTCTGCATCCCCTGAATGTGGTTTGGGTGCCCCCTTATTGCTGTCCCCTTTAGAAGAAGCCTTGGATGGTTTCTTAGTCTTGGCAGGGGGAGGGGTGCTGAGGGGGGAACGATCCCTGTTGTCGTTGGTGGTACGTGGCAACTGAGAGGCTTCGGCGGCTGCATCAGGCGGAAGGGGCCGATTAGATTTGGATTTTGCCTTCCCGTGCTTTCCCGCACCCTCAGCCATTGCAAGATACACACACAGTAAAATAGTTTAATGAACGCCTGCGGCAAGCTGTTCTAGCCGCTTCTTGCGACGCTGCAGTCCCGACGGGGGAGAAGGACGCACTGCGCGTGCGCGCGCTCCCCAGCTGATGAGCGGGCGGCTTTGGGAATCCCCGGCAGCGATCCGACGTCACCGATGACGCTGTCCAATCAGAGAGCGGGGATTCGACAAAACAAGATGGCCGCCAATGACGTCACCTCAACTCTCCGCAACGGCTCTTCGCGCCACTTTAGGAGCGCCCGAAGTGGCTTGTCGACGAGAAGGCCTGACAGGGATTTCCCTGAGGGGGGCGGCCTGGCGACGTCGGCCTGACAGACCCACGGTCTGGTTGGGGCGGCCGCAGGAACGCGAAGAGGAGCGTTTACCGGCTGTGGGAGGAGCACTCCAGCCGGAGGGGGGTAAGCCGATGGCCGCCCAAGCGCAGGGCTTCTGCGGCGTGAAGATGGGTATTTTCTGGCTTCCCCCCACAAATGCCTTAATAAGTCAATCAGTCAAGGTATGCCCAACGTAGAGAGCCCCAGGGAGGTAGCCACCCCCACCGGGCCATTGGGGATTAACAGCTCAGGCAGCCGCCCGAGCCGGCTCAACCCAGGGATAGTCTCAGATGGAATTGACAGCTGTCACCTGGGGAGGCTTACAGATGGAAGAAACAGACTCACTGTTAGAGAAAAAATGATCAGGATCAGATAGCTGTGGAACTGGCCTCCAAGAATGGAGAAGCACAATGCCCTTTGGCTAAAGACCGAGATTAAAAGAGGGAGTGCCAATCTAGGAGGGCACTATTTATACCTTTTTTAAAGACTCGGTCCTATTGGCTAGAGGGCAGATTTAACCCATTCCTTGGAGGCTAGCTCCACCCACTATGGAGAAGGTCACCTGCATCTGTTAAAGGCCTTCTGCCATTGCCTTTAACAATGTCTGCTGAGCTGGCCCTGTACTGCTTATCATTGCTGATGTATCAACAGCTTGGAAAAGGCAAAACAACTGGTCAACCACATCTCACTGCAGTGGCACAGTGATTAGAATGCAGTACTTGCAGGCTATTTCTGCTGACTGCCATCTGCTTGCAATTTGGCAGTTCAAATCTCACCAGGCTCAAGGTTGACTCAGCCTTCTATCCTTCCGAGGTCGGTAAAAGGAGGACCCAGATTGTTGGGGGTAATAGGCTGACTCTGTAAATCACTTAGAGAGTGCTGTAAAGCACTGTGAAGTGGTATATAAGTCTAAGTGCTATTGCTATTGGTTAATGAAAAGTGATGAGCAAGCACAAGAAACCAGCCAAATGCAAGGAAGAACACATTTCAATTTTTAACATCCTACTCAATGTCTAAGCAATAACATCCCACTAGTGACATTGCAATCCAGGAATGTGATGTAACGAGTGCAACATCATTATCATATTTCTTGCTAGCATTCCCAGAATGTTCTTTCTCTCTAGAGCTGTTTAAAATAATTGTTCACATGGGAGCAGAAGAGAAGCACTACTTCTTCAAGGATAAATCCACCTGTTTTTAAGGAGTTAGTTTTAAGCCAATACAATAAAGCAAAATTTCACATCCATATTCTCCTTGAGAGGAGGAAAGCCTGCCTTTTGAGATTTCAAGTGTTAAAACTTGATATTCTGTTACTAGTGATAAGAACTGAAGTAATAGGACGGCAAGAGTAAGCTTTGATTTTTCTTTTCTTTTTTGCTTGTTTGGATTTCTTTTATGATTTACATTCTGAAACAAGTAGATCTGAGTAAGCTGTTTCTACAAGAACCATGTAGGGTCATGGGTGAAACCACATCTGGGAGAACAAAGCTCTGGTATCAAACACTTTTCAGAAAATGATGACATCAATGACTATAGAAAGCTGGAAGGAATGTGCATTTTCTGATTGGCTTCCAATGATGTCATTCTTAGGCCTGTATTACCCAGTAAATGAGTTTTGCTTGCTTTTTATTTTTAGGCATACATTCCATTTAATAATAGAACCCCAAATCCAGGTATGCTTCAGGTTGATTCACACATTTCTCAGAAGCCACATTAAAACCACTAGAAGAATGAAATCTTTTTTAAGGATTAGAAACTGATGAAGCTGATGTTAGTATCTCTGATTGTTTTACTGTCTTCATTTGTTTTTATTTCATGTCAATGATTTTCCCCATAAACTTTGCACAAAACCTCAACATTGTATATGTACATTTCTCCTAATATATATTCTGTCCACAGTTTTGTCTAATGGAAGCATTCTTCTCCTCAAATTGTGTATGCTAACATTCACTAACATACAAAGTTTGAGTGGGAGATATTCTCTTAATGTTGTACATGTAGTTTTGTATGCCTTCCGAACTGGAGAATTACCATGCAAAAATCAGAGAACCATGCATTTGGAAGAATATGTATGTCAGTTCAAGAACTGCTCCCTGCAGCCGTCAGTTGCTTACCTGCAACTCATTCTAGCAAACTGAAATTTAGTAAAAGGTCCAAGCCATATGTTTCACATATGCTCAGGGGTGGGTTCCACTTACCTTCCCTACCGGTTTGCATCATGACGGAAGCTCACATGCGCGCCCGTCACATCGCCAGAAATGACACTGTGCATGTGTAGAAGCATTTGCACATGCGCAGAGGGTTTTTTTGGCAAGCCGCAGCGACCGGAGGACCGGTTTGGGAGCGTGGAACGCTGGTCATTGCTGCCGGTTCGGCGAGCAACAGTAAATTTCCGCTACCGGTTCTAAAGGACCCGTCCCAACCGGCAGCAACCCACCACTGCATATGCTTCAGCATGGACATCTATCTTGTGATGAAAAAAGACACAAGCATAATGAGAACATATAAGGAATAGACCGTAACAAAAAAGTGTAGGAAGTTTTTCTTTCTATAAACTACAATAAGGACATAGCATCTAAGCCAACAGTGTCTGCCATTTTAAATTCCTAGCTGAAAAAAGGAAAATACAGTGCAAAAATTCCTCCCAACAGAAGTTTAACAGGTGCCAAAACTGCAATATTTGTTAGGTCAAATCAAGAGCATTCTTGTTTGTCTGAACATCTCAACTGTTAATATTGTCAGCTCCTGTTTGAGCTATTCCATATTGATGCTGTTTCATTGCTTATGTTACATAGAATATATGACATTTATGACTATACTGTTGTGCTGGACACCTTGACAAATTTTAAATAAATGGAAGAAGAAAAAACATTCTCTCTAGGGAGATAGAGAAAGCCTTATTCACCATCTGTTCCTTCCAACTTCAACTATGCATACATATGCAGGTTTAAGATGCACAAATCAACCCATATATATTCTGTGGTGCTTCTAAGAACCCATTCCTAAGGACGTGGAATGTGTCAATTGGTTTGTCTTTTTACACTACTCTTTAAGATGATGTTTCCTTGACATTCTTCAGGACTGGGAAATTCCCACAATGGGATAATCCAACATGATTGTAAAAAAATATATCAAAATGGTAAGTCAAACTTCAGGCAAGATATTTCCTCTCAATTCAATTTCAACCCACTTAGTTTTGGCACTGGTGTCACAAATGAAGCATCAGGATTCACAAAATTATTCCAAATACCCCACAAGTGATTTTTTAATGTATCCTTTATTATTATGTGTGGGTAAAGTTGCCTCATTAATGCATTTATATGGAGTGTAATTCATGTCCCTTCCCCTAGAATCAATGGCAAAATATTTCACCGACTTTAATAGGCTATACTGTACTCTAGATTCAATTTACTTAGGAATCAAAAACCACTCCTACATTTATGAGAAAGTTAAATCCATTCAAGCTTTCACTTATCTACAGCCATGTTTGCACAGGTGTAACAACGGAAAGCCAACCATATATCATTAACTACGCATGACATCTGGTTTCAGTCCTATGGATGTAGCAACTGTCCATGTTAATAAATGTGTGCGTGCGCGCACATGCTCACACACAGATGACTGAAACACTGTCTGTTTCGGGCACTATAACAAGGTTTGAAGAAGGAATGAGATGTTGATATCAACTAAAAATAAGTTCAGCTAATGTTGAAGTAATAAATTTTTTTAAAGCACTAAAATGGAGGGTTAAAGTTCACCATTTCAACAGTTGTGCATTCTTTTAAAAACATTTGATCAAATTAACAGTAACAAAATTGTTAGAATCCTGAAGGATATATATGAGGAATCCCTTCCAATGATGGAATGGAGAATTTCTTCTCATGCTACTTTCCAGAGTATGACAATTGATCTTTCTGAAATACTCTGCTGTGATTCCTACCTTTCTGTGATCACAAAAAAACCTGTGACACAGCTGACTATGTGATATGTAATGCTGACCATCAAGAGAATGACATCCACATCTTCCTATGATGTTAACTGTCACAGAAGTGGAAGATTTAAATGAAGTGGATTCTTCCACAATCCAAGTTTAAACCAGTATAAATATCCCATTCTCTAAAGAATCATGAGACTTGTTGTTACACACTTTTAATAATATTGCAGAAGAAGAAAATACACGAAAGGTTTCAGTATGATTTATATCCTATTACTGATCTCATAACCCTTCCCCCAACCACATGTACCTTCTTCAAATTTTACCAAATCGTACTCCAGAAGTCTTAAGCCTTAAATCTTTAATATTTCAAAGTGTTTTGTAGCAAAATCTCAGGCACGTCTAATCAGAAATCAGCTGGAATGAATTCAAAAAGACTCCAGGGTAAAGATGGGAGCCTAATTTATCAATATGGAGATGGGCAAAACAATTTATTATCTGCTTGCAATAGTGGGAACGTACTTATAAATCTGTTCCATCCAATTGCTGCATTTACCTGCAATTTTATTTTATATTTTAATCTGCATGGAAAAGCTCACTTCGTTATATAGTTAAACTTGTTCTTCTACTTCAGTATACCTATTTGAGCACATGTTGATATATGCAGGGAACGGAGAATGTCTTTGCGACAGAGAAATGCAACATTTGATCAATAGCTACGTTCCTACCTGCACATGAATGCAGAAGATGTGGAAAAGGTTAGTTCACATTGAATTCACTGAGAATGAATTCTTCGAGCAACCTTAATTCTTCCAAGAGAAAAATTTCTTCTCATCAATTAATACCTATTACAAGCTATGCTTCTGACCCCTTTAAATATTGTTGGGAAGCCATTCTTTCTATCCTAAACACCAGCCCTGTTTTGCCTAGTGTTGCGTGGAGCAAGATTTCAAAGCATTTTATGGGTTCTGTTCTACTGACCATAGTAATGGCATCCTTTTAAAGGACCTGCAGCAAGTTGTGGTGTTTCTCTTCCATTTTCCACTCTGCCAGGAGATTCCAGGCAATCTCTATTGAAAATCCATATTCCAGCATCAGGGTACTGGAAGGACCATTTGCTACCAAATGAATCCACCTGGCAGAAACGTGACCTCTCTGGAGGTTGAATCGCAAATGTCTTGTCTGAGACTGTTAGATAGTTCAATAGCAAAGAAAAAGCCAGAATGTACACTACGTTTGTGTGTGGCCTTTTGTGTGTGTGTGTGCTTTAAGATATCAATCAAAAACTGTTCCATTTCTATGGGTCTTCTGGATCTGAATTGTGGTAGGTCTATGAGTCGAATAAAATCTGTTTAGTTGGTTTTTCTATTATTTTCAAGTGTTGAACAATGACATTTTATGCTGCTGCTGTTTAATTTGGCATGTTATTCTTGGCATCATAATAATTATGTTAATTGTATTTTGGGTGATATTTTATAATGCGCACTTCTATACTGTACATTTACAGTATTTTGCTCTTTGTTGAGTTACCTTGAGTGGAAGAATGACAAAGGAAAGATTCCTCTTTAGCATGATTTTAATGCTTAATAGAATAGAATAGAATAGAATAGAATAGAATAGAATAGAATAGAATAGAATAGAATAGAATAGAATAGAATAGAATAGAATAGAATTCAATTCTTTATTGGCCAAGTGTGATTGGACACACAAGGAATTTGTCTTTGGTGCATATGCTCTCAGTGTACATAAAAGAAAAGATACATTTGTCAAGAATCATGAGGTACAACACTTAATGATTGTCATAGGGTACAAATAAGCAATCAGGAAACAATCAATATTGATATAAATTGTAAGGATACAAGCAACAAGTTATAAGTGGGAGGAGATGGGTGATAGGAACAATGAGAAGACTACACATCACTTGAAAGCATATACATCACTGCTCCAAACCATTCAGAAGACAAGTGGGGCAAAGGTGACATTTCAAAAACAAAACTTAGGATGAAAACACAACGGACATATTAAGCAGCTAAGGTAGGAAAATGAGACAAACTCAGGAGCGGAACCTTTTTTCCATCCTAAGGGTCCTTCTCATAGGTATAATTTTGGGAAAATGGGAGTCACGATGATGTCTCCGGCTTGTTCCTTGGTGCCCTGTTTGCATTCTCCTCTTCTCTTCTAAGTATTTGTTGCAGAAGGCAACACGTTTCATCTCGCCAAGGAAAGGCCTTCTCCGGAATTCCTGCAAGATGACTGAATTTCTGTTTTTGAAAAAGAAAATGTTATTGTGAGCACCTTTGTCTCATCCCCTCTAGACAAATGACTATGTGTTGGGTGTGATGCTTCCTTGAAGAATGACCTATGATTCAAGAGTAAAGTAGCAACAACAAAACCAGGCAGCCCAACCTTCCAAACTGAGTTGGATTATAGCTCACATCTACAGCAGATGCGTGTAAGAGCTTGCATAGTCAAAGCCAGCTCTGGACTTGGCTCTTTTGGGTACATCTCTGATCCCTTTACATTTTCCTCTGGGTTGCAGCATTAGAATAGAAAGAAGCAGACCCACCAGTAACTAGCCTGGCTCCCTCAGGCTTTATCTCTCTCATGATGGTCCTTCTGCAGCAAACCCAGCAAGCAGTGGAAGAAAGAGAGACTAAGTTCCTCATAACAATAACAATGGGGACCTCATTATTCCTATTTCCTTTTTCCTGCTATAGTCCTTGTTCCTTTTGTGTCATGGCATGCCTTTTTAAATCATAAGCCTGAGGACCATCTCTTTTAATTGGTCTGTAAGTGGTACTGGATGGATTTTCAGCTAAAGTGTGGAGCAGAAATGCAGAGAATATATACAGTATAATCAATCCATCAAGTTTGTATATCAAAGATATGGAGAGAGGTTCCACATCAGTATATGCTATGAGAGATCTCATTCAGCAATAATGTTCTACCTATACCTATACAGTCTGTGGGGATAGGATAGGATAGGATAGGATAGGATAGGATAGGGGAGAGGGGAGGGGAGGGGAGAGGAGAGGAGAGGAGGATATAGGAAAAACTGTGATTAGGGGGTCCAATATGTGAATGAATAATTCATAAAACAGTTAATCATACCTTACATTTCATGGGTCTGTCATATGACGATGGCTTGCGTACATTATTATTCTTTTCTAAAAAGGACTCTTTCAGGAGTCTCAGGAGAATAACGGTACGAGAAGAAAATCCTTTCCCTAAACCAGGGGTCTCCAACCTTGGCAACTTTAGGACTTGTGGATTTCAACTCCCAGAATTCCTCTGCCAGCTTTGCTGGCTGAGGAATTCTAGGAGTTGAAGTCCACAAGTCTTAAAGTTGCCAAGGTTGGAGACCCCTGCCCTAAACTAACCTTCTTTCTCTAGGGCAAATCTGGCTGTAGGTTTGCCCCAAATCAACCCCACAGTTCAGGCTGCCGAATAGGGCAGGACATTAGCTCAAGCAGGTGAGTATGTGCAGGAGGGGTACAGGAGGTTGTGGAAATATTATTGGCCAATGTGAATGGGGGAAGGATCCTTACCAGGAATATGCAGCACTCTTGCCACATCGGTGTCTCCTGGGGAAAAGCTTGCAGATCTCTTTCCGTCTCTATCACTTTAGCCACGAAACGCTCCGTTTTCAGAAAAGTAGTTCATGAGGAGCATATTGGATAATGTTATATTTAGAAAGTGACACTGGGACTCTGTGATTAAGGAACTCTCTCTAGGGAGGCAACTGATCACAGCCTCTATTTTAAGTTAGATTCCTGTTTTAATGAGTCCCTTGATTTACTGCACTTTTAAAAAAATTAAGCTTTTAATTGCACGTTTTTGTTTAATTTGGAAGCTTCCTTTGGGAAGGCTTTTTTTCTAAAACGATTCCCCCCCCAAAAAAGTTACTAGGCAGCTAACCAAAGCAATGTGGCCTCCATTTAGCCACAAATATGGTATGGGAGATGCTTCCTGATTATCCTGGCTAGTTAGAGGCCATGATCTTGTCTCAGTACTTTAGGACTGGGTCATTTTTTTCAGCCAAAGCCCTATTTGGCTTTGGCTGGCCAACATGTTGACATTCTCAAGAAAGGAAAAAAAGTACAAGGTTGGGAAGGGAACTGCTTCCATAAGACTCCTCAAGGGCTTGTTCCTGCAAGCAGAGGAGGCCGTGAAACGCCCAGCCTGTTTGTGGGAGACGAGGCCCTGCATGCAGAGGTATATACTCACTCTGCCCACAGGCTTCTGAGTGCTCTTCATTTCATGGGCTCTGCCCATTTTTAATCCCTGCTCTTCACAATTCCCTTGAAATCAGCCATTGATCAAACTCCATCCTCTTCACCTGCTTTCGCAACCGTCCCTCAATCCCAAGGCAGCTCCACCCCATGGGAGTAAAGCATTTGACAAGACACAGGAATCCAAGAAGCCACGCAGTCATAAATTACTTTTAAATGGAATTTAGCAATAACTGGTTCATACATCTCCATGCAGAAATGGCACACCAGAGCTTTCCCCCATACAATATAAATCTTCTCTTTGTGTCAGGCGAGCTACCATGTGAAACCAATGTCCTATTTATATATAAAAATAAACGGCAATAAAAAGGGTCTGCGTGCAACAGCATGCCTAGATAAACCCAACTCTTAGGAGCTCCGGGTCTACACATGTATTCCTTGAACTCTAGTAAAGTAGAATAAAACCTATTTCAAATATATTATTTGATGAAAGCAGATGTCAACAGATACTGCCTATGTAATTGATATTTGATTTATTCAAGATTTATGCATGCTGTGCCTTAGATTTATTAATGATAATCCTCTGCTCTTGTGTTTAATATAGTGGAACCAAAACATAATTTGCTGGGATCAGTCAGAAATGCATCAAAGTGATTAACTCTACATGCAAACCATTATCCAGTGACATCCCTACTGTGCATAGTGCAAAGGAGGCAATAATACAATAATTGGCTTCACTTAAGCAAGTTGGGTATTTGTAATGTTTGCTGGTAAAATTGGTCCCTTTAATCTCTGTGACTCTGTGGCTTGTCAGCCTCCATCATCAAGCCTTCTTTCCCTGTTTCCGCGGAGTCACTGAATCTAACACTGACACCAATACTAAAAACTGAGAGGGTGAAGTAAGGCTCAAAACATATTGGCTGGATTAATACAGTACATGCTTCACCTTGAATACAGTTCAGGAAAGTGGGTAGTTCTCTATTCAAGCTCCCTGAACACATCCCACCTCCCTACCCTCAATCAATTATCTTTGCTAAGCATGTGTGACCTGCTATGCAATCTCCTTTCTATTTACACAGAAAGTGATCACGAGCTAACAAATCCTGCACTGGCTTACTTGGTTGAGAAACTAGTATGAAAGGAAGAAAACATCCTATCTTTGGCAAGATCAAAGATTTTGGGTTTGCTCCTCCTTACCAGAAATCTTATCATGTAATCAAATAGCAGAGATCCATACATGGGGTAGGGGGCAAATAAATTCCCCAATGGAATGGACAAGGGAATGGGGTGTGTCACGATGTGAATATTGTCAGTTGTATGTATATGCAGGGTGCTGCATCCCTACCTAATATTATGGTACATTCCATTACAAGCAGAACACATGATATGATGTTCTTGTACGCATGTGTGCATTCCTGATTCTCCATTCCTTCTTCTGGCTCTAGCTCTTGACCGAGAAGGTCGCATTTTATTAGCAGAGATGTAAACCATCAGGATTTATTGTTTTTGTACCGAAATAAATATTTTCTATTAGACTTTTAACCTCGGCTTTATTTCTAAATGTCTGAATTCCGAGAGAAAGATCAACATCGCCTATATGGAGATTTATTCTTCCCTTAACAGGGTGTGACTAAAACACACAGAAAAATGTCTTCCTTGGAAGCACTGATAAGTCCAAGTGTTATTAATATAAAAGCTATGGTTAGATATAAAGATATCTTAAATGAAGAAGGGGGGGGGGTTAAAAAAGAGAGGAGCTGAGCAAAACAGGGATTGATATATCTTGGTATACATATTTACAGATAAAATCTAGATATGATAAAGATGTAAAACGGCAAGGGTTTTATAATGAATTAACAGAATTAGATAAAATCTTAACAGGAGTAGATGAGAAATTAACAAAGAAACTATATAATTATATTTTGGGCGCAAACCTAG